>CM051025.1:26524398-26849398 GCA_027627225.1 Congeria kusceri
TGGTTTCAGACAAGAAGATTTTTAAAGTTTTCAATACTGCCATACAAGAAAAACTGCCCCGCCAATGGTTTCTGACAAGATGTTTTAAGTTTTCCAGTTTTTCAGCTTTTGGTTGCCATGTCAACCAGAGTTTTCAAATATTTCAATTAATTGAAGGAATTTGGTAAAAGATTATCCCAGGAACATTTCTGACAAGTGATTAAAATCCACCTAGTGGTTTCAGAGAAGTTGTTTGAAGTAAAATGATGACGACAGACGACGTACGACGGACACAGACTGACCACAATAGCTCACCCTTGAGCACTTCGTGCTCAGGTAAGCTAAAAAAAGAATCACTTAAAAATTAACTTACATGCAATAAATTCCCTCCCTAACTCAATACCATCGTTGATGCTACATAATATTTAAACCAGTTTTATAAAATAACAACCAACACCTCATTATGAACTTTTGATACATTTGATTTTAATTTTAATCTTGCACACATTACAGTCAAGTCCCGATGCCTCGAACTGGCTTGTCTGGAATTTCTTGTTGGCTCAAAGTCTCTTCGAGGGACCAATATTATATTACTATATATTCATATCAATTTCTGTCGTTTGGCTCGAATTCGCGAGGGTTGAATTTTAGAACGGCTCTAAGTGTTTTTCACGGTCCCAATCACAGTTTTCACACATTTAATTGTTTGTTTGGCTCGAACACGCTTCGGTCGCATCGAGTCATTAATAGATGAGATACGACTGATTAGTTTCCAGTGTTGAGAGAACGCAATTATTGATTTCACAGTTTTAGCCGTAAATAAATATATATATAAATGTTTGATGTCTGTTAATTCAATTCAATTCAATATATTTAATAACCATAATAGATAACTGTATACTCTTCGATTGGAGATCAGCAAATTTATAAGGCAGACGGATAACTGCCCGTTAATGTATAAGTATACATTCTCTAACTCCGTTTCGCTCGAAGTTTTGATGGCTCAAAGTTTTCTTCTCGGTCCCTGAAACTTCGCGCAATCGGGAGTCGACTGTAGTCATAATGTGAGTTAATCAAATTAAGTAAAAACTTGTGACCCAACTTGATACCTGTTAAAGTTGAAGTTTTTGATTTTGGAAAAGCTCCAAGAGGTGAATTAGAAGTTGATGCAGCAGCATGTTCTAGTACAACGTTCTCATGAAGCTCTAACTTCTGTGGAACACTGGTCTCAAGTTTCTTTTCTGATGAAGGACCTGGAATCACCAGTCCATCGTTACGTGGAATCTTGTTCTTGTTTTGTTCACATAACTGCACTTTGTCCTTGTAGAGCGCGAGAGACTTCACAGCGAGAGCATTGCGATCTGTGCCACTGAGTTCGAAGTTAGGTGAGGAGGCACAGTACACATTGCTGCAGTGTTCATTACCACAACCGTCTGTTAGTTGGGAATAATACGCCTCTATCAGCTGCTTTGCTGCTGAACGTTTCCTACGGTTGGAAAAAACATCATTTTAAATTTCTGTATTTAATGTTTATTAAATGCACTGCAATTTCGCATGAAAGCTAAAAGTTAAAGATTTTGGGATAATACAGCTGTATTTAATCGTTTAAATATACAGTAATGTAAATAACTAAAATATATACTGCAGTTCCACTATAATAATTCCAGTAATCTTTTAATAACAACTGCCTTCAGCTGTGTGCATTTTATAAGATTATGACAGACCAGAATGCAACATTTCTGTGGAACCAGTCATTACTGTCTTTCAGAATGATCACTAAGCCATTCAGAAAACAGAGGCTCAACTTAAAGCTGACACCCCCCCCCGTAGCTATTAAGCAACTGGGATCTTTGTGGAAACACTTACATGTCGCACTCTGGTGATGTTTCAGCTTGAACAGAATAGTTGGCACTGTAAATGAAAAATAATAAATCTTCATAAGTATATATACATATTGCTGTTTTTTATTTCAAACAGTCTGGTTTAAGCATATGTTGTTTATAATTATAATATTATTCTACATGCATTTTTTAATACAAAATATCTGTTCACAAAATTAAACCATGTGACAAACGGTAGCTTGAGAATACTGGCCATGATTCCAGAATTAGTCAGCATACAATGTATACCCAATTAACAAAAAGGCAATGTACTTCTAATGCACAGTAGTGGGTCCCTTATTCTAATTCAAATCCACAGAGCACAACATTTGTAAAACTTGCCTTCTTTCTTGCGGATTAGGCCACCCATGCAATTTTGTGAACTTTATATTGACCTAATTTCTAAACACAAGATACACAGCATGTATCTAAATTCCATGCAACTTTCAAAGGAAGTTTTGAGACCTGTTACTGAAGACAAACATGCAATAAAAACAGGCAACTGACAAGTAAATTTTCTTAAAATAATCAACTTTATTTCCTTATTTAAAGTTTCAGTATGATTTCAAGCAGAAGAAAACTCCTGCAGTCTCTTTCATGTTTTGGTTGGTCATGTGACATAAAGGATGTGAGGCCAAATACAACAAGGATATCAGTAAAACTGATGGATGCTCCCCAATAGGTTTTGTCAAGCAATATAAATGCAATGAGAAGGGCAAAGATATTAAAATGACTAAAAATCTATAGAAATGCGTACTATATACTATATTTCAGAAATTTTCAAAGTCCCATAACTCTAAGAAAAATCATTGAAGTGGAACATCCTGCTAATATGCACACCTCCTCTTAGCAATGAAGCTTCCCATGAAGTTTTGTTGAATTCCAGCCAGAACTTGCTGAGAAATACTCCGGACAAGAAAGTCAACACTACTACTACTATATACTAATTTCAGAAATATTAAAAGTCCCATAACTCTGAGAAAAATCATTGAAGCGAAACGTCCTGGTAATATGCACACCTCCTCGTGGTAATGAAGCTTCCCATGAAGTTTCTTTGAATTCTGGCCAGTAGTTGGTGAGAAATACTCCGGACAATAAAGTCAAGACTACTACTACTATATACTAATTTCAGAAATATTCAAAGTCCATAACTCTGAGAAAATCACTGAAGCGGAATGTCCTGGTAATATGCACACCTCCTCTTGGTAATGAAGCTTCCCATGAAGTTTCCTAGAATTCTGGCCAGTAGTTGCTGAGAAATACTCCGGACAAGAAAGTGTGACGGCAGGACGGACAAAGCGGCGACTATATGCTCCTTCGAAATTTTTCGGCGAGCATAACAAGAGCACCGCCTACTCGCATATGATAGTAATCTGGGCTTTTGTTTATGGGCTTATGTAATGAAGTATCTTGAATTTCAAGTCAATACCTCTTATAGATATTGAGAAATTTGACCTCAAGCAACAATTCTAAGTTGAAAAGGGCATTAACTCCACCAAAATCCTTGATATAGTTACCTCATCTTGTTTTCATATGGAATGGTTTCATAACTGTGATCAAATATTTTGAGTTTCAAGTCAATACCTGTTATAGATATTGTGAAATAGTAAAAAGGGAAACAGCTCAAGAGTAAAAAGGGAAACAGCTCAAGAACAACCCTTAATAGAGTTATCTCCTCTTTTCTACTGACTTGAGTTTCAAGTCAATACCTCATATAGGTATTGAGAAATTTTACCTAAAAGGAAAATTGTAAGTTGAAACAACAGTGCCATAGTCACAAAGATACGCCGGTCAAGAAGCTTTTATGGGGTTAAGATTCAATGACTAAAGAGAAACAATTCAAAAACTAATAAGGTAGAGTCATGGTATTCGTGCATCTAATTCATCTCCAAAGCCTCTCTCTAAGTGGTGGGTTGAGGTATCAAAACTATTCCATACATTCTTAAATCTATAATCAAGATGCCAAAATAAACAAAAAACGTTGCAATTATTTGAAAACCAAATTAAGCGGGAACTTGTTTGTCTATTTTTAGTAACGGTGACCTTGACCCCATCCACCCCATATGCAATCCCAAGCAAAGTCTGGATAGAAGATATCTATGTATAAAGTTTCAATAAAACATCTCAATGTGTTCTCAAGCTATTAAGCGGAAACCGTTTTTTTAATTTTTAGTAAAAGTGACCATGACCCCATTCACCCTATATGCAAACCCAAGCGAGGTCTCAATATAAGGTATCTATCTATGAAGTTTCATTAAAAAATATCTCAATGTGTTCTCCAGTTATTGAGCAGAAACCGTTTTTTCCATTTTTAGTCTTGGTGACCTTGACCCCACCCACCCCATATGCAATCCCAATCGAAGTCTTGGTATAAGGTATCTATGCATGAAGTTTCATTAAAATATCTCATTTCGTTCTCAAGTTATTGAGCAGAAACCATTTTTCTATTTTTAGTAATAGTAACATTGACCTTGAACCCACCCACCCCATATGCAATCCCAACGAGGTCTCGATATGAGGTATCTATGTATTAAGTTTCATTAAAATATCTCAATCCGTTTTCAAGTTATTGAGCGGAAACCGTTTTTCTATTTTTAGTAACAGTGACCTTGACCTTGACCCCACCCACCCCATATGCAATCCAAAGCAAGGTCTTGAAACAAGGTATTTATGTATGAAGTTTCATTACAATAGCTCAATTTGTTCTTGAGTTAGAGAGCGGAAATGAAAAGTTGACGCTGGCTCTACGCCTTTGACTTTGAATTGTGACCTTGACCTAGGATCTAGGGACTTGGTTCTTGCAAGCGACTCTACACCTCACCATGCTTGTTACTTCTGCCAAGTAATTTCAAAATCCATCCATGTTAAGGATTAATTTCAATATTTGACCTTTGACCTTGAATTGTGACCTTGACCTTGGACCTAGGGACTGGTTCTTGCGCACGACACTCCGCATCACCATGCTTGTCACTTCTGCCAAGTTATTTGAAATCCATCCATGCTGGACAAAGATATGATCCAGACAAAGTGTTTACGTTTGATTTCTAAAATTTGACCTTGAATTGTGACCTTGACATTGGACCTGGTTCTTGCTCGCGACACTTTGTGTCACCATGCTTGTCACTTCTGCCAGGTTATTTGAAAATCCATCCATGCTGGACAAAGATATGATCTGGACAAAGTGTTTGGGACTGAATTCTTAAATGTGACCCTTGACCTTGAATTGTGACCTTTACCTCGGACCTGGTTCTTGTGCGCGACACTTCGTCTCACTTTTGCCAAGTTATTTAAAAATCCATCCATGCTGGATAAAGATATGCTCTGGACAAAGTCTTAAGGATTGATTTCTTAAATTTGACCTTGAATTGAGACCTTGAACTTGGACCTAGGGATCTGGTTCTTGCGCGCAACACTCCGTCTCACTATGCTTGTCACTTCTGCCATGTTATTTGAAAATCCATCCATGCTTGACAAAGATATGCTCCGGACAATGCGGTAAGGATTGATATCTTATTTTTGACATTTGACCTTGACCTTCGACCTAGGAACCTGGTTCTTGCGCGCGACACTTTGTCTCATCATACTTATCACTTCTGACATGTTATTTGAAAATTTATCCATGCTGGACAAAGTTATGCTCCGGACAAAGTGTTAAGGATTGATTTCTTATATTTGACCTTTGATATGGAATTGTGACCTTGACCATGGACCTGGTTCTCGCGCGCAACACTCCGTATCATCATGCTTATCACTTCTGCCACGTTATTTGAAAATCCATCCATGAGAGACAAAGATATGCTCGGACAAAGTGCTAAGGATTGATATCTTACATTTGACCTCTAACCTTGACCTTGGACCTAGGGACCTGGTTCTTGCGCGCGACACTCCGTCTTATTATGCTTATCACTTCTGCCAAGTTATTTGAAAATCCATCAAGGCTGGACAAAGTTATGCTCCAGAAAGTGTTAAGGATTGAATTCCTATATTTAACTTTTGACCTTGAATTGTGACCTTGATCCTAGGGACCTGGTTCTTGCGCGCGACACTCCGTCTCATCATGCTTATCACTTCTGCCAAGTTATTTGAAAATCCATCCAGGCTGGACAAAGTCATGCTCCGGACAAAGATCTCAAACCGCCCGCCTGCCCGCTCGGGCGTTCCTATAATACAGCCGTTTTTCATACGGGCATATAAAAAGGGTAATAACTCCAACAAATTGCTTTATAAACAAGTACCTTGAGTTTCAATTTAATGTCTTTGATAGTTATTGAAAAATTTCATATT
Source organism: Congeria kusceri (assembly GCA_027627225.1). Lineage (NCBI taxonomy): Eukaryota > Metazoa > Mollusca > Bivalvia > Myida > Dreissenidae > Congeria > Congeria kusceri. Next base: position 26,530,542 of record CM051025.1, read on the forward strand.
TACCAAAAAATTGTCAAAATATGCTTAGTTGTAAGTCTCCACAAGGTCAGGTAACTCTGGAAATACAAATCGCAGGGGTACCTGCCTTGTTGTGTCGTCATTCCCCTTTGGTAGTGAACAAGTATTGAAAGTTTCAAATAGATACCTTTCACAGTTTTTGAGAAATGGACTCTAACAAAAAACTTAACCAGAAAACTTAACTAACGCCAACGCAGACACTGACGCAGACGACAACAGAGCGACGACAATAGCTCGACTTTTCGTCTTTGAAAAGTCGAGCTAAAAATAGTTCTGCTTCTGGTCTCCGGCCCCAAAAAAATAAGGGTAGGTAGGTAGGTAGGGATTTTTTAATTTTTATTTTGTTTTTATATGATGGCGGGATGGTGTGTGTTCCATATAGGTATCTATTCAGATGGGACATACAATACAGATGAGTAGTGTCACTTAATGTGTTGATAGATTGCAAAACCTTTATCCCAAACTGATCGACCAACATGCAGACATAACTGCTTGTTAAAAGTTGAAAAACTACTGTACACAACCATGTATTAATTTAAAGGCAATGCCCAACTTTTCTGAAAACCCTACTCCTGAAATAAATTTAAAACAAAATAAAAATAAAAGTAATTAGTACCTTCGATGTGAAAAAAATCCATAAAAATCATGTTTAGTAAAAAAGGTAAAAGAAAATTTATAGATGGAAAGAAAATTAAAGAAAATAAACTTTTTTCGGACCAAAAATATGTAGGGTAGGCAGCAAAAGTAAAGGGTAGGTAAGGAGATCAGAAACAGGACTTATTTCTTTTGGCCTGATATCAATTTAAAATCCATTAAATTCACTAACACAACACTCAGTTTATTATATAAGAAACTACAAAATTGTCCGGGCTTCTCATCACACCTGCTAAAAGAAAGCAAATCAAACTTGAGGAAACCATCAGAAGTGTCTAGGTGAATAAGACTTGTATGGCTCAAGTTAATTTAAGCCAAGTAATGTTGTTTTTTTCGACATAGCTGTCTAATATCACTTTTGACCTAGATTTATTGCGATAATTTTATTCAGCTGGAAAACTAAATGCCAATAGACTTGGGCAAATTTTCTAATTTTAGGGAATGCAACTTACATCAATGGTTTGATGTTGCATATTTTTGGGGATTAAACTTTACATAATTGTTTACATAAACAGTTAAAATAAAGTTATAAACATATCTTTGACATACACTCTAGAACTGAATATAATTATGAACAATTTTACTCATTGTATGTCATGAACAGAATGTAATATTCATTCACATAATGAAATAATTATTTTGTTTAGACTACATCAGCGGCACACTCTATAAATAGCAATTACAATGATCCCATTGGTTGACCGATATCTGAGAATTATTGTGCTCTGAAATGTTTCGGAGCCATACGTAGATATTTGGCGAAGATCGGTAGGAAATGGTCTATTCTAGCGTATTCAACACACTCCAGAGAAAGGGTGCATCATTCTAACAAGAGGGCCACGATGGCCCTAGGTCGCTCACCTGATATCTATGTATGAAGTTTCATTAAAATATCTTAATACGTTCTCAAGTTATTGAGTGGAAACTGTTTTTCTATTTTTAGTAACAGTGACCTTGGCCTTTACCCCACCCACCACATACTTAAAGAAAGGTCTCGATATAAGGTATCTACGTAAGAATTTTCATGAAAATATCTCCATCCGTTCTTAAGTCATTGAGCGTTAACTGTTTTTCTACTTTAAATAACAGTGACCTTGACCCCACCCACCCCATAAGCAAACCAAGTGAGGTCTCGATATATGACATGTGTATTAAGTTTTATTAAAATATCTCAATGCGTTCTCAAGTTATTGAGCGGAAACCGTTTTTTCCATTTTAAGTAACGGTGACCTTGACCCCACCCACCCCATATGCAATCCCATGCAATGCCCCAATAAAAAGTACTTATGTATTAAGTTTCATTAAAATAGCTCAATGCGATCTCAAGATATTTAGCGGAAACCATTTTTCTATTTTTAATAACGCTGACCTTGATCATGGCCCCACCCACCCCATACATGTATGCAGTCCCAAGCGAGGTCTCAATATAATTTATTTATGTATTAAGTTTCATTAAAATATCGCAATGCGTTCTGAAGATATTGAGCGGAAACCGTTTTTCTATTTTTAGTAACAGTGACCTTGACCCCTCCCACCCCATATGCAATCCCATGCGAGGTGTCGATATAAGGTATCTATGCATTAAGTTTCATTAAAATATCTCAATGCGTTTTCAAGTTATTGAGCGGAAACCGTTTTTGTATTTTTAGTAACAGTGACCTTGACCCCACGAACCCCATATGCAATCCAAATCGAGGTCTCGATATAATGTTTTAACCAAATATGTAACCTATGGGCCTTGTGGTTTCAGAGAAGAATTTTGAAATCATTGCCATTTGCGTCTATATAAACCATGTGAGCCCCGGGGTATGGCCAGTATACAACACTATATACTAAATATGAAACCTCTGGGCCTTGCAGTTTCAGGAAAATAGATTTTAAAAATCATTTTGCTATTTAAGTCTATATAAACATTGTGACCCCCGGGGTGTGCCCAGTTTTGACCCCAGGGACATCATCTGAACAATCTTTGTAGAGGACCACTACACAATGTTACATACCAAATATAAAACCTCTAGGCCTTGAAGTTTCAGAGGAGATGATTTTTAAAGTCATTTTGCTATTTAAGTCTATGTAAACCATGTGACCCCCAGGGTGTGGCCAGTTTTGACCCCAGGGGCATCACTTGAACAATCGTTGTAGAGGACCACTATACAATGTTACATACCAACTATGAAACCTCTGGGCCTTGCGGTTTCAGAGGAGAAGATTTCAAAAGTCATTTTGCTATACAAGTCTATATAAACTATGTGACCCCGGGGTGTGGCCAGTTTTGACCCCAGGGGCATCATTTGAACAATCATTGTAGAGGACCACTACACAATGTTACATACCAAATATGAAACCTCTAGGCCTTGCAGTTTCAGATAAGATTTTTAAAGTCATTTTGCTATACAAGTCTATATAAACAATGTGACCCCCGGGGCGTGGCCAGTTTTGACCCCAGGGGCATCATTTGAACAATCTTTGTCGAGGACCACTATAGGATGTCACATATCAAATATGAAAGCTCCAAGCCTTGTGGTTTCAGAGAAGATTTTTAAAGTTTTCAGTTTTTAAATCTTTTTTTAGCTCTGGTGACCTACATATGCAGCGGACCGGAATGATTTGAACAATTTAGAAAGAGGGTCACCCAAGGAACATTCTTGTGTGAAAATCTGCCCAGTGGTTTAGGAGGAGATGTTTGAATGAAAATGTTGATGCACGACGCACTGCAGACAAAAGGCGATACTAAAAGCTCACCATGAGCACGTTGTGCTCAGATGAGCTAAAAATAGTGCGCGGTTTAGCTGTGCTAATATACATTCATCAATAAGTATTTTATGATGCTACACATGTGTACCAATAATTATTTAAATATGTCAAGCCATTGTTGAGTTATCGTCAGGAAACTATGTTTTTAGGGAATTTCAGTCAAATAAAGGGCCATTACTCTGTCAAAATTTAGTGGTTTGTAACTTAAGTCGAACCTGACCCGTATTTTATGATGCTACACATGTATACCAAGAATTATTTGAATATGTCAAGCCTTTCTTGAGTTATCATCCGGAAACGAAAAAACCAACAGACTGACAGACACGGACCCACAGACCGACAAGCTGACTCGAATATATCCCCCCCTTAAATTCGTTTGTGGGGGTATAATGATACATATAGACTGTATAGTATATGATTTAACATAACTATGTACACTTGTCTGATATATAATCATTTTCATTCATTCCCACAATTATTTTCTGACAATCCTAATAGACACTTTCCACATTCACGTTATCGAGTACTGAAGGAGTTGTCTCCCTTGATAAAGTGAATAGAGAACGAGGCTGAGGATGTATTGGCTGTAATTGTCAATAAAGGAATATGACGTTCAGAGGAGCAAAATGTCGAATACTTATAAAATGTTGTTGTTTTTTTCATTAAAGTCTTCTCTGTTTTGTAACTAAATAATGTGTACGTGAATAGGTTTGAAATTGTTAAATTATAATGCAAAAAATATAATTTATCAACTATCACAAAATAGGCAAATCTGCGAACGAAACTATGTGTGACCACAAGAATATGTTACTTTTTCTGACATTTTAATATCAAGATCTTAATAAGTTTTAATGATTGAAATAAGTCTATAATTGCTTAATTTATTGGAGTCTACATTATTAAATATTTATTAATTTATAATTAAGAAACAGAAGCAGTTCGTTTATTCTGGATTCAGTGTTATCGGCCATCATTGCTAAATTATTATTATTATTATTATTATTATGAAATATGAGCAAGAAAGAGATGACAAGAAGTATGCTTTTCTGTTCATCTCATTAAAACAACTTCTACCCAGTTAGCCAGAATTGATCAAATACCTAAATATGTTTTTTCTTTGTACTCTCTAATGATAGAGAACCGAAAGAAAAACATGATTTAGAAATGAAAAATAATAAATAAAAGATCATTATTTAATACCGAAACTTCCAAAAGAAGTGTTAATTGACGTTATATGGCTTTAAACTTTTTGTACAAAAACATGTACAAACCATTTATAAACTATCATGACTTCAAGCTACGATCAGAATTACAGCCAATATATTTTGTTATTTTACATACTACTGTAATTTCACTTGACAGATGTTATCAAGTACATTCCTAAAGTGAATGGCATAGCTGCCATGACAATGACCAGTGTATTACTTCACTACTTGGGCATGGTAAGCATGATTATGTAATCGTGCCACATGTTATTTAAAAATTAGGACCTGAATATACACATTTTGGATCATGTGTTTATACAAGCAGGGACTTCCCCATGCCGTTTTACCGCCCTGGGACCGGGGTGCTTGAATTTTAACTTTCACGGGGCGCCTTAAATTAGTACTGCACTTATAAACATCGCCCAGGGCACCTGGATTTTATCAATTAATCAGCTATGTTGACTGAAGCAGCGTTTTTCCTCTATATAAAGTTGGTACCGGAAATCGGTACCATTCCCAATCGGATTTTCTGACTATTTTTCCCAATTTGAAGTTAAAAAAACCTCAAATGTAAGAAAAAAATCCAAAAAGACCCTGAAAAGGTCGACGATGTTCCTGTATTTTACTTTAGTTTTACCCAAGCGTAAACCTCCATGCACAGCTGCATGGCCTTCCCCAGGCTGTTTTAGCGCCCCGGTGCCTGGGCGTTTAATTTTAACTTGAACATATCCGGGGCGCCATATATTAGTATTGCGCTTATAAACATCGCCCGAGGCACGTGTACTTTATCAATTAATTAGCTGTGTTGACTGCAGCAGACCGACAATTCCTGTTGTGAAAGCTAATCTCTTACGTCACAATGGCCGTTTTTCACTCGAGAAACATGTACACCCACTCTATAAAGTCAGTGAATGATCAAAGCGAGTGTCAATTCGCCGAAAATTTTAACAATGAACAGTTATTTCTAAGCCGCAATCAATCACCCTGAAGCACCGCCATGTAGGCGGCTTTTCAACTGCAGTAAAATCGAAATGAGCCAATAGAAACGCTCAGTTTATCTTCGCTTTGGAATGACGTTATATCTGACCAATCAGCGCAGTTGGCATGTATCCACACACAAGTAACCTTATACGCGCGTCATGCGTATTGTCCACCTAAAAAGTAAACAAGCTTTCGTATTTTATAATATGCACACTTGTTAATTAAAAAAAATCATAACTTTAAAAAATAAACTGCGAAAAATCAATCTACCTAAGCCTACCCACTGTTACTGCTCAGTGTTGTAGTTTCGTAAACACAAGCGGTCTTGTTTATGTACATGTATGCCATGTAAAACCCGTGTTTTCTGCAAAAGAGCGCGAAATGTCTAATGACAACCACGACGTCACGTTCCACGCATGGAAAGCGTGCGTGTACCCACCATGTGCTTTCTAAATACAGGTCTTAACATTTGACGCGCGCAGGCACAACGTGCACGGGGAAATTATCCGGCCGTTTTTGCAAGAACAAAGCATGTATAATATACATGTATTTTAATCATGATTCTTACAATGAGACTTTTTATTTTTAAAAGGCTAGAGGTATACCGTTTAAATGGTGATGTTTCGTCTATTTAATTTCGTTTAAACGTTTACAAAAAAATGAAAACGTGTTAGCCATAATTTTAAGAGCTTAAACGCACCAGATAACGTCATATGACACATGTCGCAAAAAAAATTTCGACGTAGGGACTGGGGGGCCTGAAAAAAAATTCTGGGTTACTGTTAACAGCCAGGGGAAGTAACATACTGTTTTTACATCTTTTATGACATTTTTTAATGAAAGTGATAAAATTCCTAATTTGGATGAAAATAACGCTAATTTTCCCAATTTGACCGGTACCGGTACCATTCCCAAAGTGGTGAGGAAAAACGCTGTGAAGTACACCGACAGTACCTGCTGTGAAAGCTAATCTCTTGCGTCATAAAGGCAGTTTTTTACTCTATAAAAAATGTACACCCACTGAAGTCGGTGAATGATCAAAGCGAGTGTCACTTCACAGAAAATTTTAATAATTTGCAGGTATTCCTAAGCCGAAATCACAGTGAAGCCCTGCCCCTGTAGGCTGAGTTTCATTACGCAGTAAAATCGATATAAGCCAATAGAAACGCTCAGGTTATTTTCGCTATGGAACGACGTTACCATTGACGAATCGGCGCAATCGGCATGTAACCACACACAAGTAACCTCATATTCGCGTCAAACCAAACCCTCGCCCTTTCGTATTTTATAATCTCCAGACTTATTTATTTGCTAAATTTAATAAAAAAATAAACTGCGAAAATCAGTCTAAAATAGGCTAATATGAAATCGTAATCGGAAAAGCCTATCCAGTGTTACTGATGTAGTTTCGTAAAATAAGCGGTCTTGTTTTACATGCATGTGTTTTCTACAAAAGAGCGTGAAATGTCTGCTGACAACCATGACGTCACGTTCAAAGTATGGAAAGCGTGCGTGTACGGACCATGCGCTTTACAAACATTTGACGCGCATAGGCACGACGTGCACAAGGAAATTTTCCCGCCATTTTTGCACAAACAAAGCAAACATGTATTTTTTAATCAAGATCTTTACAATTCACCAATTATCCAATCAGTACTATGTTCAACAGTTATAACGATTAAAACAGTGTTAAAACACTAAACGCATGCCCATATGAACATAATTAATCAAACAAAAAAAAGCTCAGTAAGTAGATCGAGTGTAACCTAAGTATTCTAGAACGACGAGAATAGTTGGTTTGACCATGACGTCACTGTGCGAAAGGGATGCGCACTGGACATAAACATCCGGAAAACTTTATTAGCTACTTTCAGTTTGGCAATAAAATTGACGCCTGATGCTTCTAAAAGGCTCGAGGTATACCGTTTTAACGGTGATGTTTCGTTTATTTCATTTCGTTTAAACGTTTACAAAAAATGAAAAGCTGTTTGCCTAAATTTTAAGAGCTAAAATGCACCATATAACGTTATTTGACACATGCCGCAAAAAAAATGTCCACGTAGGGAGGCCCTAAGCCACCCTTCTAGGGACCAGGGCACCTAAAAAAAATCCTGGGGAAGGCCCTGATACAAGATTATGATCTAACAATTACATGTATCGTATATCATAATTACATTATGTATCATGTCATTTCTGTTTGTTAAGAAGTAAAATTAGTGAATATTTATAACATTTAATAAGTAATAAACTTTAAATGACCATCACGCAACAAGTATTAACCACTATCAATACATCACGAGCCTCATTTTCGATTTGCTGATAAATTACTGTGTCGTGATAATCGCTAAAAATGGGAATGTGAAACTCGTCTATTTGTTAAATTTGCCTGTGAAATTCATGTAAGGCCCCCCAAAAATTAGTTCCATTTCCGGTCTCCTAGCCCAAAAAATAAGGGTCAGTAGGTAGGGATTTATTTTATCTTTTTTTTTTTTTTTTGATGATAGGAAAATGGTGTGTGTGTTCCATATATGTTTCTATTCAGATGAGTACCGTCACGGCGTGTATTATGGTACTCCATGTATTACGCGCACATATTTACCCTAAAATTCGGCTATGAAAATTCGGTGCCAGTTGTACACGGTAAGTCTTTTCCAGTCATGTTTTTTTTTGAAAATTTGAGTGATCATTTATTTTATATTTAATTCATAATTTTTTATTAACAAAACAATGCATCCTTATTACCTTGCAATCATATTTCCAATTTGAACAAACAATAAAATCCATAAAATACACAGTCTTGATAATAACACCAGTTACAACTGAGAAGAGGGAAAGCGCAACGTCATCAATTAGCCAGGCCTTTAAAATCTGCAAGCCGTTAGCAACAACCATAGTAACGGTGTCCGTTTGACTTCAAAAAGTCTTTGATGTGACTGCTGAGCTGGGGCCATTGTCAAGCAGTTTGTAGCACTAAGCATGTAACACGATTAACAAGTGGTCAGTGAAAAAAAGCATCAATCAATACTATTGTACCTGAACAATGCAAGCAGTGTTGATAGAGCGTTAATGAATTAGCGTTCAAGAGGAAATGTCAAGGGTGTGAAAAAAAATTAGACAGTTGTTTTGTTGCATCAGATAAATTGTAGATTTACATGTGAGTGACGAAATATACATGCATTGGAATTAACATGGAGATTGTGTTACAGCATAAAACTTATTGAATACACTGTAACTCCATTATATCGCGATTCCCGGGGTCCACGGATCGCAATCGCGATGTATCCGGATCGCGATATAAGTTGCCAGGCCATTCAGTAGATATACATGTATACACTAGCCTGTTTTTCCCCGATCTCAAACATGAATGTTATTAAGTAAATAACTCACCCTTTTCAATGTAGTTAACATCCATTATGTATTAAATCCATATGTAAAATATTGTATATGAAAATATAATATTATTCCATAAATTCCGTTGAATAAATTTCAAATCGCGTATAAAAATATAAAGTCTGCAACGCCAATCCGAATTTCACTATTCACGTGAAGTAAACATACATTCTATTAACAAGTACAACACACATGTATTTCGTGTAAGCTCTTTGTTCTGTTAGAAAAACTGCGCGAAAAATTGCTGTCAATCATGTACAAAATCACGTCGTCCGCATGGAAAGCGTGGGTGTATTGATCGCCATATAAAAACTTTGTAGCGCAGAGAACATTGAGATCTTTACTTTTGTATAAAAGTTTCGTAGCACGCAGCAACACAATTAGGTGTCTATATCGCAAACAATATGCGGTTAGCATTTCTCCTGAAACAAAAAAGAAACAGTTAAGCCGTATCGATTACATTATTGTCATTCAAATAGCTCAGTATTGATTTATGACATACAGTTACTGTATACACCCTTCACGTGGACTGCGTGTAATTCGGGTGCTAAATAGAGCGACAGCAGTGAATGGACGTTGTCATGGGTGGCACGCGCGCTGTAAGCTAATGACGTCAAACTGTTACACTTTGATGTTGAGCGAGTCGGCGTATTGTTTGTCGCACTACATGAGTGTGAATAAACGAGACACCGTGAAGGCACGAAAATCCGGATCAAACTGGATTTATTTATGAGCATTTGGTAATAATGTGTTTCGCGCACAAGGCAATTATGTATGGGTATATGAAATTTACATTCATTACGTTTTTTATGAATGTAAATTTAGTTCAATATTCCAGAAAATAACAATAAAAAACATAGACATTTTGTAAAATATGTGCCATGTGCAACAGTGAATCATTATCAGGTTTATGAAACGCGACAGCCAATTAAAATCTTGTTTGGTAAAATGAATAAGAATATTTATGGACGGAAATAAATAAATTATTTTTGGACCAAAAATATGTAGGGTTGGCAGCAAAAGTAAAGGGTAGGTCGGGAGACCAGAAACGGGACTATTTTTTCTTTAGCCTAAAAATTATTGTAACGTAAATTACTAGCATTTAGGTTATTTATTTATCACCGGTGAAAACATGGAAGGTATGATCGGTTTATTCAACGTACACATATTAACAATGTTTAAGTTTATATCGAATTAATAGTGGGTCTAATAAGTTTTTTTATGGTGTCCGAAAAATCTACAATCCGAGAAGTCTCCTTAGCATGCTTAGTATGGACCAAAACAGCTGGGGTCCAAGAAGTCACGTAACCAATCATTTTGTCCCTCTTGTTTTGTGTTTCGGGTAAAAAATGACGTCTCAATATTAATTCAAACACCAATTGTCCGTTTTAAAGACATTTCTTGTTACAAATATTTATGGTTATGCTAGTAGTGTTTTATCCAGACCTAATCAGCGCGGCGCCGCAACACGCCCTTTTATTGATCCGCCACCCTGCCCTTTTCAAAGGCAATTAGCGCCTAGTGCCCTCTAATCTAACGTGTATTGCCCTTAGCGAGGGCCCTTTGTGATGGCATGTTACCGTATTTTAATCTGTCACCAACTGATACGATGAGCTTTAGGGGCAGTCAGCTGACGAATTTGTGTAGGGATACTATAAAACATGCTGATTTTGTTTTAAAAATGAGCGTACATTGTCTGCTTTTAGCAGCCTCGTTTCCATATGCAATTTCTATCATGTTTGTGTTTCGTCAATTTTTATGGTAAACGTGATAACAAATGGCAGAATACATATAGATGTAGACTATATGAGGTCTTGACCCAATAATTATGAAAAAAGTACATGTGTATACAATGTTTCTTCCAATCATAAAAATCCCTGAAAAGACGAATTGCAGACCTAGCTATTATTTCGGACAAACATATTCGGATAATCATTTTAATCCGAATTTCAATGTTTGTTTTTAGCATTTTCAACTTGATTTTAGTTTTCATCATTAATCAAAGTATTAGTAGCAATGTCATCATCAACAGCAACAACATATAAACCATAAAGGGAAACCCCCCAAATATTTCCTACAATAAAAAAGGTAAAAAATATAAATAATACCAGGTTAGAACTTACAAGCATTTTACTATTAATAAGCATGATTTTGACTTGCCAATAAAACGTTTTAGTTTGACAGTTGTTAATTAGTTTTCATGTATGACTGCCCAATTTTTACCTTGGAACTACTTATGAACAATGAATAAACAAATTTTCTGAAATAAATAATACAACTATAATATAACTAAACAATAATGAAAAGCAATAATATTGGAAAATTTAAATTTGTTAATCCTTGTTTGACTTGAAAAATCGTTAAGCAGATAAAATGTATTAGTCAGTAATATACAATTTCCTAATTGGTTTGAACTATTGCTTCAGGAAAAAAAACTATTAAAACCTTATATGCCCTTATTAACAGTGTCCCCCCGCACAAAATGCCCCTTTTTTCCACGTCAAGCGCCATGCCCCTCTAAATTAGCTAACTAATTCATGTTAAAGTTTCCAGTATCTGCCAGTTGGCAATTTATGTCTTGGACCTATTCTGGAGGGGCATCATGCTGAAGTCTGACATGTATACAAACCACGTAGAATAAAATATTTGTAGTGTTCATGACTTTTGGACAGTTTTTTGGACTTGTGCACTTCCCCACCCATTTTTGTTCAAAGCTAAATTATATTTCACCTTGCGGCTTCTTTTCCGCTCTCACTGAATTCTGTATCTTTGTTATTCATACGAAAGTCTGTTTGATAACGTTCGTTTTATATAAGAAATTTAACAAAAGCGAAAGAATGGAAGTCCAGAAAGTTATTTTGGAAACATTTTACAGGAAGTTATTAACGGTTAAGTTACACTAATTTCTGGCAATATACATGCGGATTTTCGAGATTTCTGAAGGTATTTTGCGAGCTCTATGAAAAAAACTCCCAAATAAAACGGATATATACAAGATACAATAAACTTTATCTAACCCCAAATATTAAAAACAAATTAACTATAAGCTATAAGACTTCTTTTTTCAAGATAAACACAAAACAAATAATAAGCATTTAATAACAATAATATCATACATTCAAATAAAAACATAACAGAATATAAATTTCAGATAAACATACAAAGCGATTTAATATAGTTGTAAATCTGATATTTTATTACATTTATTAAATTATTAAATTGTCTATGCTTTATTTATATAAAAAAAGAACTATCTATTTGTTTTATATGCTTATTATATATACGTCGCATTATATCAACATAACATGGAAGAAATTTCCACAAATACATAAACTTAATAAAGCAAGGTTTCCTTTAAATAAGAATAAGAAATACGAAATGTAATCATTAAAATATTGATACATCATTATAAACAAAATTAGGCCATACAAATTTGATTCTGTGTTTAGCGTCCCCATGATTTTTCGAAATCTACCTACCAGGCAGGAAAAAAAACAAGTCGATAAGAAAACACAACTTATTTATGGCAGTGGTACCAGCTACAGCAAACGTTTACTTGCAAAAGTGTTATATCATCTTCATATTGGGAACCTACTGTGATACAGTAAATTTAACTGTGTAAATTGACTACTTGCACACTATATTTAACAAATATTAGGAAAAACCACTTTTTCTTTTTTTTCCCAATTTTTTATACGCTTTCCATCTCGATTATTCATATTGTCAAAAATGTTGTTTTTTTTTCGTTCAGGCAGCCGAAAATCTACCACCCCGAGGACGCTAAAAATAAAATCGAATTGGTATGGCCTAAGTTCAAACGTACACATTATACAATTACACTTCAGGTCGCTCCGGATCCGGTAAATCCTTCCAAATTCCTTACCTTTAACCTGTCTTAGTTTGTTAGGTAAGGCGAACTAGAAATGTACAGCCTCAAAATGATATAGACATATGTACATAATAACATTACCTTCAATAAAATGAGATATCTATATATCAGTGGTCTTATTCTTGTCTACAAAAAAAGGTGAATACAGGTAAAAAGCATTTAGTGTGAGTTCAAACCATCTTTGGACAGCATTGTAAATTTGTGTAATCCTATATAGAAACACGCATAGATGGGATATATATTTTATTCATAATTATATTTTCCCTGTGGGTTATGCATAAATTCGCCTAGCTGCTGAGCATGGCGCCACAAATAAAGCTCAATTCAACGACAAGTACGCTGTACAAGAGAATACTACATAATGCATCTTTAATTCTTAGTCGAATAACACATTATTCACACTGTTCAGCGTGAGTGTGAAAAACTGCACGTGTTAACCTCTGGATCAGAAACGCTCAGAGACATGTTATCATCTTTAATTCTTAGTCGAATAATACATTATTCACACTGTTCAGCGTGACTGTGAACAAATGCACGTGCTAATCTCTGGGTCCGAATGTCAATTCATCTGTGTTTAAAGTGAAATAATAAAAAATTAACTTTAATATAAGCAATGAACTCCTCCCCAATTTGACGTTTGAAATATTGTCATTAATAATATAGTACATTTTAACCTTAAAGAATCCGCACTTTGGATCTCCACGAGATTCGCTTCGTGACTAGTGTGCATTTTTGGTTGAGTTCCGGTGAAGAAAAATAGTTGTTTTTATTTTGTTTAGCAAGTTCCATAGTCCATATCACCGTCAAGATGATGGAAATAAACCTTACCCGAGTTGATTACACCCAGGTATGTTGGCATCAATGTATGCGACAGGTAGACATGTAAACACTGATCGACATTGCCATCAATCATTCAATGGCATAAAAATGTTCACAGATTTTTGTATTTTTAAATTGTATGCTCCCCGAAAAATTATCGAGGAAGCATAAAGTCGCCGCTTTGTCCGTTCTTCCTTCTGACCCGTTTTTTTGTCGGGACTTTTAGCAACTACTGGCCAAGAATTAACTTCATGGTAAGCTTCATTACCAAGAGGCGGTGCACACTGAACCAGAACGTTCCACTTCACTGCCACATGGGCGACTGGTGCTAAAGCTCAAATCTTATGGAATTCATGGAAAAGGTCTGTCCTGGATTGAGGATTTCTTGAAAGACCGTGAACAGCATGTAGTAGTGGACGGGGACACATCTGACTGGAAACTTGTTAACATATGGAGTCCCTCAAGGCTCGGTCCTAGGGCCTGTTCCTTCATTATTTACCAAAACATATCCCAAACAAATGACAATCCTTTTGCAAACTCTTTGCCGCTGACAGTAAAATTTATCGACCTATAAAATCTGCAATAGATCAAGAAATGCTTCAACTAGATCTGGATACCCTCAGAGATTAGAGTAACGCATGGCTGATGAAATTTTCAATTCCTAAATGCAAAGTGGTGCAATACAGAAATGTACACTTTTTACCAAACTATATAATGCTGGATAACTTAAAACTCGGATATTGAATTACCCTCGTCAAACACCTAAAAGCATTTGGGCATCCGTTTTGAAAATACCGTCAAATTCCACCTACAAGTAATTGAAGTGGTTAACAAACAAAGAAATTAACAGGAATTATAAAAAGAACTTTTAAATATATGAACTTATTGAAAATATACAACGCCGGAAACAAAAATTATACCTGAATTGTGAGAACTCAGTTTATGCAGAACTGTTAAAGAAATTAAGCATGCCAAAACTAAAATATAGAAGGGAAAGATATGATTTTATTCAAATAGATCTACATAATAATTAACAAAGTTGATCACATAGATCCAGAGAAATTTTTCACTTTCAATGACAATGTAACTCATGGCCTCTTCTTCAAAATTAAAAAACCGAGAGTAGACAAGTCTAGAAGACAGAATTCATTGCCAGCAGGGGCGATTGATAGTTGGAATAGTTTGGAAGAAGACATTGTGTGCAGTGACTCGTTCTAAGTTTTAAAACCAAAGTAGATACATTCTGGAAGTGGAAGAGATTTAATCTGTCAGACATTTATAATTGACCGTAACCTGTACAGATAAATAGTATAGGAGGAGTCTACAAGCCAACACTGGCTTATTGTACTCTTAAAAAGGACAAGGTACAAGGTAATAATTAATTACAGAATTATAGAACTCTGAAGATGTATGAAATTAGTATATAGTGCACAATTCTTGTCCTGACTATTTCTTAGCAACAACTAGCCAGATTTCAATGAAATTTCATGTGAAGTTCATTACTGAACCAGGACATTCCCCCCGCTTGAATAATAGAATAATAATAGAGTTATGGGACATTGATTATTTCTGAAATATGTATACAGTGCACAATTCTTGTCCAGACTATTTATCAGCAACTACTGACCAGAATTCAATGAAACTTCATGGGTAGTTTCATTACCTAAAGTAGGTCTGCACTGAACCAAAATGATCCACTTCAATGATTTTTAGCTCGATTATTCAAAGAATATGTGAGCTATCCTACTACCCCCGGCGTCGGCGTCCATGTCTGAATATGTTCAAGTTTTTATTAAAAAGTCTTGTAACTTCAAAACTACAGTTTTATTTACTTGAAACTTGGAATATACCTTTGTCATCAACTCCAGTATCAGGGGCAACATTCCCCATAACTCTGTTTTGTATTTTGACAGAGTTATGCCCCTTTTTCACTTAGATTTTCTGGTTAAAGTTTATGTTCAAAAGTTTTGTAACTTGAAAACAACATAAGTTATTCACTTGAAACTTGAAAGTAACCTTTGTCATCAACTCCAGTATCAGGGGCACTATTCCCAATAACTCTGTTTTGCATTTTGTTATGCACACTTTTTACAGATATTTTGTGGTTAAAGTTTTTTTTCCAAAAATGTATCAACTATACAAGGCTTCACTTAAAAGTTTTGTAATTAACAAATGTGTGCCCATTCCACTATACAAAATATGTACCAACTGAAATACTTCGAATAGTCAAGCGCGCTGTCCTCTGAAAGCTCTTGTTCTTGGAGTTATGGGATTTTCATGATTGCTGAAATTAAATATACTGAACACAATTCTTGTCTTGATTGTGTAGCAGCAACTACTGACCAAAATAGGTGAGCTTTCCTACTACCGTCGGCGTCCGCGTCTGAATTTGGTTGAAGTTTTTATTCAAAAGTCTTGTAACTTCAAAACTACATAAGTTATTTACTTGAAGCTTGGAACTAACATTTGTCATCAACTCCAGTATCAGGGGCAATATTCCCCATAACTCTTTTTGTACTTTGACAGAGTTATGCCCCTTTTTCACATAGATTTTCTGGATAAAGTTTATATTCAAAAGTTTTGTAACTTCAATACTGCATAAACTTTTCACTTGAAACTTGGAACTAACCTTTGTCATCAATTCCAGTGTCAGGGGCATAATTCCCCATAACTCTGTTCTGTATTTTGACAGAGTTATGCCCCATTTTCACATAGATTTTCTGTTTAATTTTTATATTCAAACAATTTGTAATTTCAAAACTACATATTGAAACTTGGAACTAACCTTTGTCATCAACTCCAGTATGAAGGGCAACATTCCCCATAACTCTGTTTTGTATTTGACAGATTTATGCCCCTTTTTCACATAGATTTTCTGGTTAAAGTTAATATTCAAAAGTTTTTTAACTTAAATACTACAAAAGCTATTCACTTGAAACTTGGAACTAACCTTTGTCATCAACTCTAGTATCAGGGGCAACATTACCCATAACTATGTTTTGTATTTTGACAGAGTTATGCCCCTTTTTTACATAGATTTTCTGGTTAAAGTTTATATTCAAAAGTTTGGTAACTTAAAAACTACATAAGTTAATCACTTGAAACGTGGAACTAACCTTTGTCATCAACTCTAGTATCAGGTGCAACATTACCCATAACTCTGTTTTGTATTTTGACAGAGTTAGCCCATTTTTACATAGACTTTGTGGTTAAAGTTTTTGTTCCAAAAATTTATAAACTGTACAAGGCTTCACTTAAAAATATTGTATTTTAACAAATTTATGCCTCTTTCACTATCCAAAATATGTACCAACTGAAATACTTCGTAAAGTCGAGCTCGCTGTCCTTCGACAGCTCATGTTTTATCTACAGTACATTTAATGTTACTTAATTGTTGCAAATGGGAATTTGTGAAAATGTTAACTTTCAGGCCACTATAGTGGTCTTGTGTATGATGTATCAGTGAATTAAGCCCTATATAAAACATAACACTAAATTCATTGCATGTCTTGTAAATAAGACTACCTATCCTGACGCCCAGAAAAAGTAGCCATGCTGTTGGCATTTTAATCAGATGCCGTTTACATGATTTTCAAAACCAGTTCTATACAAAATTGCTTCCCAAACTGGACCAAGTATCAAACCTGTTATTTCAAGCAGTATGATCATTTTTTTCATAACTTTGTTTTATTTTTCCAGGTTGGTGTGACATCTCCAAAATGTCTACGTCTTTTGCCATTAGCTGGTAAAACACAAAAGGTTAGTTCTGCACATAATGTTTTCCAATAAATTGTCGTTGTTTTAATGGTTAAATGTTCTAGTATATGATTTATTTTGGGTAAGATGGCATCACTGCATCAGGGACTAAATCATTTGAAAATGTACTGGTACCCTGGTATTCTGGTAGGAACGCAATCCTTTTTGTTTATTTACTGTAGTATATCAAAATTAGAAGTTTGGCCTAGCAAGCCCCAATTGTTATGTTATTACATGAGAGCCATAAAGTGCTACAAGCCCACCAGTATAAAAATGAGGCTTGTCGTGGGAAAAACCGGGCTAAATGCATGTGCGTAAAGTGTCGTCCCGGATTAGCCTTTTCAGTCTGCACAGGCTAATCCGGGATGGCACTTTTCGCTTTAATCGTATTTTCTGTTTCAATGAAGTGTCTTCTAACCACAAATCCACTTTAGGCGGAAAGTGTCGTCCCGGATTAGCCTGTGCAGTCTGCACAGGCTAATCCGGGGCAACACTTTACGCACATGCATTAAGACCAGTTTTCTCACGATGCTCCACAAATATTTTGCAGTGCAGGGCTTACAGGCTTTTGCTTATCACAACCATTGGTATACTGTATAAGTGGATATTTCCGCGTGTCAAAACCTTTATCGTCAACGCGAGCATCAGATGCAACATTCCCCATAACTCTGTTTTGTATTTGGACAGAGTTATTCCCCCTTTTCACATAGATTTCTGGTTAAAGTTTTTAATCAAAAGACTTATAACTTCAAAACAACATAAGTTTTTCACTTGAAACTTGGAATTACCTTTGTCATCTAGTGATCTACACCAGCATCAGGTGCAATAATGCTGGTAACTCTTCATTTTGACACACTTATGCCCCATTTTCACTTAGATATTCAGAAAAACATTTAGCTTCGAAAGTCCTTGAACTTAAAAACTGCATAAGCTTTTCACTTGAAACTAATAGAGTATAACATTTTCATCAACTTCAGCATCCCATGAAATAATGTCATAACTCAGCTCTGTACTTTGACAGTTTTATGCCCATTCCACTTTCAAAAAATGCACCAACTGAAATACTTTGAATATTCGATCGCGCTGTCCTCTGACAGCTCTTGTTAGAGTAAATGTCACCAGCCAATGAATAATATTAAAATGGCAAAAGTGTACAAAGCATTGTTGTTCAACATGTGAAACTGTTTGTTAGATGTTTACAAATTTTCTTTTCAGGCTGCAATAGCAGATCACAAAGGTGTTCTTGAGGTGTTTTCTGTCAAGAAAGGTGATGCTCAGGTGGGTACATATTACTGCACCTTAACAAATATCTGTTTTTTTATCTGGACTTTGTCAACATTAATGATATGTAGTGTTATTGTAGTTTATATCTTGATGTGATAAATATTAACACATAACATGTTCTTATATATGGGTTGAATTTGCATACTTACAGAGTAATAGAAATGTGAATGTTTAATTTTTTAAAGAAAAAGTCACTAAGTGGATCAATGTGGTATAGAGATTTGCATGAAATTTCAAACCTTTCCAATGCACCTTTGGACATAAACACTTCCAACAAGCAAACAAGCAAGCAATAAATGTAAACCTTTCTAGTCTATAAACAAAACAATTGACTCCCTTTTGTTTAAAATTTGTCACTATTCAAATGGCGATTCTGTAGACTCTAAAATCATAAAATGTATATTTTAAGTAAATATATGGTTGGAAATATCAAGGTAGGATTTACATTCAAGTATAATACGTACCCACAACTTATGTTAAAACTTTACAGTAAAAAATGTGTGCATTTTATTCATAAGATTATGGTACTCATGAAAGTTGAAATTCAAAACATTTGATAGTCTGTATGATGCACTGTGACTTTACACACACAAGACATCATGCTACATTCAAACTGTGCATCTTACCTTCTTACAAACAAAATTACATGTGCACTTCTATTTTATGCATTTCAGCGTGTGTTCAAGACCTCTCCTGGCCCCAAAATAAACCGGCTGGAGTTGGGTGGGCCTGTAGGAGGGGTCAGGGAAAGGGTGTTTGTGTCCTCTGGCCCGGAGTTGAAGGGATACACAAAGAAGGGAAAGAACTTCCTAACGTTTGATACTAACATGTCAGAGAGCATCCTATCCATGTACGATCTTTAGATGGGTTTTATGTTGTTCAATTAAGTTTTCTTTGAGTTTAGTGTCTCTTTTTTTGCTGTAAAATAATATCTTGTTATGATTAATTATTTTGAATAATGGTTTGTCTGTAAAAATGATTTCGTATTTATTTGTTTTTCTGGACATTTGTTCTCAAGAAAGTGTTTTTATTTAAATTTCAAATGTATGAGTTATTTTATTATTATATATTTCATGTCTGTAAAAATATAAATGGTTCTTGAAAATGCTGAATACATTAATTATTGGACATACATTGCAAGTTTTTCAGTTAAAATTCACTAGTAAATCTTTAATTTGAAGTTACTGATTAATCTTAGACTTAACCCTATTATATTTAACCATTGTAAACCAATTCTCAAATGAAACAAGCATTCTAATTGGTCAGTATTTTAAATTGAGACTGTTCTTGAGATTGTGGACTTTAGTAGTCATGGGGTCATGTCTATTTAATCTCATTTGATCGGTCATTTCAGGTATGTGGAGGGCTCAGACCTGTTCTGCTGTGGTCAGTTCATGTATAACCACTATCGAGACTGCAAGGACACCAACTACTTCCTGTCAGGGGACCAGGTCAACGACGTCATCTGCCTGCCCACCCAGATGGTGCAGTCAATCACGCCCATCTTGGCCTGTCAGGACAGGGTCCTGCGAGTGCTTACGGTGGGTCAAATTTTTAGCAGAAATTCGCTGGATATTTGTCAACAGTGGTGTTTGAAGCAATATGATTAAACATAGTAGGAAATTATTAATTTTCACAAGGGAAATATTGATATGATGATATTTGATACAAAAGATCATTGCATTTGAGGAAACAGCTTTGTCATTTAGTACATTTTATTAATAAAGAAGTTCCTGTGGAGAAATGCTGTTACAATTTTAGTAACTTTCATGTGTCACAATGCAAGATTACTTTTCAACAAAGTTATATTTCTAGAAGCAGTTACTTTCAGAGCTGAGTATTCTGTATTAAAACTCCTAGTATCAGAATACAAGTAATAGTAATGCCATGACTGATTGAATTCTGCACATGTGAAACTTTAGCGTTTTCATTTAATTAAAATACTTCTTTCGGTTTTGTCAGCCTTCCTTTTTGAGATTCATGCATACATGTCTGTTAATGGGACCACTGTTTAAATCATCCCATGCATTGAACATCTCGATATGAGGCATGTTGTGGGAAAACTGGGGTAAATGCATGTGCGTAAAGTTGTCATAACGGATCAGCCTGTGCAGTCTGCACAGGCTAATCCAGGACGGCACTTTCCGCCTACAGTGGATTTATATTTAGAAGAGACTTCCTTGAAACAGAAAATACCACAAAAGCTGAAAGTGCCATCCTGGATTAGCCTGTGCGGACTGCACATGCTAATCGGGGAGAACACTTTACGAACATGCATTAAACCCTGGTTTCCCACGACATGCCTAATTTGTATTATTCATACTTGAAGGAGTCTGAGTTGCTGTATGAGGTGGAGGTCCCAGGTCCCCCAGTCACCCTGTCCCTGTACGCCAACAGCGGAGGTAGGTACCTGGGTCCCCGGCTCCCCTGTCACCCTGTCCATGTACGCCAACAGCAGAGGTAGGTACCCAGGTCCCCGGCTCCCCTGTCACACTGTCCCTGTACGCCAACAGCAGAGGTAGATGCCCAGGTCCCCAGCCCCCCTGTCACACTGTCCCTGTATGCCAACAGCGGAGGTAGGTACCTGGGTCCCCGGCTCCCCTGTCACCCTGTCCATGTACGCCAACAGCGGAGGTAGGTACCCAGGTCCCCGGCTCCCCTGTCATACTGTCACCATATGCCAACAGCAGAGGTAGGTCCCCGGCCCCCGTCACCCTGTCACTGTACGCTAACAGCGGAAGTAGGTACCCAGGTCCCCGGCTCCCCCTGTCACCCGGCTCCCCCTGTCACCTTGTCCCTGTACGCCAACAGCAGAGGTAGGTACCCAGGTCCCCGGCCCCCCTGTCACCCTGTCCCTGTATGCCAACAGCGGAGGTAGGTACCCAGGTCCCCGGCCCCCCTGTCACCCTGTCCCTGTATGCCAACAGCAGAGGTAGGTACCCAGGTCCCCGGCCACCCTGTCT
The DNA here is from genome assembly GCA_027627225.1 of Congeria kusceri. Taxonomy (NCBI): domain Eukaryota; kingdom Metazoa; phylum Mollusca; class Bivalvia; order Myida; family Dreissenidae; genus Congeria; species Congeria kusceri. The sequence continues at coordinate 26,552,255 of CM051025.1, forward strand.
TCTGTCCCTGTATGCCAACAGCGGAGGTAGGTACCCAGGTCCCCGGCCACCCTGTCACCCTGTCCCTGTATGCCAACAGCGGAGGTAGGTACCCAGGTCCTCGGCCCCCCTGTCACCCTGTCCCTGTATGCCAACAGCAGAGGTTGGTACCCAGGTCCCCGGCCACCTTGTCTTCTGTCCCTGTATGCCAACAGCGGAGGTAGGTACCCAGGTCCCCGGCCACCCTGTCTACTGTCCCTGTATGCCAACAGCGGAGGTAGGTACCCAGGTCCCCGGCCACCCTGTCTACTGTCCCTGTATGCCAACAGCGGAGGTAGGTACCCAGGTCCCCGGCCACCCTGTCTACTGTCCCTGTATGCCAACAGCGGAGGTAGGTACCCAGGTCCCCGGCCACCCTGTCTTCCTTCCCTGTATGCCAACAGCGGAGGTAGGTACCCAGGTCCCCGGCCACCCTGTCTTCTGTCCCTGTATGCCAACAGCGGAGGTAGGTACCTGGGTACTGACGAGCATTATAGACGATGTTTACCTAGCTTTTACTCATTTTGTTCTACTTGATTTAGGTTATTAAGTGATGATTGGGTCTAAAAGAGGACTAGGTGATGGAAAGAATGGACTCCAATTTAAGTAGTTATTTTAATGTATAATACAAATAGACTTACTTAATTTTAATGTACACAGGTTACTTGATATTTTAAGAAATTTGTGTAGATTTCTTTTCTATAGATAGCAACACCAATCTTGAATCAGTCACAATTGTCTTCCAACACTGTCTGACACCTTTACAGTTTTTGCCACTTATAATTTTACCCTGTTAGTCAGCTAAATTAAATGTTAGAAGATGTTTCCCGATTCATTCCTTCAGCAAATATAAACAAGCATTTGGCATTAAATAGATAAATACATGTATTTGAAAATAGGTAGATTCATTGAAATTTTTGTTAACATTGCATTTCATACATTCATAATTGAAACAGGGAAGGCATTGTATGCGCATTTGCAATTCATCTTGTGATGTCCAACAGTTTCAGGCCATATGAACAATAGACTCCAAGGTTTACTTACTACACTTGTTTTTGTTTGTCAGATTTTTGTATGGACATGGTGGTGGCTGCAAAATCATAAGCATTTCTTAAATTACTAGTGTTAGCAATGTTATTTTGGAATGCCACCAGGGTATAAACACATGCATTCTTATAAACGTTTAATATTTCTATTTACCATTTATTCATATCAATGTGTTTGTTTCCCATATCTTGCTGAGTAAAAATGAACACTGCAGAATTACACAGGATTTGCTTTTAAAGTGTTCAATAAAATATTTGCTGTTTTGTTATCAGAATTTGTGTTCTGCTCTGCTCTAAGGAGTGTGATAGCTTCTTTTATAAATTTTGTATCCTGTTTCACAGTTCTTTAGCAACGTTTGGTGTTAAAACAAACGATTTACAATACATGTACATGTATGAAATGAACTAACAAAAACTTCTAAATTACATGTACATGATAGTAACTTGTCAACTTTCTCTATTTTGAATAAGTACCTGAATGTTAAGCTACAAATGTATTATTATATTTCATTTTTCAGCATATCAAACTTTGTGCATTTGATATTTTAGTGCCATGAAATGCATATTACGTAATGACTTTCTTGATGCAATAGGCAAATACTAACTAGAACATACAGTTATCAGTGAAAGTATTGTGTCTATTAATTTGTAACATCAGCATCCATTTATTGGTTGTAAGACTAATAAAACTTCATTCTGGTTATTAACTGATTATAAGCAATAAAGAAATGCTGGATAGGTTAACTGACCCCGTGATATGACTGAAATACTTTTAAAAACGGCTAAAAATCCAAACAAACAAAAACAAACGAACATTAAATTGTTGCTGCCATACGAAGAACATTGTGTGTGAATTCTGCAGGTGAAGACGGTACAGAGGTGTTGTTTGGGACTTCGGATGGACGAGTCGGTCTTGTACAGATTGGGAGGTAATTTATTGGCATTCATGCTAATGTGTGGTTATTGATACATGTAATACTAAAATACTGTGGAATCACTAATTTTCGCAGTGGTCTAATTTTCTCGCTTTTTTCGCACTCCCGCAATTGCGCAAATTTATGACCACTACGATATTTACCGATTTCGTAGTGTAGCAACACCTTGGGAGCTTACACGTTCGTTCAAATGTACGTCGGTAATAGTTAGTAAATATATGCAGATAGGCTTATATGTCACGATGGGAATGTTTTTAATCAAAGTTTTGAATGTTTTCTTCATCGGCTTCATTCTGATTAATAATTTTTTTCTTTTAAATTGTGGACGTTTTCGTACATTTAAATGCGGTCATACACTGTATATAAAAAAATAGAGATATTATTTTATTCCTTGTAATTAATTTCAAATCCCGAATAAACAATTCGAAATCCAGAACGCCTTTCCAATATAAATGTTCACGTGTTGTAAACACAAATTCTATTTTACAATTAAACTGCACATGTAATTCATATTAATCCTTTGTTCTGCTAAAATATCGCGTGAAAATTATGCTGACATGTACAATGTCACATCATCCGCATGGAAAGCGTGGGTGCATTGATTGCCATAAAAACGCTTAGCGCATTGAGAGCATTACTGTTGTATACAAATTTTTTAACGCATTACAACACAATTGTATTTCTATAACACAGTTATGCAAAGGCATGTTTTTGTACACTCGTAATGCATTGAGTAAAAGAAACATGAAGATGTTCCTTTCACAAGTTGATCTTTTAAGTAAAGAATTGGCGCCCGCGATGTGGAGCCGGAAAAAGTATTTCAATTGGCACTTAATTAAAAACAAGGTGTCAGTTTGACATAACGTAATATATTGTATCTATTGTCTTGGCTAAATATGCAACCACTGTTGTCAATTAAGAGCCAAATCCAGTACTTATATACGTGTTTATTGCAACAAACTGATTGTTAAAATAGGACCCTTCCTTGGCGTTCTGTCAGGTTGGTCGTTTTATTGCATAATTGACACATATTTTTAGTAAAAACTAGTTCTCGTAGTTGAGCGAATTTAAGACCGCGCGAATATGTCCGCGATTGCAAGTGCATGAAATTTGTACCCCGCGAATTCAAGTGATTCACAGTAAGGCGTGTGTGGGAAAATGGGGCTTATTGCACATGCGTAAAGTGTCGTCCTGGGTCAGACTGTGTGGACTGCATAGGCTGATACGGGATGACAATTTACGCACATGCATTAAACCCGGTTTTCTTACGATATGCCGCAAATAATCAGTAAGCATTAAAAATCACATTCAGTGAAATGTTCATCTGATTATTAAGTATTCCCTTTTGGTCACAAAATTAGAAATTTGAGAGGTGAACAAAATTGAATGCATTCTAGTTTGATTTATAGTATGCTGAAATTGGAAATGGTTTTCTACTGTATTTACCTCTAGAATAGTTTGTTTCTTAGCAGGGTTGATTATTAACAAATGGCATTAAGGCAGCTAAACGGTAAATAAAGTAAGCAAAAACAAACAACCACCATCAACAACAACAAACACAAATAAATGGACAAAGCCCAACCAAAATAACAACAAATATAGTGTTGTTGTATTTGCATGAATAAGATTATCATAGTGTTAAATCTAGAAGGGCAGAGGGGCATGGCGCTTGATTTCGAAAAGGGGCATTTTGTGCGCGGTGACACTGTTAAAAAGGGCACATTCAATTTAAATAGTTTTTAGCTCGACTATTCGAAGAATAGGTGAGCTTTCCTACTACCTTCGTTGTCCGCGTCTGAATTTGGTTAGTTTTTTTTCATAAGTCTTGTGACTTCAAAACTACATAAGTTATTGACTTGAAACTTGGAATATACCTTTGTCATCAACTCCAGTGTCAGGGGCAACAACTCTGTTTTGTATTTTGAAAGAGTTATGCCCCTTTTTCACTGATATTTTCTGGTTAAAGTTTATATTCAAAAGTTTTGTAACTTCAGAACTACTAAAGTTATTCACTTGAAACTTGGAACTTACCTTTTTCATCAACTCCAGTATCAAGGGCAACATTCCATATGACTCTGTTTTGTATTTTGACAGACTAATGCCCCTTTTTCACATAGATTTTTTGGTTAAAGTTTATATTCAACAGTTTTGTAACTTCAATACTACAAAAGCTATTCACTTAAAACTTGAAATATACCTTAATCATAAACTCCAGTATCAGGGTGAACATTCCCAATAACTCTGTTTTGTATATTAACAGAGTTATGCCCCTTTTTCACATAGATTTTCTGGTTAAAGTTTATATAAGTTTTGTAACTTCAATACTACAAAAGTTATTCACTTGAAACTTGGAACTAACCTTTGTCATCAACTCTAGTATCAGGGGCCACATTACTCATAACTGTATTTTGACAGAGTTATGCCCCCTTTGCACTTAGATTTTCTGTTTAAAGTTTATATTCATAAGTTTGGTCACTTCAAAACTACATAAGTTATTCACTTGAAACTTGGAACTAACCTTTGTCATCAACTCTAGTATCAGGGGCAACATTACCATAACTATTTTTTTGTATTTTGACAGAGTTGTGCCCCTCGTTTACATAGATTTTCTGGTTAACGTTTATATTCAAAAGTTTTGTAACTTCAAAACTACATAAGTTATTCACTTGAAACTTGGAACTAACCTTTGTCATTAACTCTAGTATCAGGGGCAACATTACCATAACTCTGTTTTGTATTTTGACAGAGTTAGTCCACTTTTTACATAGACTTTGTGGTTAAAGTTTTTTTTCCAAAAATGTATAAACTATACAAGGCTTACCACCACCATCATCATCATAACATCATCACTATTACCATCATCACGATCATTGCTCACATCACTTACATATTTATCATGGCTATAATCATATAATAAAAAATGGTTGTATATCATAAACATTTTGATGATTTATACGTGTTATCCCTCTATTTCGCATGTTTTTTGATGAAATTGCATTTTTTTCTAGTTATAAAAATTTGGCGCAATTTAGTGTTGCAATTTGACGTCAAAATGACGTCATGATGTCATATCTTGTTTGTTGACGTTACGCCATTTTGTTTGAATACACAACGATGTAGTTTTTTTATGTATTCATGATTTTGATAAAGCCCATATGGGCGAAATACTGAAATTGAGTAAAATGACAGTGTTGTGCATTGAAGTCCCTGGTTGGACATTATACTGAGTTTTATACAAGGCTTCACTTAAAATTTTGTATTTTAACTAGGGATGTCAATGAATATCCGGATAACCAGTTACTATGTTAATATCCGGTTACCAAGTTATTAACCGAATATTCGTATAAAAATTGAAAATCCGATTTTTCTCGTTTTTTAGGCATACAAACGCCCTTCTTGCGTGTATATTATTAACACAACAAAGTTATAGGCCTCTAAAGGATGTCTCCACCTTGTACTGCGGACGTGTTATAAACACACCCCTTGGTCAGAATACGATTGGCATAAAACAACAGGTGGTGCTTTCACACCACACTAACTTTGACAGGACTATTAAACAAAAAAGATGTCACAATCAATTATGCCAATTAGGTGCGTCTCTCTTGATAAGAGATGGTTCTCCACCAGTTGACAATGCCAATTAAAATAAAATATATAGTAACATTGATCCATCCTTGTTTTTGTGTTTATGTGCATTTGATCAGCACATTGCATGTTTTACTCAAACATCGCAATTTACGGGTTTACCATACACCAGTCAGCCTTAACACCTACTTACATTTACGCAAATCAAATATTTAATTGGGGTACTTTAATTGAAGGGCATAACAACATTGCACGCAACACAAAACAAACAAAACGCACAGTTTACGAACAGCAATCGACGTAGTTTGTTACATGTACTTTTTTCAATAATGAAATAGTATTGTGTTTTCAAAATAGAAGTATAGTCTAGATGTGAACTAATTTTTGCAACTTTTACATGTGCACGATTCCGGCCGCCAATGCCGATCTAAACGGTTATACGGATATTATCCGGATATTACATACGAAGAACCGGATACCAATTTTGGTACCCGTTGACATCCCTAATTTTAACAAATTTATGCCCCTTCCACTATCCAAAATATGTACCAACTGAAAATACTTCGAATAGCCGAGCGCGATGTCCTCTGACAGCTATTGTTCTTGAAGTATGACTGACTGATTCCTTTTATATATTTGATGATTATTAAGTCAATTTATTAGCACATTTTAATTTTCCAATATTATTAGTTCTTATTAAGTTATATTATTCGCAAAGATCAGAAAAAATATTTATTTATTATTCATAAGTATTTCCAGTGGGCAATCAAACAAGACATCTTTTAAACAAAAATGTTTTATGGGCAAGTTAAAAATCATGTTTATTAATGGTAAAATCCTATTACTCTGGTATAATTTTTATTTTTCTTCTTTTTTATTGTAGGAAATATTTTTATTTTCATCAGTATGGTTTATATGAATTATGCTGTTGATGATGACCTTGCTACTACTACATTTTTATTTTGATTATTGATTAAAAGCAAAAGTCACACTGAACATTAAGAAAACAGACATTGAAATTCGGATTGAGATGATTTATCCAAATATGTTTGTCCGAAATTATAGCTAGTTGTGCAATTCGTTTTTTTTTCAGGGATTTTTAGTTATAATTGGAATAAATATTGTATACACATGTATTTTTGCATAGTTTATGAATAAAGACGACATTGAGTGTCCATTATTTTCTTTCTGCCCTTTGTTATCACTTTTACCATAAAAAAATCACGAAAACAAAACATGTTAGAAATTGCATATGAAAAAGCAGACAATTTACGCTCATTTTAAAACAAAATCAGCATGATTTTATTGTATCTGGACACAAACTCGTAATCTGACTGCCCCCACTGCTGATCTTATCAGTTGGTCACAGATTAGTTTATAATAAAATCAATACAGTCGATAGATAAGAGGGCACAAGGTACTAATTGCCTTTGAAAAGGGCGGCGTGGCGGATCAATAAAGGGGCGTGGCGCGGCGCCGCGCTGATAAGGTCTGGATAAAACGCTATATCAGCTATCTTGTTAGTTTTGCTTTCTCTTCAGGGATTGCCCCTCCCACCTCTGGGAATTGACCAATGAGAAGAGGAATGGTGGTGTGCTATGTTTGGACAATTATGACATCACAGCCGACGGTGTCCTTGACCTCATTGTTGGTCGCGATGACGGCTTGGTGGAGGTGTACAGCTACGACGACTCTGACGAACCTGTACACAGGCATACACACGTAGGTCGCACCATTGTTTTATAGCAGCATATTTATTTTTACCAGATGAATATAAGCTTTATCACTACATTACTAAGCGATTTTACAAGATTCTTTTAACATGTAGGTTGCACTTTGGCATCAAACTTATTCTTAATTAATTTAATCTTAAGCAGAGGTACACTAACATTGTCACTGTATTACTCTAAGACTCGAATCTTCCAAAATAAATATTCTAAACAGCATTATTTTTATGTGAATGTAAAGCTGTATTCTAAACAGCATTATTTTTATGTGAATGTAAAGCTGTATTCTAAACAGCATTATTTTTATGTGAATGTATAGCTTTATTCTAAACCATTATTTTTATGTGAATGTAAAGCTGTATTCTAAACAGCATTATTTTGTGTGAATGTATAGCTTTATTCTAAACAGCATTATTTTTATGTGAATGTAAAGCTTTATTGTAAACAGTATTATTTTTATGTGAATGTAAAGCTGTATTCTAAACAGCATTTTGTGTGAATGTAAAACTTTATTCTAAACAGCATTATTTTTATATGAATGTAAAGCTGTATTCTAAACAGCATTATTTTTCTGTGAATGTAAAGCTGTATTCTAAACAGCATTATTTTTATGTGAATGTAGGGCTGTATTCTAAACAGCATTATTTTTATGTGAATGTATATCTTTATTCTTGACAGCATTATTTTGTGTGAATGTATAGCTTTATTCTAAACAGCATTATTTTTATGTGAATGTAAAGCTGTATTCTAAACAGCATTATTTTGTGTGAATGTATAGCTTTATTCTAAACAGCATTATTTGTATTCAAATGTAAAGCTGTATTCTAAACAGCATTATTTTTATGTGAATGTATATCTTTATTCTTGACAGCATTATTTTGTGTGAATGTATAGCTTTATTCTAAACAGCATTATTTTTATGTGAATGTAAAGCTGTATTCTAAACAGCATTATTTTGTGTGAATGTATAGCTTTATTCTAAACAGCATTATTTGTATGCAAATGTAAAGCTGTATTCTAAACAGCATTATTTTTATGTGAATGTAAAGCTGTAGTCTAAACAGCATTATTTGTATGTGAATGTATATCTTTATTCTTAACAGCATTATTTTGTGTGAATGTAAAGCTTTATTATAAACAGCATTATTTTTCTGTGAATGTAAAGCTTTATTCTAAACAGCATTATTTGTGTGTGAACATAAAGCTTTATTCTAAACAGCATTATTTTAGTGTGAATGTAAAGCTTTATTCTAAACAGCGTTATTTTGTGTGAATGTATAGCTTTATTCTAAACAGCATTGTTTTTGTGTTAACATAAAGCTTTAACATTGCATGTTTATAGTATAACCTTCAGTGTTCTCTTGTATAATATAAATAAAATATACGTGCAATAAGTTTTATTATTTTCAGACATTATGTATAAAACATTATTATCTGGAAAAATAACAACACAAAACTTTCAAACATATATTGCTACTTTGTTTTTGTAGACGTGTTCGGAGAGCATAACATCAGTGCAGGGAGGTATTCTGGGTACTGCATCATATGACGAGATCGTCTGCTCTACTTATGCAGGTTTGTACTCAACTCATCTTTACTAGAAACGTTGGAATGTTTTGGTCCCATGCCTATGAACACTGTTCCATTGGTTAATTGTTTAACTCGACTATTCTACGAATAGTCTGAGCTATACTACTCTCCGGTACGTCAGCGTCAGCGTAATGCTCTGGTTAAGGTTTGTATGCAACAAATGCATATCTCTGTAGCTACTGCAGGGTTTCAAATGAAACTTTACACATATCTGGGGTCATTCTGACCTGCAATTTAGCAGAATTATGCCGCTTTTCGTGCTTAGAAATTCAGGTGAACGTTTGCGTGCAACAACTTTATATCTCTATATCTACTACAGATATTCAATTAAAACTTAACACATGTGTTTGAGGTCATTATATAAGGTCACTGACCAAGGCCCATAACTTTGACAAAGCAGTATGAATAGTAGAGTGCGCTGTCCTAAGACAGCTCTTGTTTAACAGGAAATTTGACCATGCATGAAAAGCAGAAAAAGTCTGTAGAGGAATGTGTTAATGTTTAGCTTCTGTTCACTGCAAAAGCTGTTTGAATGTCACCCTCTTCCAACAGCATTAATGTATCTAATTATTTATCATGAACCTATTGTGATGATGTTTGGACGATAGGATTGGGCGGGTTAGGTGAGAGCTATAGAGAGATCTTTCCTGTCCTAAAGTGTCTAACAAATCACCACCTTGCATATAACTTTAGGTTTTTAGTTTAAACATATTTATTTAAGCTCTGTAATGTGTTGAAAGCAAGAGGCTTATAGAGAAACTTTTGAGTCAGTTTCCTGGGTAGAACCAGTACTTGGGCCCAAGGTTATAAAACTCTTGAGATCAATCTCCCAGCTCAAATCTCAACTCCTAGCTCAGCCTGAGACTGAACTCAGGAAATCTGAGATTATAAACATTTAACTCTGAGTTCAAACTCAGGCTGAGCAAGAAATCCTGAGATTGGTTGCTACCTGTCTCAGAGTCGATCTCAACATGTAAATGTGACAAATAATTATGTAAACAGTGATGATATCAACAGTTAGATGATAAAATCAACATGGAACACATGATTTACGTATATAGTTCTATACTTTAAGTATTTTACAACACTGAGATAAAATCTAAATTCCAATTCAACAATTAAACAGCACAACATAAAATTGCATGTTTAATGCACGTATGAAACGTCACCTTTATATCTAGAGCTACATAAAATATCCATTGTTATAATTGTAGTGTCAACCCTATTGATATTCATGTCGTTCTTGCAATAGTGTAATACACATTATTGTAAAAACAATTGTGTTTACCCTGTTGCAGCCATTTTATCTACACATGAAAATGGAAATAATCGCACAAATGACGCAATATAAGTACGTCATAACAGCTCTAATACGTCACACAATTTTCGATTTAAGATTTCATCATGGTTATTGCATATTTCAAGTGTAAATTAGTTTCTGTGACCATTGCCCTTTTAAAGCAACTTGTTTACTTAATCCAGCGGTTATAAGCACTGTTTTCGTGGTTTGGTAAGTAACTTGGACAGAAAAAAGAAACTGCGGTAAAAATATACCACTGTTTACACAAATGGGCTGCTTAGGGCAATACCACGTAAATATGGATGACCGAATAGTTGCTTAAATATATTAAACTTCATGCTCAAAAAATCGTCTCCACTGAGTTTGATCTCCAAATGCTTAATAACCTCAAACTGAGCAAGAATCTCAGCTGAGCATGGAGATTGAGCTGTGAGTTGAGTTTTGAGCTGAGATTAATGAAAGTTTTATAACCTCGGGCCCTGGTGTCTTCTGAGAAAGATCACTCGAACTTGGGTAGAGATTGAACTTAGGATCTTTTGATCGCAAGGCAGACACCATATCTGTTACACCACTGCGACATGGCAGACACCATATCTGTTACACCACTGCGACATGGCAGACACCATATCTGTTACACCACTGCGACATGGCAGACACCATATCTGTTACATCAATGCAACATGGCAGACACCATATCTGTTACACCACTGCGACATGGCAGACACCATATCTGTTACACCACTGCGACATGGCAGACACGATATCTGTTACACCAATGCGACATGGCAGACACCATATCTGTTACACCACTGTTACATGGCAGACACCATATCTGTTACACCAATGCGACATGGCAGACACCATATCTGTTACACCACTGCGACAAGGCAGACACCATATATGTTACACCACTGCGACATTCAAAATTGGATTTTGCACTAACGTCTTGTAACACCATGTACACGAAGGTTGGGTTATGGGCCTGACAACGGAGAGCAAAGTGCGACAGGCCGGACCAGACGCCACCATTCTTACTGCGGAGGGCAAAGAAAAGATAATCGCTATGAGGTAGAATACAAGGGAATGAACTCCTGGCGGACTGTCCTCACTTATGTATTTCTATAGCCTTTTCACTTTATGCATGTATTGGCTGGTTCACCTTATTATAGTCTGTTTCTGTATTATTATTATTCACCCTATTGTATTCTGTAGTGTTTGTGGTTGTATTTTAGCTTTCTTTTCAGGTATTCTGGGTTTGAAGATATGATATTACACCAAAATGTATAGTTAAAAATATTGTTTTAATTTCCAGCAACAGAATGGAAAAGTCTTAATAAATATGATTTCTATTAATTTATATATATTATAATATATCAGCATCGCTAAATCATGTCTAAATAGTTCTATTTCTGGTGTAATGTCTTATAATAACTATGATGGTGGTGTTGTTATATCATGCACAAAATATATGTGTACTGAAATAAAAATGCAAGTTCTGGGAAGTTGACATTCTGGCCTGTGAGAAGTTTCTACACACAGGATAGGCAATAAATATATCTGTACGGTGCTGGATAAGGAATAAATGAATTTACAGTACATGGACCTATAATTGAAATTTGCATACAGACCTGGGGGTATGGAAAATAAATGAAACAGTGTTGGGACTATGCATACTAATTTTAAAGTTGATGAATAGGGATGAAAGTACAATATCAGTCATTGGTATACTAAATTGGGAAGACATGGTAAGGTTGGAAATGTATGATATGATTGGGAATACATGTTTGGATTGGGAATACATGATTGGATTGGGAATCCATGTACAGGATTTGAAATACTTGATAGGATTATAAATACATATGATTGGAAATACATTATAGGATTGGGAATACATGATAGGATTGGGAATACATGAAAGGGTTGGGAATGCATGATAGGGTTGGGAATACATGATAGGTTTGGGAATACATGATAGGATTGGGAATACATGAAAGGGTTGGGAATGCATGATAGGGTTGGGAATACATGATAGGTTTGGGAATGCAAAATAGGGTTGGGAATGCATGATAGGGTTGGGAATACATGATAGGGTTGGGAATGCATGATAGGGTTGGGAATGCATGATATGGTTGGGAATGCATGATAGGTTTGGGAATGCATGACAGGACAGGAAATACATGATATGGTTGGGAATACATAATATGTTTGGGAATACATGATAGGACCAGAAACGCATTATAGGATTAGGAATACATGATATGATTATGAATACGTGATAGGATTGGGAATACATGATAGGATTGGGAATGCATGATATAATTGGGAATACATGATGGGATTGAGAATACATGATAGGATTGGGAATACATGATATGATTATGAATACATGATAAAATTTGAAATATGTGATAGGAGTGGGGATACAAGATGGGATTGGAAATATATGATGTGAATGGGAATGCATGATAGGATTGGGAATACATGATAGGATTGGGAATACATGATAGAATTGGGAATGCATTATATAATTGGGAATACATGATAGGATTGAGAATACATGATAGGATTGGGAATACATGATAAGATTGGGAATACATTATATGATTATGAATACATGATAGGATTGGGAATACATTATAGGATTGGGAATGCATGATATAATTGGGAATACATGATAAAATTTGAAATATGTGATAGGATTGGGGATACAAGATGGGATTGGAAATATATGATATGAATGGGAATGCATGATAGGATTTGGGATACATGATAGAATTGGGAATACCTGATAGGATTGGGATACATGATAGGATTGGAAGTGTGTGATAGGATTGGAAATACATTACAGGATTGGAAATACATGATATGATTGGGAACGGATGATAGGATTGGGTATACATGATATGATTTTAAATATGTGATAGGATTGGGAGTACAAGATAGGATCGGAAATGCATTATATGATTGGGAATACATGATAGGATTTGTGATATATGATAGAATTGGGAATACACGATAGGATTAGAAATAAGTGATAGGATTGGGATACATGATAGTATTAGTATGATAGGATAGGGTATGGCATAGTTGATTATTGGAATATGGTCAATATTTTGGGGCATCACTTGAACATATAAGTCTGTGTTTTCCTTCAAAATGTTGTCCATTAAATTATTGCTGTGCACATGGTGCTATAAAAATGTACTGCAATTGCCAGTAGTGTGAGAGTGTGAGAGACCATTGTGCAAGACTACTACTGTTCTCAGGTATGAGACTCAGTTTGTTAGAATCACATAAACACAGGTCACGGTCAGCAAAACAAGAGGAAAGTCTATCTCACTATCTGCAGGTAGGTCCAGAGAATTTGATAACTTTTAAACAAGGTCTGTTAAAAGGGAGATAACCCAGTAATTCAGGTGGGAATGTTTGTATTTGTTAGGATGGGTGTTGGGCCTGACCACTGAGCAGCAAACTAAAGCCCTGGGGCCAACAGAGGTGATCACGTCTGCTGTGGCAGTGCAGAAAATAACAGGCTTGAAGTATGTGTCTATTCATGTGTCCATATCTGTTTTAAACAATATGCAGAATGTCATTGGTAAATGGAATACTTTCAACTGGTCAGGTGTAAATAATATTGGTTTTAATGTTTTCTTCCTTACATTTTTCTATATTTACAATAATTTATATTTTCTTTTTATTCTGAACATCTCTTATCTGTTTCTTAATCACGTTTCAAGCTCAGATTATTACATTCTCACCATTGTACTGTTCACGAAGGCTATTCACATCCAACGGGCACAAAATGTTCATTTTGTTTTCCTTGATATACATTGATTACTTGACATTAATATCTAAGAATAGTTATCCCCCCACAAACGAAGTTTAGAGGGGGTATATAGGAGTGAGCTTGTCGGTCTGTTGGTTTTTGGTTTCCGGATGATAACTCAAGAAAGGCTTGACATATTCAAAAAAATTTGGTACACATGTGTAACATCATAGAATACAGGTCAATTTGACGTTGGTTATAAACCACTAAATTTTGACAGAGTTATGGCCCCTTCTCCACTTAAAATTCCCTCAAAACATGGTTTCCGAATTATAACTCAAGAAAGGGTTGACATATTCAAATAATTTTTGGTACGCATGTGTAACATCATAGAATACAGGTCAGGTTTGATTTTGGTTACAAACCATTAAATTTTGACAGAGTTATGGCCCCTTTTCGATTTAAAATTCCCATGATTTCGGGACGATCACTCAAGAATGGCTTCATGTATTCAAATAATTCTTGGTATACATGCGTAGCATCAAAAATTACGGGTCAAGTTCGACTTTGGTTACAAACCAATAAATTTTGACAGAGTTATGGCCCTTTATTTTACTTATATTCCCTAAAAACATGGTTTCCTGACAGTAACTCAACAATGGCTTGACACACATAAATAATTATTGGTACACATGTGTAGCTTCATAAAATACAGGTAAAGTTTGACTATGGTTACAAACCACTAAATTTTGACACAGTTTTGGCCCCCCCTTTTGGACTTAAATTCCCTAAAAACATGGAGAATAACTCCTGAAAGGCTTCACATTTTAAAATTATTTTTGGTACATAGGTGTAACATCATAAAATACAGATCAAGTTCAACTTTGGCTACAAACCACTAAATGTTGAAAGAGTTATGGCTCCTATTGAAATTAAATTTAATTTTTCCAAATACACCGTTGACCATTCACAAATTAAAGCATTCTCTCTCTGTCCATTTCTTTCTAATGGATGCCATAGTTTTGTGACAAGGCCATATTGTGGGGGTATATCCGTCACTCATGTGACAGTTCTTGTTCAAGAAGTGTTGATAACCAGTCCTTATTTTTGGGGGAAATCTGTTTCGCATTACTATATTATTTATATAAGGAAAAAGTATATAGTTGAAAAAAGTGTGAAAAAGGTCATATTATATAGGTTGCCTTAACAACTGGTCCAAATGTTGCACAGTTAATCTAAGACTGAGTTCAAAATATATTAGGATGAAGATCAATTTCAGCCTGATTTTTGTGCGAAACAAAATGTCATTTGCTGTCTGAACTTTGGGGAAAAAAAGGTCAAATGTTTTCTGTGCATGAAATCTGCATGCTAATTATATTGGAATGGACAGGTGCATGTTTTTGGTGATTGGGTATATATATTTCTATATTGTTTACCCAGTTTTGTTCACTATAATTTCTGGTAATTGAATAACTTATTTTTTATGGCATAAATGATGTTCTTTTTAATTTTGGGAAAAAAATATTCTGCATTGCAATGGTCAGTTTAATTGTCATTCAGTAAAAAAAATTAAAACATTACTGACAAAAATGTCATTTGCAATCATATTTAAGGTCAAAGCAAAACAATACCAATAACATTTGATGCCATTAATGTCGATCTTAAAGTAGGACATAAAACTAGTTTTTTATGTGATAAAATAATATTACTAAACAAACAATTCGAAATCAGTTTGTGCCAGTATGCTTTCAGGCATTCTGATAAGTGTCTTACATTTGCAGTTGTTTTCAATCAAATGTGTCATACATTGCCTTCATACATTGAAGTATTCCTCCATGTTGACCTGTTCCACATGATTCTCAAGGCATTGTTACTGTAAAGTCATTGTATTCCGCGCTGTCTAGATTACGCATTCTTGATAAAAGGTTAATTCACACTGTTTTTAATTTGATCATTTTCTAAATAACCTGTTAGATAAAAACCTTTTTTTCTATTCGTAACTTGCATTCTGTTGTAAGCAATCTACAGCCACAAGGTGCAATTCCCTTGTTTGTCAAAGGGACCCTTTTTCATAAACACAAAATGTAAGACTTAATATTTTGTTATTTTTCCCCTAATATAAACAAAGAATATATTGACACACAGTCTTACATTCGCCCTATATTCTGAATTAAAAATATGTGAACATTAGACCACCATTGAAATAAAATGATAGTACAGTACACATGTACTCAGTTCTGCACACCTTTCCCACATTGCCTCTGTACCAGGACTGACCTTGAGCAGCTGCAGCAGAAGGTCATGTCAGAGCGGGAGAAGTACCAGCAGACGGCACAGAGCACCACCGCCATATCTGCAGTTCCCAGCTTCCACATCAACGACAAGTTTGTGCTCAATCGAGAGGACGCCAGCTACACGCTCAGTCTCGAACTGCAGATGCCGATCGACAATGTTCTGCTGCAGGTAGGTCATAAGTAGTCCTTTGTACTTTGTATGCAAAAGCCTCAAATGTGGAGCTTTGATAAATAGATTGCAGAAACATAGCTAGACATAATTATTGCAAAAGCCACAAATTTGGAGTTTTGATAAATAGATTGCAGAAACATAGCTGGACATAATTATTGCAAAAACCTCAAATGTGGAGTTTTGATAAATAAATTGCAGAAACATAGCTGGACATAATTATTTCAAAAGCCTCAAATGTGGAGTTTTTATCAATAGATTGCAGAAACATAGCTGGACATAATTATTGCAAAAGCCTCAAATGTTGAATTTTTATAAATAAATTGCAGAAACATAGCTGGACAGAATTATTTCAAAAGCCTCAAATGTGGAGTTTTGATAAATAGATTGCAGAAACATAGCTGGACATAATTATTGCAAAAGCCTCAAATGTGGAGTTTTGATAAATAGAGTGCAGAAACATAGCTAGACATAATTATTGCAAAAGCCTCAAATGTGCAGTTTTGATAAATAGATTGCAGAAACATAGCTGGACATAATTATTGCAAAAGCCTCAAATGTTGAGTTTTGACAAATAGATTGCAGAAACATAGCTAGACATAATAATGGCACAAGCCTCAAATGTGGAGTTTTGATAAATAGATTGCAGAAACATAGCTGGACTAATTATTGCAAAAGCCTCAAATATGGAGTTTTGATAAATACATTGCAGAAACATAGCTGGACATAATTATTGTTCATCGAAGTTGTTTGTCCTAAAAAGCCTCAATGTGGAGTTTTGATAATTACATGGCAAAAACATAGCTGGGTATAGATATTGTTCATCGTAGTCCTTTGTATGCAAAATCCACTAAATGTGGAGTTTTGATAAATACATAGCAAAAGACTTAGTTGGGATATAGACGATATTCAGTGAAAGATCTATTTTATTACATGAGTGGTCATAGAAAACAATTTCAGCTAGTCATGAAATTACCAGTATTCTATGACCACAAATGTACTGTTAAAACAAAATATTATTTACTGGAAAAAAAAATCTTTCTATTTCATAATTTATGCTTTTCAAAGAAAAACTCATAAAATTACTGTAGATGCACTGAAACGTCACAGTAATGTGTATTCTGACATCATAAATGATTAAAAATGTGTCACTCATTATTATGATGGGAAAATATTGCCATACTTGCTGCTTGTTCATCACCAGATTAGATAATTTACAGGTCTTCTCAAATCTTTCACGGCATAGCATGAAATAAATTATTTAAGTCAAACTTTGTTTTAATAAATGCATAGAAGAAGACGAAGTAAGATGTACTTACTCAAACCTAGTTTCAGTTAATGCATATTATATGTATTAGAGTCAAACTTTGTTTCAATAAATGCAAAGACTTAAATGAAGCAAACTTGCATTCATTTTTGTCGAGCCCGCTGGGGGTCAGCTCAACTTAGTTTACACTAGGTTCGTTGTATGTGCATTAGTGCGTCAGTCCATGCCTGCATCCATCCGTCCGTCAGTTTAATCTTGTCCGGGCTGAAACTTAATCATTCATCAGGGAATTTTCAAATAAAGGTCACACTTAAGAGGTCAGATGTCAAATTTGGGTATAAAACATCCTATCAAGGACTGTTAATTCATAATTCATCAGGCACTTTTAAAATAACTTGCCACAAATGTGTTCTTAGCTCAATGGTCAAGGTCACATTTAGAGGTCAAATGTCAAATCTGGGTATAATACAGTTTATCACAGACTGTTAGTTCAAGATCCATCAGGGAATTTTAAAATAAATTGCCACAAATCAGCGCTTCCGTTAATGGGCATCCGGGCGTAAATTACACCCAAAAATTGCAGTCGTACGTCCATTTTACAAACAGCGGGAGTCCTTTGTACGTCCAAATATTCGCATGTATGTTGTTTACAAATACACCGGACGTACAGAACCCGATAGGATATCGAGTCCGGTCATGCGTATTACTGTATTACTGCGCCATAATTAACTCACTCCAATCAATTGTCTGAGGTGCATTGCGAGTGGGCAATGTTGATTTTTTTAACTCCCCCTACGATTCAGCTGTAAGCATCCCGCTATCCAATCAGCCGATTAACTTGAGCGTCGTCCTTATATAGGTTTTTCACACGTTTGATTGACAGCAGCTGTTTGCCGAACTAATTGATCGGTGCCTACAGAAGCGTTATCATCTTTTGTAATTGCCTTGTAATTCGGTTATGGTCATTAACAAAAATACGGACATGTTGAATATTTATTTGGTACTCAGTAAGTGATAATCGTTTTCGGGTTTAGTTGATCCTGATACGCAAATGTTTGACTCGAATATCAAATAACAAGTTTGCCATCATTTCTTTCCAAGATGTCACAACGATCACTGCTCGATTTTGGGCTGTCTAAAAGTTCTAGCAAACGGAAAAGTGCATTGACTTCAAATGGATAAAATTTGAAATATACATGTATGATTTTTTATTTAAGATTAAGTAGGCAAGATCACTATTAACATTTTATTACGCTCATATATTTTATTGAAGTTGATGAATGGTAAATGTAGTAGAAAAAGTTTGTTATTTAATGTCATTGAAGCTAAGAAATGAAATAAATAAATAAAATATAAACATGTTCTTTGTAGTTTTTCAATTATAATAAAAAAAACACAACCAACAGGACTGACGTCCACAGTGATTAACATACTGAGATAATGAATAAACGTGGGACTTCCAGTTTTTTATACTGGGTCTTCCAAAATCAAAAAGTTGGAAGTCAGGACTTTCAGAAAAAAAATCTTAGTGGAAGCTCTGCAAATGTTCACCATGTGGAGACGGCGTGTCTCATGCAAGACCTGTGTCCCTAGCTCATAGGTCAAAGTCACACTTAGAGGTCAAAGGAGAAGATTTTCTCATTAGAAAATGTGATTTTCAAATAATTACAATATATATAAGTTGCTTTCTTGACCACAGGCTCAACATGTTGCCAACAGGCAACTAGTCTGGAAGTTTCTATGTTGTTTGTACATTTTCAGAGTGATGTGCCGATTGACTTGCTGGATGTAGAGAAAAACTCAGCAGTGGTCAGCTACAGTGCTTGTCTACCTGAGGTAACCATGGCAACAAACAGAGGGCTTATACTTTACATATAAATAATTAACATATTTTATTTTCAAAAATAACAACATACAATATATACACAGGAAACCGGGACGGAACATTCCGCCTACAGTGGATTTATGATTAGAAGAGACTTCTTTGAAACAGAGAATACCATAAAAGCGGAAAGTGCCATCACGGATCAGCATGGTTTTGTTTGTTTTTACAAAAATTAGTTGCTTAAAAACATAGGACATTAATTTTATGATCTGTTTTAATTGTTTGTTTGGCTTATTTGATTGCATATGTTTCAGGAGGGCAACTTCCTGCTGGCCACATACCGTTGCCAGGCCAACACGACCCGTCTGGAGTTGAAGATACGCTCCATCGAGGGTCAGTACGGGACCATCCAGGCTTACGTGACCCCTCGGGTGCAGCCCAAGACATGCAAGGTGATGCAGTATCAGATCAAACCCCTGTCCTTGCATCAACGCACACACGTTTTTGATGAGAAGAGGTACATTTAACAAGCTACCATATTTGGTCTTGACGAACATTATTTAAATGTTGCACTTTTTGGGGCAGATAATCTTTGGCTTATATTTACACATATAAAATGCAGAATATTACGTTTTACATTATGAAATACTGTATATAGTACCAATCTTCCGGAATATCACAAGTAAACATACAATACTGATAGTATGATGTACAGATGTCTTAAATATATATATATATATGTTTGGGTACAATCATTGTCTATATCAGTTTCATGAAGGCCTAGTGCACACATGCCTATGTCCCCGTCATTGCCACAAATTGTTCGCACAATCCCCACAACAGGTTGAAACTGACATGCCAACACCGTTGGGTGTGTTTATGTCACTCTTCTGACACCAGCCATGTATTTTCTACTTACTCCTCCATGTTCCAGGCCACACAACACATTGAAGCTGACAGGCCAGTTCAGTCAGGGAGAGATGCACTCCTGGGTCTGCTTCTGTCTCCCAGAGCTCCCGGAGAAAACCCCGCCTGGGGACACCGTCCAGTTCCACTTCGTCTCCACCTTCCTAGACACCCAGCTAGAGTGTCTCTACAGGTAGGGCTACAGGAAATATTTTTAAGGATTATAGGAACGTTGACGAGTGACGTCACGCGCACCTGCTATATTTAGACTCCGCCCACTGGTTGGCAAAAGGTGGTGGGCATAACATTGGCATATATAGATAGTGTTGAAAAAACGTTAGTTAATTTTCACAATAATTCAATGTTTTAAAACATATTGGCACATAATAATGTTATAATAAGATATATTTCATTATGAATCGTTTCTTTTTATAATTATTGTTTACTAATGATGCATTTAAAAGAAATAAATTCATTGTGCTCAATATCCATGTATGCAACACTCATACAAGACAAAGTTGTTGTTCGTGACAAAATAAAATAAAAAAAAATGTCCATTTAAGTTAACTTGTTCCAGAATACAGGGCACTAAAGCAAATAAAGATGTATTGTAAAAACGATGCTCATTAAATTTTGTAAAATGCTAAAAAATATTCTGAGACGCAAGATTTTTAATTGGTTAAGCATAACATGTTTTATTGCTATTGAAAACCCGATAAAATTTAATCATGGTGCACATTTGCTATAAAACTTTTTTAAAACGTATAAAAACACCACCATCTTAGATCGCCAATGATTTCAACAATGTATACAATTATGAGCATCATTATAAAATATAACCATAGGGATGTTTTAAAATAATACAGCCTTGTTGTGCTAAATAAAGACAATGTTTTAAAATGTAACATATTTAGGAAGTTAAATGTACATTCCCGATATTTGCAAATTACCTACAGACGCCTTTAATTGTTTGTTCTTTTTTCGAGTTATAAGTTATGAGTTCATCAAATTGTGTATTCCAATGTGCTAGGAAAATTATAAATCATTTTTAAATATTGTCTTTTAACAAGTATTATGCTACAGGTTTTTTTAAGGTTGATATTACATGGCTGATCAATACATTCGTTGTACATTACAATGCACCTCCTGCAACTTTATTTCATAAAAAATAACACACATTAGCATACACAGTGCATTCATATCATTACTGTTTTGGTACAAATTATCAGGATTCGTACAAAAACATTATCATTTTTAAAAATAAAAGTTCTTTTATTCGTGTCTAAAAGAAATTTAACGGAGAAGTTATAGCTTCGTTCAAAACATTGAAACTTTTTGTTTATGCTAAATGACCCGTCCATTTGATATATTAATTTAGTTTATTATATACTTAAGTCGGTATGTGATTGGTGTTATTTTTTTGAATTTTATTTGTAGTGTTTTAATATGTATTTCAGAAATTCTGATCGATTTATCGAGTAAACACATGTATGTATGCATGTTTTCTGTATCTGTAACCAGCGCTTTTGCCAACCAGTCAGTGCGCATGCGCGAAAAATCCCGATTGTAAACAATAACAATCATCGTTCCTATAG
The DNA here is from genome assembly GCA_027627225.1 of Congeria kusceri. Taxonomy (NCBI): domain Eukaryota; kingdom Metazoa; phylum Mollusca; class Bivalvia; order Myida; family Dreissenidae; genus Congeria; species Congeria kusceri. The sequence continues at coordinate 26,574,278 of CM051025.1, forward strand.
CCGGGACCATGTGTCTGTAGTTCAATTTTATTGTAACATACTTTAAACTGTCCAAATGTGGCATGTACACTTCTTCTGGTGGTCTGGTTTGTCTTGTGCTTAAAATACTGTAGAACTGTTTTTATTGGCATGGGTTTTATTTTCGCTAATAATCGCAATTTCCTTGCGAATTCAAAACCAGCGCGAAAAAAGTGTATGTCCGAATGTTAAAAATAAAAAAATATGCTACTTTTGACTCGTAATGTACCATATGGTAATAAGTCCAATTATATTATTATAAGCAATTTATATCAACGGCATCGGCTGGGAAATGTGTGAAAACAGCCCATTGTTACTGTGCGTTGTCATTTTTCATGCTTAGTTATAACAAAATCATAAAAGCATTTATCAACTAACTGGCAACTGACACGCTACTACTAGTAACTGCTTGGTACAATAACGTAAGCAGTATACCCCATTATTTTTCGCGCCATGATGATGACACCAATTAAAGAACACGCAAATAAAAAAAAAATCATTTTGGAACAAAAACGAGAAAATTCGTCCTCGCAAATGTAATGCATTCTACAGTATGTTGCATGCTATCAAAGCTCAGAGGACACTGAAAGAACAAGCCTCTCCATGTAGTGATACAGGAATTCAGTAGGTAGAGCGCTGGTCTCTCAATCCGGGGTGCGTGAGTTCACTCCCCAGCCGGGCCACATAACTTGTGTGGGGATTGGTCATGAAATAATATTTATGGCCATTCCCCCTTACCTCTGTTTCAAGTAGGCAGTTAGTACTGGTAAACCACTTAGATCGGCTAAGCTTGCCCAGGAACAGTGTGATTAGGTTAACTGATCGCCAATATATAACTGAAATACTGTTAAATACGGCGAAAAATCTCAACAAGCAAACACAAACAGTGATACAGGAAACAAACATGGAATGTATAGTCCTTGCAGTGAGCTTCAAGTACATTGCATGCACTATAATCTTATCAAGGTAAGATCAGAAAAAAGGCGTAGCACATGTCAGTCAGTGGGTTAACAGTGTTAATGAGAAGTGCCTTTTTCCAATGCTTTTTTATGTTAATATTTTGTATTTCCTTCTAAGTAATGAAGGTCAAGAGAATGACTGAGGGGTTGTTCCAACCATTGAGTGATTTGCCTTATGAGCCACAGTAAAATGTTGTCATGTAGTTCTTATTTGAATATTGTTTGAAACCAGTCAGTGATATTAACCGGTTTAACTGCACAATGTGAAAAAATTTGCACACCTGTAAAAACATCTGTCGTTTTCTGCATGTTGGACATTGTGCCAGATCAATTGAGGGTATATGTTGTGTTGTTTCCAGCAAGGGCTCAGCAACATTCCGCTCTGACAACATCTCGACCATCTCGATCCTGAAGGATGTCCTTACCAAGGAGGCGACCAAGAAGAAGGTCAGACTGGACATCACGTATGGTACGTCGATCTCAAAAATGTGTCTGCAATGTGTCGGTCAGACTAGACATCACGTATGGTACGTTGAACTCAGAAATGTGTCTGCAATGTGTCTATCAGTAAGGTCAGACTGGACATCATGTATGGTACGTCGATCTCAAAAATGTGTCTGCAATGTGTCGGTCAGACTAGACATCACGTATGGTACGTTGAACTCAAAAATGTGTCTGCAATGTGTCTATCAGTGAGGTCAGACTGGACATCACGTATGGTACGTTGAACTCTAAAATGTGTCTGCAATGTGTCTATCAGTAAGGTCAGACTGGACATCACGTATGGTACGTCGATCTCAAAAATGTGTCTGCAATGTGTCGGTCAGACTAGACATCACGTATGGTACGTTGAACTCAGAAATGTGTCTGCAATGTGTCTATCAGTAAGGTCAGACTGGACATCATGTATGGTACGTCGATCTCAAAAATGTGTCTGCAATGTGTCGGTCAGACTAGACATCACGTATGGTACGTTGAACTCAGAAATGTGTCTGCAATGTGTCTATCAGTAAGGTCAGACTGGACATCATGTATGGTACGTCGATCTCAAAAATGTGTCTGCAATGTGTCGGTCAGACTAGACATCACGTATGGTACGTTGAACTCAAAAATGTGTCTGCAATGTGTCTATCAGTGAGGTCAGACTGGACATCACGTATGGTACGTTGAACTCTAAAATGTGTCTGCAATGTGTCTATCAGTAAGGTCAGACTGGACATCACGTATGGTACGTCGATCTCAAAAATGTGTCTGCAATGTGTCGGTCAGACTAGACATCACGTATGGTACGTTGAGCTCAGAAAATGTGTCTGCAATGTGTCGGTCAGACTAGACATCACGTATGGTACGTCGATCTCAAAAATGTGTCTGCAATGTGTCGGTCAGACTAGACATCACGTATGGTACATTGAACTCAGAAATGTGTCTGCAATGTGTCTATCAGTAAGGTCAGACTGGACATCATGTATGGTACGTCGATCTCAAAAATGTGTCTGCAATGTGTCGGTCAGACTAGACATCACGTATGGTACGTTGAACTCAGAAATGTGTCTGCAATGTGTCTATCAGTAAGGTCAGACTGGACATCATGTATGATACGTCGATCTCAAAAATGTGTCTGCAATGTGTCGGTCAGACTAGACAATCACGTATGGTACGTTGAACTCAAAAATGTGTCTGCAATGTGTCTTATCAGTAAGGTCAGACTGGACATCATGTATGGTACGTCGATCTCAAAAATGTGTCTGCAATGTGTCGGTCAGACTAGACATCACGTATGGTACGTTGAACTCAGAAATGTGTCTGCAATGTGTCTATCAGTAAGGTCAGACTGGACATCACGTATGGTACGTCGAACTCAAAAATGTGTCTGCAATGTGTCTATCAGTAAGGTCAGACTGGACATCACGTATGGTACGTCAAACTCAAAAATGTGTCTGCAATGTGTCTATCAGTAAGGTCAGACTGGACATCACGTATGGTACGTCAAACTCAAAAATGTGTCTGCAATGTGTCTATCAGTAAGGTCAGACTGGACATCACGTATGGTACGTCAAACTCAAAAATGTGTCTGCAATGTGTCTATCAGTAAGTTCAGACTGGACATCACGTATGGTACGTCGAACTCAAAAATGTGTCTGCAATGTGTCTATCAGTAAGGTCAGACTGGACATCACGTATGGTACGTTGAACTCTAAAATGTGTCTGCAATGTGTCTATCAGTAAGGTCAGACTGGACATCACGTATGGTACGTCAAACTCAAAAATGTGTCTGCAATGTGTCTATCAGTAAGGTCAGACTGGACATCACGTATGGTACGTTGAACTCTAAAATGTGTCTGCAATGTGAATTATCAGTAAGGTCAGACTGGACATCACGTATGGTACGTCAAACTCAAAAATGTGTCTGCAATGTGTCTATCAGTAAGGTCAGACTGGACATCACGTATGGTACGTTGAACTCTAAAATGTGTCTGCAATGTGAATTATCAGTAAGGTCAGACTGGACATCACGTATGGTACGTCAAACTCAAAAATGTGTCTGCAATGTGTCTATCAGTAAGGTCAGACTGGACATCACGTATGGTACGTTGAACTCAAAAATGTGTCTGCAATGTGTCTATCAGTAAGGTTAGACTGGACATCACGTATGGTATGTCAAACTCAAAAATGTGTCTGCAATGTGTCTATCAGTAAGGTCAGACTGGACATCACGTATGGTACGTCAAACTCAAAAATGTGTCTGCAATGTGTCTATCAGTAAGGTCAGACTGGACATCACGTATGGTACGTCAAACTCAAAAATGTGTCTGCAATGTGTCTATCAGTAAGGTCAGACTGGACATCACGTATGGTACGTCGAACTCAAAAATGTGTCTGCAATGTGTCTATCAGTAAGGTCAGACTGGACATCACGTATGGTACGTTGAACTCTAAAATGTGTCTGCAATGTGTCTATCAGTAAGGTCAGACTGGACATCACGTATGGTACGTCAAACTCAAAAATGTGTCTGCAATGTGTCTATCAGTAAGGTCAGACTGGACATCACGTATGGTACGTTGAACTCTAAAATGTGTCTGCAATGTGAATTATCAGTAAGGTCAGACTGGACATCACGTATGGTACGTCAAACTCAAAAATGTGTCTGCAATGTGTCTATCAGTAAGGTCAGACTGGACATCACGTATGGTACGTTGAACTCTAAAATGTGTCTGCAATGTGTCTATCAGTAAGGTCAGACTGGACATCATGTATGGTACGTTGAACTCTAAAATGTGTCTGCAATGTTTCGGTCAGACTAGACATCACGTATGGTACGTTGAACTCAAAAATGTGTCTGCAATGTGTCGGTCAGACTGGACATCACGTATGGTACGTCAAACTCAAAAATGTGTCTGCAATGTGTCTATCAGTGTGTGGTATGGTTCACCACTGTTTCTTCTGTCTACTGTGAGTTTAACAGTGTTTAAACGTTCAACGTTTTCAGAAACCAAATTTAAAAGCTCAAAGTATTGTGTTTGCAGTCAAAGAAATTTGGGATTTAATTTGCTGACCTGAATGACAAATGTTTATGCTGTTTACACATTTTTGCTGTTTACACGTTTTGCAAAATAGTACTGGCTAAAATAAATATGACTGGTAATGATGTTTGTTGACTTTATATTAAAAAAATATATATTCGGTTTATTTTAGAAACTACTTGTATACAGAGTAAAGAAAGGTCCATATAATTCTCTTGGTACACACTCTTTAAATTTAATGAAATGCTATGCAATTTACATAAGATATCATCACAGCTATCTCTTGGTACACAGTCTTTAAATTTAATGAAATGCTATGCAATTTACATAAGATATCATCACAGCTATCTCTTGGTACAAACTCTTGATTAACGTAATGAAATGCTGTGCATTTTCCATAAGATACCATCACAGCTATCAATTGGTACAAACTCTTGATTTAATGAAATGCTGTGCATTTTCCATAAGATACCATCACAGCTATCGGTTGGTACAAACTCTTGATTTAATGATATGCTGTGCAGTTTCCATAAGATACCATCATAGCTATCAGTTGGTACAAACTCTTGATTTAATGAAATGCTGTGCATTTTCCATAAGATAACATCACATAGTTCCTTAATTCAGTAATTTCTTTTGAATGAAGTACATTTTATTAAATATATTTCAGATGTGAATGAGGACTCCATTCCATACACCCTGAATTTGATTCACCCCAAACTGGAGTACCAGCTGTTGTTGGCAAAGAAAGTACAACTTATAGATGCTCTGAAGGTAACAACAGTTTTATCATTGGCAAAGTTATTTATCGGTTTGTTCTCGATATGTTGCACTTTATCACAAGTGTCAAGAAGTAACAATTTACTTATAAATTCACTTTTAAAACATGAACTTACTTTTTTGCTGAGAGTTTGAACTTTTTAGCAGTTATCCTTCAATATAATGTTGACTCTCATGGACTGATTAATTCATACAATTTCTTTGAATTGTTTTACTAACATTTTTGCTCTTGTTTGCCATAAGGTGTACATCGAGCGTTGAGCATAAAACTATCGTATCTGATATAGAAATGTTAAGCAGATACAACAGTTTCACGTTCAACCCTAGCCATTGTTTGTTGACGTGAATCTCTCTTGTGTTTGTCAGGAGCTGCAGGTGCATGAGAACAGCACGGAGTTCCTGTCTCCAGAGTACAGACAGATACTCGAGGACGCAGAACACCTCAAGGTGGAGTACAAGAGACAGCCCTGCCACCTAGAGAGGCTCTATGGTATGTAGACGTAATGCTTTGTTTGGCAGGCTTATGTTACACCACTTCCAGATGTTAATGTTATAAGGTCAAAATAAACTAGGGATGGGACCGAATACTCGAATATTCGATAATATTCGAATATAAAAAAATGAATACGAATATTCGATTTTCTCATTTATTTAAAGAGCAAAATTTCTTTAAAAAATCATGTTTTTTTCCATTTTGATTGCAAAGTTAACATGAATTCCAGTAATATTTCCTGCCTAGCAGGTGGGCGGGGGCAGTGTAACGTTTTTACAACACATGCTAAACATTTCCAATTAACGACAATTGATAATTGGCAGGGGGCCACGTCTGTACCAGGGCCGCGAGTTAACGGTTTGTAGGAGGCGCGAATATGACGCATTGTGACGTATTCACAAATAACAAAACCGGGCTATGTTGTGATAACGGTTTCACAGTTTGCACAAGGCGTACATTGTTATTTATTATCCTTAAGTGACATCTATATGTTAACTTGTTTACAGTAAATTACAATTACCCTATAAGTAAACCAATCAAAATGAATCCATTATCAGCCAATCAATTTCTTTAAAAAAATTAGTATGATCTGGTCAATCTCACTATATGTCACTTGTAAATTATTCTCCATTATATCAAGACCGTATAGGCCTTTCCCAAAACTAGGTTACTTCCCTTGCGTAATAACGAGTGATGTCACCTGTTCACTTCCGGCGACGTTTAATGATTATATGGCGGGATAAGCGTATTGATATTTACCGAAAAACATGCAATAGATTTGATTTTCAATCTTAAAATTGTGTTGATGTCGTAAAAATAAATTTACAAATATCAACATTCGTATATAATATACATCATGTACTTTATTGATCAATTTAATTAAATTATTATTTTGATTTTTAACAATATTGTCTACTCTTTGCAGATTGACAAACAAACTGTACACAGAACGTTTAACGGTTATTATGCAACAAAATACAAAAATAGCGATTTCAGTATCTAAACAACCTATGCCTTCATCATGTATTAAATTTGCATTATTAAATAAAATAAATAAAAAGCTGTTTTTAGTAAAATGATTTTGCTAAGAAACTCTAAGCTAACATTCTTCTGGCGACTAAAATTACGAAAATAAGGTATCATCACAGAAAGTTTGAGCGTAATTCCGATGTTTTTGACAGCAACTTCATATTTGAATTCCATACACATTTGTGTTTAACTTTAAAGCTTTTTTCGTTGCAGATATTCTTGTTGTGTGCTAAATATTATATGGTGCTTGAACAGGCTCCGCTTTAATCTTGAAATATAATGCAACAAAACAACTATATTTTTAATTACTGTTAACACAATATTACAATAACTAAAGATGATGTCACTCCTCATTAAATGTTATAACTGATGTTGTATTAAAGAGATTAAGTAAGTAATTTGTTTATTATTGTGTCATGTGTTTAAACAATGTTCATGATAACTTTATATAATCAACGAAACAAATAACACCCGACCCAATGGGTCTATATGTCACCAGGAAATAGATATGTCGTGATAATTATGTACATAATAGGGTGAGTATCTATAATAAAACAGACATAGATATATACATTTTGAAACAAGTTTACACAATTCAGAGTAAGTAATTCCTAAGCCAACAGAAGAGTCTAATATATGTTTGAATAAATATTTTATACTTGTTGAGTCTGTTTGATTAAGTATTTAGTTTTCCTTCATGTATATAAATGAGATTATTTCTTCATTTCTGTCGGAATCGTGGTAAACAAACAACATTTTATTCTCGCAGCAGCTATGGTAATTCCCGTATGTTTTAGAAAAACAAAACACGATGATCTCTTAAATGTTCACCACCTTTCAATTCTTCAGAATTGAAAATTAAATGCTGTGCTATATTATTTCACTCTTCAATTTAAACCAATTTATTAATTAGAAAAAGTGTTTAATGCTTTTAATTATGTTTTGTTCTGTTCAAGAAGGTGGCGAAATTTCATAGGGTGAAAGGCAAAGAACAACAACGGAGACAACAACATTTAAAAATGTGAGATAAACTTTAATTTGAGACGCAAACAATGGAGACAAAGTGTGACATGTTAGTTGTCTCTGCATGTAGATCTTTATCATCAATGCATTACGCAATTGCACTGATTAGCGGTATTCTTCTAAGGGCAATTTGATAAGATCCCAGCGGTTTGTGGCTTTGGTATTTTTATGACCCCCTCTTCAGTCAGATAACTAAATATACATTGAGAGAACATGTGGTGGTATTTATGTACGGAAAGCAACCGTTTGAGACGAGACAAGGAGACTACTTCTTTTTTAATCCGCATACCTGTCATACGGACATGTGGCCTTAATAATGAGTTTAAATCGATACTACATTTAGTTCTAATAATATATAAGATATATCCTCTATGAGTTTTTTTTAATATTTAATCAAAAACAAATGGTTTTAAAAATTTCCATTCCAAGTTTTGAAAGCCGCTTGGTCTTGGATCTATAATACCATATATGGCAAGCTAGGGAAAACGTCGCCGGAAGTCGGGTTTCAAATATGTCGGATGTGAATTCGCAATAACGGGAGGTAATTTCCAAGGGAGATCACCTAGTTTTGGGAAAAGCCTATGCTTTTCAAGAGTCTTTATTATTAAACAATGCCACCATCACGTGCTTGGAAGTACTTTATGCGGTCATTAGACAAAACCCAGGCAACGTGTAATCTGCACAGCAGATACAAGCTTCGTGGTTCTGAAAAAAAAAGGAACGATTAACAAATTAATTAACAATACATTTAACAATATCTTACATTTGCCTAACACTCACAAAGTTATATCGCTCATTTACCACTGAAACAAGGTAAAACAACTATGTACACATAGTATACATATTTCGGATAGGTAAATATATTTGGACAGGGTGCCGTATATAGTAGTATTTACAAAACGAATATTCGAATATATTCGAATACCTAAAACGAATATTCGAATATTGATTTCATCGGTCCCATCCCTAGAATAAACAAATTGAAAAGACACAATGCTGTTTTAATACTTCCATTTGTTAATACTATTAAGTCAGAATAATTTTTTTTTAAAGACACAGCGCTGTTTTAATACTAACATATGCTAATATTATTAAGTCAGAATAAACAAATTTAAAAGACACAGCGTTGTTTTAATACTTCCATTATATGCAAAGACAGTATGTATGTGCTCATTATCTGATGGAATTCTGAATTTAGTTTTTATTCCAAATTCATTATTTCATGTTTGTGTCAAATCTAAAATATTCTTTAAATATCTTTACTGATCATGCAACACCGTGTGTGTGCCTTTAATAACAACGATGCTCATATACTTACATGACATTAATTGCTAGTAGTTACCAGTAACTGTTTACAACTTTACAATATGAAACCAAAAATGACTGGTTGCTATGTATTTCAGGCATGATTACAGACCTGTTTATTGACAAGTTCAAGTTCAAAGGTCAGAACATGAAAGGTCGCGTCCCGGCTCTTCTGGAGGTCCTAGACAACTATGACCTACAGACCTTGGTGCAGTTCTTTGAACAGAGTCAGTAGGCTGGGGGTTGCGGGGGGGGGGGGGGGGTGATGTCGAAGGATGTAGTGGTGTGTTTCAAGACATTCCTATAAATCCTGGAATTATAGAATGACTTGTAGATGTTCTTGACAAAATACATGCTTGTTTTGATGCTTTAAATGATAAGTTTCGAAGTATGATCAACCTTGGAGGTATGAGGCAACATTTAGATTGTCTTCACTACATTTAGATTGTCGTGGGGGCATGTGGATTGTCTTTATAAAATATTTGTCAGTTTTAATGGCTTGAGGATTTTTGTTTTGAGACACAAATGTCCAGATATATTTATATGCATGTCTTTTAGCATTCATGTTGACATTAATTTTTGAGTTGTTGATGATTAAAATTTTACTTCTGAATTGTTAAGTCCTTTTAGTGTTTTTTTTAATTATAAAGATCTTGTACTAGTATTTGGAGGAGGGAAATTGATTAGCTGGGAATGATAGTATCATAGTAAAATTTTATTATTTCTTAACATGATCATGTACATTTTTGGCAATTAATTGTACAGAATTTACTTTTGTGTTACTTGTATATGTTATATTGAATTTTTCTTTAATTTAATAAACTTTATATCACATGATCAATGAACATGGTAAAAAAATGCCAACAAACAACAACAACAATTGGACCCAAAAATAACATGAACAGTATCTTGCACGTAGAACTAGACATTAGGTACTTGCTCAATCAGTATATTGAAATAATATTTGGAAAACATAATATTGTTTACCTGATTGTTGTATGTATTGTTGTTGACATATTTATTGAAGAGTTGTGGTATGAATGCACATATGCTTTATGTAGTTCATCCACACTTTTTCTAGGTAATTTTTGTTTGCGAGATGACGCCATGTTTTTGTTTCACATGTACATCATTAACAATTAAAGCTTTATGTTTTGTGCTATTTATGTGAGGTTTAAACCACAATAAAATATTTTAACTTCCTTGTGTATTTTATGTGAGGTTATCCTTTTTACTTGCCAGTGATAAATGTAGTTGTTCAGAACTAATTTCTTGGAAGATTATTCACATTGACTCACGTTTGTTTTTTGTATATGTGCGTATTACATATTATGCCAAGCAGAGGAACAATAGACGCTTCCACAAATGTCAGTCATATTCAAATTAATCTGCAATGTTATCCAATCATCGCGCTTGGATATCACGTGTTTAGCTGTTAAACTATTTCATACAAAAAGGCACGTGTGTAATGTTTGTGATATTCAAATGAGCATGTGGTCATGTTTGTGATTTTAGATGAATGGAAATTAATCCTGTAACAATAGCTGGGTAGGAGTTTAAACTATTTGTGGCAAATCCCAGATCGGTCTATAGTTTTCCTGGCCCAATGGCTTCGAAAATTCTTAAACTTACGTTGTTTCGGGGTTTATAGTCCTTAAAACAACATAAGAATTTTCGAAGCCATTTGGCCAGGAAAACTATTGTTTCTCTGCTCAGCATAATATGTAATGTGCACATATACAATCAACATAATTAATTCTTAAACTTTATCATTGTCTTAGTCTTAAATACTGGCTATAAATGAAAATGAAAGACCATTTGTAAGAAGCATTTTGATTGGTCAATATTTTAAGTTTTAGGCTTTGAACTTCCGTAGTCATAAGATTAGACTATCAAATGGTCAGACTGAAAGAAAATACCAACGAGGAAAGTGCAGGCAATTTGTATACTTAAGGTGTGTTGTGGGTAAATGGGGTTTAATGCATGTGCGTAAAGTGTCGTCCCGGATCAGTCCGCACAGGCTGATCCAGGATAGCACTTGGCGCCTGCTGTAGATTTATGTTCAAGAGACTTCCTTGAAACAGAAAATACAATAAAAGCGGAAAATGCCATCCTGGATTAGCCTGTGCAGACTGCACAGGCTGATCCGGGACGACACTACGCACATGCAATAATCTGGGTTTTCCCACGACGCGCCTCACTTAATTTAATACCAGAATAGCCAGAATTGAATCATTGCCAAGATAGTGCTAGTACAGCAATGTGGAATGGTTATATCCTCTTGCAAATATAATTTATACTGAACCAAAATAGAAACTTGCGCTAAGGTTGAAATGTTGATAATTTTTTTAACATTTGAATAGATTTGACTGATATCTTCTGTTTGTTGTATAAGTTTATCTTATGAATGTACTGGAATTACCGGTAACGGGTCGATTTTGCAAAGTAGAAAGTTTCTTTTTTTGTTCAGTATACATGTACAATGTTTTCCAGACAATTTATATATTATAACAGTTTGACTTGTCAATCATTAATCAGCGAGACCATGTTGGATTAATTGAAAAAGTAAACCAGAATATTTGCTTTTGGTTTATTTATTAAAAAATAACATTTTTGTATAAAATACACACTATATTTGCTAATAAACATGTAAATATACAAATCAAATACAAAATCGGTGACCCATATTTTTGGTGGGATTTAAGCATAACATTTAATATTAATCAAAAGCTATCAATAACATCTAATTATAATTTATCACAAATCAATGCCAATATTATTCAATGTACTCTTTGAGAGTTTGTAAAACAATACATTAAATTTCATTAAATTATTCAAAGTTTCAACCTTATGTAGTTAATAACTTGTGTAGTTTTGAAATTAAAAGTTTTAAATATAAACTTAATCAGAAAATCTAAGTGAAAAAGGGGCATAACTCTGTCAAAATGCAAAACATAGTTTTAGGGAGGTTGGCCTTGACACTGGAGTTGATGACAAAGGTATGTTCCTATTTTAAAGTGAATAACTTATGTAGTTCTGAAGTTAGAAACGTTTTGAATATAAACTTTAACCAGAAAATCTAAGTGCAAAAGAGGCATAACTCTGTCAAAATACAAAACAGAGGTACATGGAATGTTACCCCTGATATTGAAGTTGATGACAAAGGTATATTCCAATTTTCAAGAGAATAACTTATGTAGTTCGGAAGTTACAAAACTGTTGAATATATACTAACCAGAAAATCTATGTGAAAAAGGGGCATAACTCTGTCACAATACAAAACAGAGTTATGGGGAATGTTGCCCTTGATACTGGAGTTGATGACAAAGGTATTTCCAAGTTTCAAGTGAATAACTTGTGTAGTTTTGAAGTAACAAGACTTTTGAATAAAAACTTTAACCAAATTCAGATGCGGACGCCGACGCCAGGCGTAGTAGGAAAGCTCACCTATGCTTCGAATAGTCGAGCTAAAAAAGCTCAGCTTGGTATGTAAGTATGCAAAACAATGGTGGTACAATGAATCCTGTTCAAAATACTATCACTTAGACACATTATTAAAAAAATTCATTGAAGGGTGATTTTTGTTGCTAACGGTTTAACTTCCGTTATGAATATGCTGATGCAGAGCACTTTTTACATAAGGCAACAAATATTGAGACATAAGCATTTAAAGGGAATAACCATATTCACAGATTTTCGTATTTTTAAGCAATGTTTTAAATTGTCTTAACTTCAGTTACTGGAGCATCTGGACTAACACACCCATATATTGTCAGTCAAAGGAAGCATTAAAACTAGAAACAAATATGCCTCTGTCGTGGCTCAAACCCACGACCTCCGGGTCAAAAGTCTTATACTTGAACCACTTGGCTAGATGGGCTCGTTAATACAAGTGTGTAATTTTAACGCTATGTAAGAGAAACATGTTTTGAAAAATACTGATAAGCGTTACAAACCTAAAAAAAATTTGCCATTTCCAGCAATTTTTATTTATTAATGACACATTATTTTGAGTATATTTCTGTGTCAGGAGTATTTTTTAGCTCCTTTATATATAGTGCTTTTTTTTTGTAATCAGTGACGAAATTGTAAATTTGCCAATCTGTGAATAGGTCCCTTTAATAGTTATTCATGATATAATTTCACTTCTTCCTGAATCGTTGCCTTCACTTTCATTCCTCACAGAACCATCATCCGACTGTATAGACACTTCTGGTGTGTCAACAATTTGTGCATTGTCACCTTGGTTTGCCATTCCCTGATCTGTATCACTTGGTTGCTTTTTGATGTTTGAATTAATCTTAACTTGATCAATGTCATCTGACTGCTCTGTAGATTCTGAATGCTTTCTTTGAGCAGAGTCATCTAGATGCTGTATGGTCTCAGATTGAATAGACCTGACATCTACACTGCCTGATTCCAGGAAATTGTGCATGCTAGAGGACACGGATTTTGTGCTTTTCGATGACTTTGACTGCCACCTATCCAGACTGGTTACATCGAGCTCGGACACTGCATTTTCAGTGTCGGTCTGACCTTGATAACTTTTGTAGTTGATTTCAGCCTCAGTTGTTTGATTCTTCAAAGAACAATACATTCACAATAAAACATTAACCATTACCCAGCATGATGTTACAAAAATACCATTGCATTATTTATCCCTACTGCACCATTTTTAGCATACTGAAAAATACACAGCCTAAAATATGTATCTATACCTGCTGTACAATTTTAAGAATACTAAAAAATAAATTGCCTTAATTACAAATACCTAAAAACATCCCCACTTAAGCAAAGTAATGTTGTAAGTAAAATACAGACACAGAAACCCAAAAAACACTAATGGAAAGTAATCTATCACCACTGACCAACGAACTATCGTCGTCATTACGACTTGGACCTGACTGAAGTAAAGGTGTTCTTTCATTTCCGTGCTTGGATTTACGACGGAACGGCCCACTCACGGTCTTCTTCATCGTCGTGGTGATGACTTTGACATGTTCCAAAACGTCGTCCTTGACATCTCCCACATCCCACATTGACGCAAATGATTGACAACAGTTACCTGTGAGTAGCAGAATAATGACACTGATGTTTATTTAATAATTGTTTTCAGACACCCTCGAAATAGGCTAAAATACTAGTACCGTAGTTATTTTTCATGTCACCATGTTTATGAATACTTTCAGAAAAGGAATTCAAATGCGATCTATGTTTTTAGACAGATACTAATTAGTAATTATTACCCATTTATATCATTTAATGTTACACAGGTTTCTTCCCTTTTGTTTAATAATTTAATCTCGCAAAGAATTTGCAATATAATATTTATAATACAGGGTGGCATTGAGGAGAGGGGTGTATTTTTTTAAATTCTGGACCACAACTTAATATCTTATCCTTAAGTCATGGCTACAAGATATTAAGGCATGGCCACAAGATATTAAGTCATGGCCACAAGGTATGTTGTGGCCACAAGTTATGATGCTGTAGCCATGAATAATACGCTTCCTGCAAAAATTAATTTCATTAACCAAATACTCAAACTTATATCATTAGGTCTTCAGTGATCAATGTTGAAAAATGATCAAGAAACATTTGTGGCATGCTTTGGGAAAATCGCGCTTAATGCATGTGCTTAAAGTGTACTGCACAGGCTTATCCGGGACGACACTTTCCGCCTACAGTGAATTTATGTTTAAAAGAGACTTCCTTTGAACAGAAAATACCATAAAACCGTAAAGTGCCATCCTGGATTAGCCTGTGCGGACTGCACAGGCAAATCCTGGATGACTCTTTACACAAATGCATTATGCCCCGGTTTTCCACGACGCGCCTTATTTGTTTTTAATCGGGCCTATTTCTCTCTCTGCCCTACCGTGTGGTGCATCCCTGTTGACAAACGGCTTGTGTGAGAATGCAAAGTAGTGCATGATTGCTGCCACAAACATCTCAATACAGATGCAGAAATCCTGAAAACATCAAATATAGTAGCAATTACATTCTTTGTAGCAAATTTAAGGAACATAGAAATGACTTTCAAATAAATTCTAAACAAGAGCTGTTTGTAAAACAGTTATGCCCCCTCTGGGTTAAAATAACTAAACAGACTAATTTTAGATAATCAAGGGCCATAACTCCACAGTGACTAGGACGATTCGGTTGATTATCAAACTTAACCGAGATAATACTCCCGCAAAGATTTTCACCAAATTCAGTGAAGATCAGCTATGAACTGTTGGACATAAAGAACAGAAACTGCTACAATGGCCAATTTTAGATAACTCAAGGGCCATAACTTTACAATAACTGAGGCGATTTGGCCTATTATTAAACATGGCCAAGAAATTATGCCCACGAACATGTTAATGATGTTTGGTGAAGATCGGATAAAAAGTGTTGAACTTAGAGAGCGGAAACCGCTAAAAAGGCCAATTTCAGATAATTCAAGGGCAATAACACCACAATTCCTAAAGCGATATGGCTGATTATCAAACTTGACCTAGATATAACTATTACAAACATTTTCATGAAGTTTGGTGAAAACTATTGGACTTAAGGAGCGGACATGGCTAAAAAGGCTAATTTTAGACAATTCAAGGGCCATAACTCCACAATTCCTGGAACTATTTGGACGATTATCGAA
This sequence comes from Congeria kusceri, assembly GCA_027627225.1. NCBI lineage: Eukaryota > Metazoa > Mollusca > Bivalvia > Myida > Dreissenidae > Congeria > Congeria kusceri. The sequence goes on from CM051025.1 coordinate 26,590,053, forward strand.
CTTGACCTAATTGTTATGCCCACAAACATTTTCACGAAGTTTGGTGAAGATCAGATGAAAACTATTGAACTCAGAGAGCGCAAACGAAAGTGGTCTACTGACCGACTGACCGACCGACATTAGCAAACCAATATTCCCCGCCATCTTCGATGGGGGTTATAATAAAAATCTGACAGGGATATGTCTATAATAGATATGAGCTGTACATAGTCCTATACCTAGAGAAAGTGACCCAAAATATTAAATTAGGACAACAATTTAATGAATGTGAATGAACAACAATGCTTAAATATCACGCTATTTTTGCTCTAGATTTTCACCATAGACATTATTATAATCAACAATACAGTCACAGTGAAGTATTGGATGTGGTATCGGAAGATTGCCAGTTTAATTAATTCTCAGGAAATATTTTAGTAATCTTCTCAAAGACACCAAGTATTCGTCTTTCCCAGGAAATGTCTCAATAAGCCTTCGACTTTCTACACAATCAGGCGAAAATATATAGGCGAAAATAAATTATCATGGAAAATCACAATGATAATACGATAGCAGAAATCTGCAGTATCACAAAAGCTCAAGACTCAACCTAGCTATACACACCTGCATAGTCACAACCTAGCTGTGCACACCTGCATAGACACAACCTAGCTGTACATACCTGCATAGTAACAACCTGCCTGTACACACTTGTTTAGACATAACCTAGCTGTACACACCTGCATAGACACAGCCTCGGTTGTGTCTATGCAGGTGTGTACAGCTAGGTTATGTCTAAACAAGTGTGTACAGGCAGGTTGTTACTATGCAGGTATGTACAGCTAGGTTGTGTCTATGCAGGTGTGCACAGCTAGGTTGTGACTATGCAGGTGTGTATAGCTAGGTTGAGTCTTGAGCTTTTGTGATACTGCATAGACACAACCTAGCTCTACACACCTGCATAATCACAACCCACATGTACACACCTGAATAGACACAACCGAGCTGTACACATCTGCATATACACAACCTAGCTGTACACACCTGCATAGACACAACCTAGCTGTACACACCTGCATAGACACAACCTAGCTGTACACACCTGCATAGACACAACCTAGCTGTACACACCTGCACAGACACAACCTAGCTGTACACACCTGCATAGACACAACCTTACTGTACACACCTGCATAGACGCAACCTAGCTGTACACAACTGCATAGACACAACCTTACTGTACACACCTGCATAGAGGCAACCAAGCTGTACTCAACTGCATAGACGCAACCTAGCTGTACACACCTGCATAAACGCAACCTAACTGTACACACCTGCATAGACACAACTTAGCTGTACAAACCTGCATGCATAGGCACAACCGAGCAGTACACACCTGCATAGACACAACCTAGCTGTACACACTTGCATAGACATAACATAGCTGTACACAACTGCATAGACACAACCTAGTGTACACACCTGCATAGACACAACCTAGCTGTACCCACCTGCATGGCAGCAGCAATCTGGTTCAAATCGTAATCATAGAACTGTGTATTGGGTATCAAACCAAACTTGGCTAAGGCTGCAATGATCACTGACTGCCTGAAATATGCATGTGCAAGTTCATATATCTAGATAAAAGAAATAAATGAATTATTTTAAGTGTGATTCTGAGACCAAATGTTCAAACATGGCAGTTTGAGTCCTGGTGATGGCACTTCTGTTTTTGTTTTTCTAGATGGAATATTTTATTTTGGGTTGGTTTAAGTACAGATTCTTTTTCACTGTTTAGACCTTTCATAACTTTTTTTTTTCATGAATCTGGAAATAAGTCCATTTTAACAAAATGTCAACAGATGTTTTCCCTTCATTTGCATTACACAACTCCTAGTAAATAATCCAGTGAATCGTTTAACTGTTCCCTAAAGGCCCTGTCACACTGTGGTAAATTTGAGCTTCTAGTTTTGTATGACTTCTGGCGAGTTGTATCTTGCAGTAAAGTGGACGAGTTGGTAGCAGAATTGTTTGAAGACGACTTTCTTTTTAAATTCTGTTCAACATATTACTACGATATTTGTACAATATCTTTTTGACAATCAAAGACTTGTACTTGAGAAAGTACGAGTGTAGACCAGTCTGTATGACTTGTGACCACATGTGCACGAGCAGATTTCATAGGCAAGTCTCCCAAACTCGCAGCAAACTCGTGTTATGTTGTAGAACGATAATATAAGGTGAAAAGCTATGAGAGGGAAGACATGTATATGCAATGTGTTTGACAGTGCGCGAGATTCCTTTGACCAGTCTTCGAAACGTGTACAAGACAAAAGTTGCCGAGAAGCAGCGAGAATTTAAAAAGGTTTAAAATTATCGCCGCTTCTTGGCGAGTTCTGGCGACATAAGAAGACATCACTGCAACATAGAACAACAAGTGTACAAGATCTACACGACAACAGGCGAGTTGTGGCGAGTTACAACTTGCCAGAACTCGTAACTCAAATTCGCCACACTGTGACAGGGCCTTTACAAGAGGCAACTCACCAGAATGAGAAGGCCACAAACTGGACACAGAAGTTTACTAACTGTAGCTTCTCCTTTGTTTGCATTAAACTTAATAAATAAGTGACTATTCCTCTACAAGAGGAAACTTACAAGAATGAGAAGAAGACCACAAACTTGATGCAGAAGAAGTTTTACTATCTGATGCTTTCCGTTTGCATAATATCACCACATAAATAAGCGACAGTTCCATTACAAGCCACAACTCACCAGAATGAAAAGAATACCACAAACTTGACGCAGAGGAACTTTGGGATGGGTTTGATAGGGGCCAACATCTCCTTGGTGGCCTGGTAGAACAACACCAGGCAGTACATGGCCCACTGAAAGGTTGTTTTCCATGGCAACAGTCAGAATTAACATTCGTATTGTTGTTTTTGTTGGTTTGTTGTCGTTTTTATATTTTGTGCTTGTGAGTTTGTGTGTAAGAAAGGGGAGTTGCTGTTGTTGTTTTTTATTAATGCTAACTAAAATAAGTTAATTTATAATTTACTTGTAATATTCAAACACACCACTGACTAGTACATTATTTTTATACAGGTAGAATAAAGTATTTTATTTCCAATACTAAACTATGCAACCATCCAAACACAAATGATTTTCTGAATGTATAGAAAAATAATTAAACATGGTCAAACAATTATATTTCAAAAAATAAAAGCAATCCAATAATGCTAATAAGTTAAACTTTACTGGCTGATATAACTCTAAACAATAGTAAAGATTGGGAAAGTTTAAGCAAACTAATAATTAAGTTACTGGTAATATAAACAATATGTATTGCATGTACAGCTTTATTTTCAAATAAATCCATCTGCACAACAATGCAAATGTCTGTATAAATTGGCGATTCAAACATAAATAAAACAGATAGAACTTACAATTTGTGAAAGATTATTTATTATAGCAACATAGACCCAGCCACTTTTCGCGCTGAAGTTTCCTTCATGATATACACCACAGATCTGGCAAATACTGAAAATACCCAGTGGTAATGGCAAAATAATTGAACAAATTTACACAATGAAAAAAACAGCAATTCAAAGTTTCTCCAGAATCTGTCCACACACAAAATTACCTATTCATTATGACCAGTAATTGAAACAAGGCAAATATACTAGTATACCCTAATGCACACAGTATTGTATCCTGACCCAAATGCAAGAAAATAAAATGTCTAACATTAGTTAAGGTATCACTTAGCACGCTAGTTAACCTTAATAGATGTGGACAGATTCTGGAGTCTAGTCTTGCAATCGAAAACAGGTACATGCAAAGCACTTCCAGTTTCATCTGTAAAAGCAAAAGTAAAGAAAGCAATAAATGTAAATACTGAAAATTGATTAACTGATCTCCCACAAACATGATTAAAATGGAAACAAGAGGGTCAAAGTGGCCCAATATTGCTTACCTGATTACTGAAATGAAAAGGTCAGAAGCATCAAAATGGAAATGTTTTCTATTTTAAAATAATAAGAAAATAAGATCTAACTGCAAATTTATGATAAATCATATTTCCCTTTTAAAAGTAATATTGTAGCATGATTTATGCTGTTTATATAACACAGACATTCAAACCAATAGAATATTTAATAAGTATAATTACTAAACACAATTAGACCTGGTAGTGGTACAAAAAGAATCTCACAGTAGTTCATTATTTCTAATACAGCCAAATAAAACAGGAAATACAGCGCTATAACATTATCATTAACAACAGAAAATCAAAAGTAAATTGCAGCATACATGTATTATATATGTAGATGTATCCATATGGGGATAAAAAAAAAAAATACCATAATAGTACCCTCATAAACTGAACAACAATACCAGTGCTTACAGAGCAATGAATGTTGTTATTGGTCGCACCACTGTGTACTGCAGCACACCATGCTTTGCATTCTGTAACATCTTACTGCAAAACAACAGTTTGTCAAGATGTGAGCTTTGTAGTTATTTATGATATTACTGGCAATTAAGTACCAATTTTCTTACTTGTAATTTCAAATTTTAATGTCTTCACTTATATTTGTTAACTGCTAAATATAAGTAAGAATACGTAGCTTTTTCCTCATGAACATTGAACATAAATTTTGTAAAAAAGAACCACAATATCTAACTTAAATGCCAGCAAAAAATGCAAAATGCAAACAACAAAATCAAACAAACAAATAAAACATGTTTTAACAAAATCAATATTTTTTTTTATACAATGCACATCAAGTTGTTGAAATTAGCACAAGCCCGTATTTGCCCAGCACTGGTAAATTTTGAACCGGGCTTGCTCAGATTATCAGTTTTATATCGGCGGGCTTGTAACATTTTTTAGCTCTAGTCCTCAAGTAATAATATAAGAATTCGGGCTTGCTTAACTGCTTATTTAAATGACTGCACATCAGAAGTTCTACCTTCCCATTGGCCAGACAGGTAAGCAGCAGAACGGGATGATGTGTTTCTGTTGTTTGGTCTTGCTGAGAGCAATCTCCAACTGCGGATGGACTGTCCACAGAAAGCTCAGCAGGTAGGCCATGAAGTTGTAAATGACATACGCCTCGTAACACTCGCGTATCGTGTCCAGGTAAATTGCAACACCACTGAATCGTAAACCAAACCACTGAAAGGGTAAACATACTGGTATTCACCTTTGTGTATTATAGCGAAGTGACCAAGTAAATGAAATATATAAGTGTATTTATATTTTCTTTTAACAATACTGGGCACAAGAGATTAATATTCAGAAAAAAAAAAATACTTACCGCATTCAGGGCATAAATTGGCACCATCCATAAAATTCTGTAAAATGAAAAAATATACTTCACTAATTCTATTTCAAATGCCGTAACATAGTTGACATTCATGAAAAAAGCATTGTCTATACGCCAATTTAATTTAATATAATCATATAAGAAAGAATGTTTGGTTATTCAGTAATCACAATATAAAAACACATATAATCATTGGTAAAACTCTTTGAAAAGGTCAAAAAAATAGTTTTAAACTTAACAAGATAGTATAGGGTGAATGAACCCAGAGCGAACTGACCAAGGGCAAGCAGGGTTGTTGTGGGTATACCTTTTTAGGGCAAATGGAACCAGGGTTAACGGGTATGTAGAGTAAGGACTTAAGGTATCGAGTCATTTTGGCCCAGATACTTACTCGGCCGGATGCAATTTGGCTAGGTCCAGCTCGGCCCACTATTTGAATAAGATGAACTGGAATACGTTTTTCACATGTTGTACAAGCAGTTAGGCAGCCCTAGAGTCTATAATTAACACATGTTAACTTATAAATGTCATCAATTTCAACCACATTAATACACTCCGTTACAAACTTTGAATAAATCCATTATTCAAAGAAAGTAGACCGAGTAGGACTGGGCCGAATCGATAAATGGGCAGAATTGGACCGGGTCGAGTTAGTATTTGGGCCAATTTGACCCGGATTCTTTAGTGAACAGACCCGGTGCATGAAGCATGTTGGGAGAATGGACACAGACCCTGGGCGAGTGAACAGACTGGGTGCATGAAGTATGTAGGGAGAATGGACACATTGCAAACAGACTCTGGGCGAACATGTATGCGATTAATCATATGGGCAAAATGACATGGGACCATGGGTCAACAAGTGTTTAGTCAACAGTTGAATGGGTAGCTACAAGCAAGCAAGTTATTGCATGAATAGTTTTAATAACATTTCATTTTGTAAATAAAAGTTACCTTATAATGTATTTTTGCAAATTTGGTTGAGTGTAGTTTATCACGTGGAGAAGAATTTCATAGATGGATATAGGAACTGTCATCAAAACGAACACGCCTCCAGTGAACCAAGCCTTGATGTGCTTTTCTTGCTTAGTCGTCACTTCAACAACACAAAGTGGAATCGCTATCATCATTAGAATGAAATAAATCATTAAGGCCAACGGCCTAATCCAGTTCTTCCAATGTGCAACGAAATCCATTGTTGATTTACGCCAGCGTTAACGGTAAATAAAATAATACTGAACAACTGAAAATTTTCTTCAGGAGTTTTGACAGTCGGACATTTTGAAGTCATGTGATTTTTTTTATTGCACACTAATGGAGAACTCCAAGATGTTCCGCATGTTTGTTTACATCTTTCTGAGTCAGAGTCAGGCCATTTTGACAGTTTGGAAATCACATCTAGTTTGTGTTTCAGAGGATTGTCGTTTATCTAGCTGTAATGATTTGAACGAATTTAAAGACAGCAGCTGATTGTGAGTATAAGTCACATATTATCGTTTACAAAATGTACTGTAATCATTTTAAAATGCTGCATTGTTTTCTGATTTTATCTTGAATTTATCAATTAAGTTCCTTTAGGCTTTAGCAATGAGGGTATGACTGAATAGCGGTAAGGGCCCCTTTCCGCGGAAAGAGCTTTCAGTGTTCGGAAAGGGCCTAGTATATTTTCTTGTTGACATTTTTTAAACTATTACCAGTATTATATAAAATAACGTAAAAATATGTGCATAGTTTAATTTTCATCCAATTCCATCAAGTAATAATGACGTTATGAAGGATTTTACAGGTTCAACGATAGAAAGTCAATAAATGGGTGGAACACGACCAAAAGGGCTAGACGGGAATTTTCGTAAGAAACGGAAAAGACCTCTTTTTGCGGAAAGGTCTTTCAGTGTACGGAAAGGGCCTTAAAAACGGTCTTTTATGATTTATTGTTAACATTTTGTTAATGTTACCAATAACTTATAACTTTTTAACATAGTAACTCAAAGTTTCATTCAATTTCATAAAAAGATAATGATTTTGTGAATGGTTTTACAGGTCCAATAGTAGAAAGTTACTGTAAGGACCGTACATTTCGTAAAGGGCTTTAAGAAATGGAAAGGGGCTGGGCATACTTATGTTTTAATATAACACATATTATATTAGATATCTATAGATCAATTAAAAATAGGCATTTCGTCCAATAACATCAAGAAATAATGACGTTGTCAGTGTTTTAATCATTCCAATGATCGAACCTTATGGAAATTATCCATAACTACCTTGCGGGAATTATCGATAACTACGGGAATGGCTGCTCGTTAACCCCAGTAAACCATTTTAGGTTTTATTAATGACTTGAAGAAGTTTTTTACTTCAAGTTAGGAAACGTCAAATCCGTTTCTTTTTTAAAACTGTGCAAAACGTTTTTTATGACAACGTTTTTCTAGTTCTTTTTGCAAACGTCGAGAAAACATTAAATATATGTTTTTTTAACAGGTATAAAATGTTGTATAAACGCTGTGGTTCTTGGTGGTAAGACGTTTATATACATGTGTAACACATTATCAAGACGTCTACAGAACGATTTAAGAACGACTAAAAATCGTACGTAAAACGTTTTGCCTCAAGTTAGGAAAGTCAATAAATATTTCTAAAACAGGCTGTGTAATATTTAACAGTTGAATACGCCACTCCACATTACAAACGAAAGACAGATGGCCAGTAAACGCAAACATAAGGGTTTCTCTCCTGGTGATGAAAGCATTGTGAAACGTGTATATGAAGTATACAGATCAGAATTTCTAAAATAAAACATACAAGAATAAAAACTCGGCTTCTCAAGAACTTACAATTTTAAATGAACATGGTTTTTTGACATTGGAAAATATAACAATTGACAATTATTAATTTGAGATAATAAAGAAACTGATACTAGACATATATAGTCAAAGTTGGTACTCTGATATCAAAGACGCTTCAAAATTAAGATCTTACTATTTTCACACACAATAAACAGGGAGAAATATCTCAATATGTTGTTCGCGAACCTAAATTTCGAACACCCTACCAATTAGAGATTGAAACAGGCAGATATACAAATACTGACAGAAAATGTGTCTCATATATAATGAGTATCGTAGAACCTTAATTTTTATAAGTATGCATGCCCTAAACATAGAGAATCGAAATTACGATTTCTAAAACAATATTATGGCTAATATTATTTCCACACCAAATCGAGAAAGAAATATACAATCTGGCAAAATATATGTTTGCAGCTTATTGAATGACAACTGACATGCATGGATGATCTATTAAGTTTTTGATAATTGCTGCTCAGTGAATGTATCGCATCGTAATATAATATGTATAAAGGATTTAATTATTTAAAGATAAACGTCAGTCTATTCAACGGTTATTTGCACATGCTCCAATGCTTTTCATGAATAGCAGTACTTCTAACATTAATATCAATTGCCAAAAACCGGTAAACTAGGACACCAAATGTCTTTAAGCTAATTCAGTGTTGTTTTAAGGGATTAATTCCGCAACCCATTATGCGAGACAATAAAAGCTGTTGGCGCAATCAGTGATAAGATAACGATTACATTGCACCAGACCAGTTGCTATGCAACGCACGATTTAATTGATATAGATGAGCCACTTATTGACATGCTCTTTTACATGATAAGTAATGGCCTATTGAAATAATGATTCTCAACATTACTCTAATTAGGGATTTAATTACTTTAATTAGGGATTATCACAGTTTGTTGCAGCTTCATTTTTGCATGAAAGTCAACATTCTTTGAAAAAAACAACAACACATGAACAATTTCATTCATGTAGTCCATAATTAATTGACTAATTAATTACAACTCCAATTAAGTTTGGTAATGATGGTAAAAGCAGAGCAGTACCTAGATACATTATTGATGGATTTTGCACTGTTATCCATCCATTTTTAATACTTATTATCACAATTCTAATTTAGTATATATTATAGTAATTTATGTAAAATCCGTGATTCAGGTATTTATGTTAATATAATTGTTTTGGTAACAAGAATTTGAATTCACATTGCCATTGTAATATGTATTCATATATATGAATTAATGTAAATGGCAAAAAACTGTTAAGTTTACGTCCATAAAACATTCTGGCTATCTATTATTTGTTGTTTCATCTATGGTACAAAAGACATCCTTTTCGTTTCTTACGAAGATTCCGAATATTGGGTACATTTAAAAAAATAAACGTTAAGAAGTGCTCACAATAAAACATAAGGCCCTTTCCTTACACTAAAAGCCCTTTCCGCGGAAAGGGGCCTGTCCGTTTCTTACGAAAATTACCGACTAGCCCTTTTGGTAGTGTTTGGCCCTTTCCGTGACTTTCTATCATCGGACCTGTAAAATCCTTCATAAAGTCATTATTAATTGATGGAATTGAATGAAAATTGTAGTAAGTACATATTTTTATTAGTTATCTATTATAATACTGGTAATATTTTTAAAAATGTTAAAAATAAAACCATTTTAAATCATGAAATTAAAAGACTAAAGTTTTAAGCTTTGTGGTGAAATTGTATCTTTCTCCTGTAAACTTTCAAACAAATGCTTTGAGTAGTTGAGCGCACTGTCCTGAGACAGCTCTTTGATTTCACTCGTTACATGCCATACATTGCATACTCTATTCATTAATACTTGAACTGCAGCTATATTTCAGAAACAAAAATAAATGATAGTTCTGAATATGTCGCAAAGAAGTTTATTATTTAGCAAATACTTTTATTCTTCAAACAGATTAAGAAGATGGAGATGCCCATAGCAACAGCTCACGGGTCAAGGTCACCTCAGCAATCTAGGTCAAGGCCAAGCCGACCTCCACCACCTGGGTCACAAACTTCCATTGCCAACACATTAGCCAAACTTCAGGAATACCATGATACTGCTTTTAGACTTGTGGAACAAGGCCTTACTGCCGATGAGGAGGGGAAACCAAATGATGCACGAGCATTCTACGAAAGTGGTAGGTCAGCAGTAAATTCTGCATTAAAAATGGACTGTGAACAACTGCAGGGTACTGAAGAAGAGAAGGATAAAGCCAGAGAGATTCAGCAAAAGCTGAACAAAACCAAGCTTCAGATAGAGTACAGAGTGCAAGCCCTGAGAGCATCAGACATTGCAATGCCGTCTGCTCCCGAAGCTATGGATGTTGAAGCCCCCCCAAGCTACGAGGTGTCAATGTCAGACTCACAGTTTGCTGCTCTTGGTGACACCATCATGAGTGTTGAATCGACAGACAGTCAGAGCATGACTGCAAATGCTACAGAAATATTTTGTATTCCAGACAATGTTCAGATATTCTTCATTTCACCCGAAGGCTATGTTAGTGCCCCCTCATATCCATCGTCGTTGAAAGTGTTTTGTTTCAATGAACAGCCAGCTGAAGGGGCCAGCAATACTGTGCAGCCATCAGCATTCCTTCAGGTCGGGGACTGGTTTTACCCACTACAACCAGGTTCGTCTCCAGCTATGAGGACTAACTATGGAGCTTATGTGTTCCCGGATATGCAATGTGCTGTTCAAGGTAATTGGCAATAAATAAATATTTCTAACTGCATGATCCATTCTTTTTTGTTATTAGCTCACCTGAGCATGAAGTGTTCGGTGACATATTGGTATCTCTTCGGCGGCCGTATGCCGTCAACAATTTGGACCGTTATCGCGATAGACAACATTTTTATTCAATCTTGACCTAACTTGCACAGTTTGTGTGCGACCATAACATCTCGGATGGGATTGTTATTGGGTCAGATCACACCAGTAACACCAGAGTTATTTCCCCTTTTTCATGCAAAAAAAGTGCAAAAATGCCCTTTTCCAACCTAATAGACTTTATTTTCCATCCAATCTTAACCAAACTTTCACAGTTTGTGTATGACCATCAGATCTCTTCAGAGGCCAAAAATGGGCTAATCCTGTTACCATGAGATTACAGCTGAAGTGGAATATAAGCAATTATCAGACCAGAAACACCAGAGTTATTGCCCTTTGTTTTATTAAAAAAATATACAAAAATGGACATTATTTAGGATAGAGACTTCATTTTTCATCCAATCTTCACCAATCGTGCACAGTTTGTCTATTACCATGAGATTACAGATGAAGTGTAATATAGGCAAGATCGGACCAGAAACACCAGAGTTATTGCCCTTTGTTTTTGAAGAAAATAATCAAAAATGGACATTATTCAGGATAGAGACTTCATTTTTATCCAATCTTCACCAATCGTGCACAGCTTGTCTATTACCATGAGATTACAATTAAAGTCGAATATAAGCAAGATCTGACCAGAAACACCAGAGTTATTGCCCTTTGTTTGTGAAGAAAATATTCAAAAATGGATATTATTCAGTATAGAGACTTCATTTTTCATCGAATATTCACCAATCTTTTTGAGTTTGTCAGTTTGTCTATGACCATAAGTTTAAATGTGAAGTTGAATATAAGCCAGTTCGGACCAGAAACACCAGAGTTATTGACCTTTGTTTGTGAAAAAAATGTGCAAAAATGGCGTTATGCAGGATAGAGACTGCATTTTTCATCCAATCTTCACCAATTGTGTACAGTTTGTCTCTGAACATAAGACTACAGGTGAAGTCGAATAAAAGCATGATCGGGCCAGAAACACCAGAGTTAATGCCCCTTGTATTTGGAAAAAGACATCAACAAGTTATCACGCTTGCACACGCGATTTTTCAATGTTGACCAAACTTACACAGTTTGCGCATGACCATGACCATAAAAATTGATTGATAAATTTTGATTTCCAACAGTTGCAAGACTTGCATGCAGTTATTTGTGCATCAACATTAATGTCTTCAGAGCCTGCATTAACATCATTTATCATCATTGGACAGAAAATTATCAAAGAAAAAGCAAAACTTTACCTTATAATATGGAGAAAAATGATTTGAGAACCATTAGCAAAAAAAAAAACGCACATCCACTACCCAACTCGTTCTTTAGTTAGCTCATTGCCCTTACTGATGTTTTAAATCAAAATTGATCCTATCCCCCTCTGCGTATTGTTCAGATACCTTAATTTTCAAACCTGTCAAAACAGTATGGTCTTCATCTGTACCAGTTCTCAGGTGAGCGCTTTGGGCCATCATGGCCCTCTTGTATTTCAAGTTGGTTGACTGTACAAGAAGCCCATTTTACTCAAATGAAATAAGTTAATAATAAATAAAATAATAATGATTACAATAATGAGTTTAATAATGAATTAACCTGTAAAAAATTGGTGTAAGATTTTAACATAGGACATCTTGAGTTACAATTACAGATTTAGGACATATTTTAGAAAATAGAAAAACGTAATTGCTGTAATGTCACTATGTTCTGATACTGTTATTCTTAATTATATAACTTTTTACTTGTTTTGACATATCTAGGGGCAGCTGTCGGACTGATCATACCAGAAACGCTACCACTTGCTGATCGACAGTGTTTCGAGGAGCTGCTTCAGTCGTTGACCATGTTCCAGCAGCAGCAGTTGATCCCCACAGAGGAGAGTTTGGGGGCAGACGAAAGGACATTTGGAGATGAAGGAGAGGCCGAAACAACAAGCACGAAAATCTCGAAAGGATTGATAACCGGTAAGCCGCGCAGTACTGTGTTGTGATAATAAAATGTACATGTAAAATGTTATAATTTTGATGGTGTTTTTTTTTCACACCATTATTGGCTTAAAAATTTGTATTGTTCATAATGTAAACAACAAAGTCTTGAGACTCTGTTTTGATGACTTAGAGTCTTAGACACTGTTGTGACTTAGAGTCTTAGACACTGTTGTGACTTAGAGTCTTAGACACTGTTGTGACTTAGAGTCTTAGACACTGTTGTGACTTAAGAGTCTTAGACACTGTTGTGACTTAGAGTCTTAGACACTGTTGTGACTTAGAGTCTTAGACACTGTTGTGACTTAGAGACTTAGACACTGTTGTCAGAGTCTTATACACTGTTGTCACTTAAGAGTCTTAGACACTGTTGTCACTTAGAGTCTTAGACACTGTTGTCACTTAGAGTCTTAGACACTGTTGTCACTTAGAGTCTTAGACACTGTTGTCACTTAGAGTCTTAGACACTGTTGTCACTTAGAGTCGTAGACACTGTTGTCACTTAGAATGATTAAACCGAGAATCACTTATGGTAGTGCCTTTGGAAATAAAAATAAATTTGAGGCGTGTCGTGGGAAAACCGGTCTGAATGCGTGCGCCCGGTTTTCCCATGACACGCCTCATTTGTTTTTCTTAACAGATACTTTTTAGTTATGACTGTTAGAAATAAATTATTGAAAATAATAAGTGTATCTATGTGCATTGACCTGAATACTTTTCAGTATGTTTCATAATATTTACTTGTATGAGTTGGAAGAACACTGTATCAAAGATTCCGTATTAAAATGTATACATAGTCATTATGATCCCTTGTATATAGTGTCTGCCTTGTGATAGTATGCTGTGAGTTTGATACATACTCTGTAGGTTTCATTTTATCATTCTCAAAGACACCAAGAACTGGTTCTATGCAGGAAATGTGCCCAATGCTGTCTCAGGCTTTCAACACAATCCAGCAAAAGAAATGTGATGTGTCGTGGGAAAACCGGGCTTAATGCACATGCATAATGTGTCGTCCCGGATCCGCCATTGCAGTCAGCACAGGCTGATCCGAGACAACACTGAAATCTGTTATGGTATTATCTGTTTCAAGGATGTCTCTTCTTAACATAAATCCACTGTAGGCGGAAAGTGTCGTCCCGAATCAGCCCGTGCAGACTGCATTAAACCTTGTTTTCCTACGACACTTCTCAAATCTGTTTTAAATATAATAATCTAAATTAATGTAACATTTTCATCACAGCGGCAGAGTTTATTGCTTGGGGTGTTGGTAAAGGGGCAGAGAAGGCAGGTGAACTGATCAAACAGGGATCTACTAAACTGCGTTCCCACCTGAAGCCAGAAGAGAAAGAGCGGCCGGTGGACCCTCGACTAAAGACGGGCATACAGTACGTTAGGAAAGGGTCACATGTCGCTGTCCAAGTTAGCTCTTATCTAGGTACGACCATACCAGTAGTGACATGTTTTGTAAATGTTTGGTATTTGTACAATGAAACTTTTATTTAACTGCTGAAATATCGATCATTTAGTGAAAAATGATATCATTACTCTTTATGTTTCACACAAGAGTTTTTCTTGTTTTGCACTTAGGCATGAGTGATTTGTACTTGGTTTGCGATACGTCTTAATATATAGAAAAATATAATACTAACATATTTTATCTTATTTATATGGTGCTTTGCCACTAAAATGTAAAATGAGCTATCAAGAAGAGACAGTCTTATTATGACACACTACAAACACTATTGCACAATGATAAAAGTTCATTAAAACTTTCCAGTCTCCAAACTGGGTCAGGCCACTATGGCTCTGGCAAGGCAAGCGGCCCCACACATAAGAAAACAAGGAGAGAAGGTCCTTCCAAAGTCCCTGAAGGAGAGCAAGGGAGACGGGAAATCCACCATGGACAGTATTCTAGAAGTGGCTGCGTCCGGTTTACAGGGTTTGTTTGAGTTTAAATATTTATAAATTGTTTTACAGTAGAACCTGTCTAAACCGAACAGCGTCGGGACCGGGCGGATCGTTCGGTTTTCAGAGGTGTTCAGTTTACCCAGGTTTTTTCTATTAAATGCCATTTCCTTCAAAAATGTATTATCTGTTTTATATGTTAATCAGAGTGTATAATAAGAAAACAACAGGTTAATGCTTACACTTTTATTATTGTTTATTGTTTTCATTATTTGCAAATAAAATGTATATTAGCACATAAAACGACATTCCAATTATCTATAACAGAAATTTCTGAATTCAACGCACAACTTATTTACATCTGTTTAAATAAATTATCAATTGTAAACTGTTTTGATTAGTTTTTAAACATATTTATTTTGACTCGATTGTACCTCTAGCCTTGGGCTTATGAAGATCACTTCAATCGAAATATTACCAGAATTTACTAAAATTATGTATACATTAATTACACTGTTCTGAAACATAACATTTTACACTGTACGTAAATTTCAACATAAACACGACCGAATAATCTGCTTTTCACAAGTTGGCTATTGTCGTATGCACTGACTGGCTCATCACTAATTGCGCCACTGTCCCGTTATCACCATGGCGATTATGCCTTTTGTGTGTATGTGTGTCACCATTTATCGGGTTTATGCCTCTGCGGTATCGTGAAGTGACACCTGGCAGGATACACCGTTCGGTTTATTCAGGTTTTTTAAGGTAGAATGAGATCAAATTTGTGATAAAATCGTTCGGTATTCGGTTTGGACAGGGTTTGGTTAATTCCGGTTTTTGGGTATATAGAATAAGAAGGAAATAAATCGGGACCGAAACAGCCGTTGGGGTTTTGACAGGGATTTGGTTTTCACAGGGTTCGGTTTGGACAGGTTTCACTGTATAATGTTTTCAAAATCCATTACATCTGATATTTGCCTGATTGTCTCTCGGAAAATATCCTGAGCAAATTTAAAATATTAAAAATACAGTCGAATCGGAATTATACAAATGGTCACCGGACCGCCAAGATTATTTGTATAATCGCATTTTCCGTATAATCGTATCTTAACAAAATAATAGGACTCTTCGTTCTGTAATTTATATAGTGACTGCTATGTGACCCACAATCGTAAAATAGGATAACTACATGTCTAAAACATAGTTAATATAAAAACAGGTAACATTTAAATATTTATTCAACAAATATGATTTATATACAATACATATTTGGTAGTACTTTACAGTTGTTTTATGATCGGTATATGGGTATGGACCATTGACCGAGATCAATAAATTCTTGTTTATAGCATAGCTTCTCGCAACATCAGCGCTAAACCTCAATTATGTGATACAAAGGATGGCTGTTGTCACTGGAAGAGGTGTGAAAAACAACAAAATCTTCTATTTGTATAATCACATCTTTTTCACACATATTTAATGGTTATTGGACCGTGATAATTGTTTGTATACTTATTTCGTAAAATCTAGATTTGCATAATCACATCTTTTTTACACTGAATAAAGGAGGCAAAACGACGGGACCGCCATACTTATTCGCAGTACAGCGAAATTTCTTATAATCGTAATTTGCATAATCCACCTCTTCCAGTAAGAACTGCCATCATCTGATCAATATTTATTTGACTAAGTTCAAAATATTTTAATGTCAAGAAGTACACATGCTATAGCTACGGATTGAAGAATTTAATGAATGTAAGAAATTTACGTAAACTTCCACTAGCTTGTGAATACGCCCCCATATTTCATCTATTATATTCCCATTCTGTATTCAACTCCCTCCAGTAAACCCAGATTATTACCTCGTTTTCCCAACCAACACTTTCTTGTTCATCTTATGAAAAAAATACAAATTGTTAAAACATGTGGCACGTCGTGAGAAAACCGGACTTAATGCATGTGCGTAAAGTGTCTCCCGGATTAGCCCGTGCAGTCCGGGATGGCACTTCCCGCTTTTATGGTATTTTCTGTTTCAAGGAAGTCTCTTCTAAACATATATCCACTGTAGGCGGAAAGTGCTGTCCCGGATTAGCCTGTGCAGACTGCACAGGCTAATTCGGGACGACACTTTATGCACATGCATTAAGACCGGTTTTCCCACGACGCGCCTCATATATACCATATATTCCCTTATAAACGCTCCCAGGGACTTTACATTTTCCAAGTAGGGGCCTTGAAATGAACAGTTCTTGGCCCTCTGTCATAAGTATACCTGTATACATGTATAGAAAACAGTATAATTTGACTTTGAAGCTCCTACGGCACACATTACTTTTACAAAAACAGGTGCTTGGCAGGTATGTGCATTGAGTGTTTAAAGCAAAATGAGGCCATTAATTAGGCAAGAAGGTTATAACATATAATTTTTATGCCCTTGGCATCTTGATGCGGGAAGCATATAGTGATTGTCTCGTCCGTCTGTGATTCCATCTATACGAGGTTAACTGGATTTTACCGTTTCGTCCAGCACCAACATCGCTTACTACAATACTTGGATACTTACACAGTTGTTGTTTATGACCATTCTCAATTCAGTCATATCATCCAATCTCACTTTGACCTTGACACAATTTGGACATAGAATAATTCAAATAGGCTGTCCATCACCAACCGGCGGCATCTGTGTTTATCAAACACAGCGTCTTATGTTATACGTATGAGGCGTGTTGTGGGAAAACCGGTCTTAATTCATGTGCGTAAAGTGTCATCCCAGATGAGCCTGTACAGTCCGCACAGGCTAATCCGGGACAACACTTTCCGCCTACAGCATTTTTTTTTATAGAAGAGACTTTATTTAAACAAAAAATACCATAAAAGCGGAAAGTGCGGACTGCACGGGCTAATCCGGGACGACACTTTACACACATGCATGAAGACCAGTTTTCTCACGACGCCCTTCATATATATTTGGAATACTTGGAATTCTTCATCCAAAGCAATGCAAGATTTAACGCTGTCTGGTTTTTCAGGATTCGGAACCGTCTACATGGGACTGGAAAAGGCAGCCAAAGCTCTTGGTAAAAGTCTGGCAAATGAAACTGTCACAGTGGTGTCACACAAGTATGTATTATACTGTATTATAACTGTCACAGTGGTGTCACACAAGTATGTATTATACATGAGCTTAGTTGTTTATATCATATATTGAACATGAGCCTGAGGTTCACACCAAATCACACCAGACTATAATAATTATAATTACTTTGTTATTGTGAATTATGACTTTCAAGTACCAGTAGTAGGAAATGAGAGGAAAATACATTATTTTAAGTAAATTTTGAGTGGTTTCATTGAAAGCAACGATGACATACTTAAATTATTGATGGATCAATGAGATGATTTGCAAAATATTTGGAGCTGTCAGTCTTTTACTTGTTTATGTCATTACTATTCATAAAATGTCTGCCATTAATTGTGATAAAGTTAGAGATATTGCAACTAAATGTGTTGTACTGGACTTAAATTGCTTGAAAAATCATGAGTTGTTGATATCTACCACTCCACTGTGCTATATACCAGAATGAATGCTAGACAATCATTAGGAAGTTAATCTAACCCTATGTTAAGGAAACAGCTTACTTTCCCCTTTTGTTTGCAAATAATCATTGTATGCACATTGTATGTGATGAAAGCAAAAATTAATACAGGAATCGTTTGCATAACTGTCGTAAATAATTATGGGTTGTTAGAAAACTAAAGTAAAATGTCTGTAGATATCTTCAATGGCGTTAACTAGAGAATAGGTCGTAGTCTATAATGTCCCCTTACATGTTTAGTAATGTGCCATTGTTGTTGGTGGATAAATGATAAAAGGTCTTTAAATTAAATAAAAATTGTTGTATGAACATGTAAATAGAAGACTTTAATGATTTTTAAAACCACAAACAAGATTTTACTTCTACAATGAATAAAGGGCCTTTAAATGGTTACAAGTTGGTTGGACTGTATTCCAGGTATGGCAGTGATGCGGGTGAGTTTACGGAGAACACGCTGTACTCGGTGGGTAACATCGCCATGACGGCTCACAATGCCAACAGTTTTGGGGTCAAGGCCATCGCAAAGCGGGCAGCAAAGGACACTGGGAAGGCTGTACTCAGTGACCTAGCGGAGAAACACAAAACGCCACGTGATAAGCCCCCTCCCCCCCAAGGATAATGGACATGAAAATGGTGTTTGATGAATGTTTGACATACATTTTGATTTCTGTGATATGTTCAGCACTGAGTGGAGCCTTACAGGGCACATATTGTTGAAAATAATCATGAAAGTTTTCCAAAACTTACTGAGAAATTAACAGAAAATAACATATGCTAAAACATTATATAACCAATGTAAAATGTTCTATTTTCAACTTCATTGTACACAACATCAACTTTTATTTGATTTTATGATGTCATTTATGATTTTCATTTTACATTTACAATGACCATCAGCTAAAATGTTTGTGCTTTACAACACAATTCTTCTTTTTAAGGTGACATTATACTGAAAGGATTAATGTTATTTATGAAATTTGTCATTCAACATAATGCAGATAATGTCATTCTCAATTGTACTCGAGAAATGTAACACATAAATATGCTTTAGACTTGTGATTAAATTCCTATGCATCTCTACTCCTTACCCTAAGTTATTATTCTACAACAAACTAAGATATCAAGATATTTCTTGAACATGTATCTACTTACAAAATACTTCACATGCAGTGTGATAGTCTGATCGTCGACGGTATTCTATCAGTATTGGGTTTATAACCACGCTTATTTAGATTAAACTCTGACAAACATCGTTGACAATATACAAATGGGGCATGTCGTTGGAAAACCGGGCCTAATGCATGTGCGTAAAGTGTCGTCCTGGATTAGCCTGTGTAGTGCGCACAGGTTAATCCAGGATGGCACTTTCCGTTTTTATGGTATTTTCTGTTTCATGAAAGTCTCTCCTAAACATAAATCCACTGTAGGCGGAAAGTGCCGTCCTGGATTAGCCTGTGCGGACTGCACGCGCTAATCCGGGACGGCACTTTACGCACATGCATTAAGTCCGGTTTTCCCACGATGCGCCTCAAATCGTTTTACAAAGAAAGCTGTCAAACAATGAAGTCCTAGCTATCTAAATGGCCAAAATTAGTGTCAGTCTGATCTCGTCGTAAGGTCAATTATTTATGACATTCCAAAAACAGTTTTATTTTGTAGTTTTCTTTCTGTCATCATTGTGGCCATTGCAAAGGTATATGCCATTGAAATGGCTGTTGTGAAATTATCTATGATTGAAGTTTCAATAAAATTGTTGTGGATAGTTTTAATTTATTAATATATATTTTTTTGTTTGCAATGCTTTATGTTATTGTACAAATTTTGATAGAAACTTTACTCTTTTTAGGAATTGATAATAGAGCGATAAATACAATTTGGCAGACTGATATCTAATTATATTTTAATATCATTATTATGAATGGGATATCTAAAGTTTGCGATAAAGAGCAGTCTCAGGAAAAAAAGTACATTAAATCAAAATCACTATTTAGCAATACTGGCATGTACATGTATGCTTATTTAATGAATTATTGTGTTTAATTTGTGATCAAAAGTGTATGCAAGTCGAGAATGTGAAATATTAAATACTGTATTATTAGCTTATTATTTCTTGTACAGTTCATAATTATTAATGTTGCTTTGTTTTTGTGCAATCATGATTCATATTTACCTGTTGTTCTAACTATGTTCCACGGAAATAAAACAGTAATTACATCTGAAAGTGACTAAATTGTTGTTATTTTTAGCTCACTTGAGCACAACTTCATACTTGGTATACTTATTATGATGAGATGAACTTATGTTAGACAAGAACAATTTTGATTGAATTATGACCTTTTTTGAAATCATTTTTCTTGGTTCAAGTTTTTTAGGTCCCCTTTTCTTGAAAATTACTTGACCTACAGCTTTCAAACTTGGTATACGTATTTATGATGAGATGACTGTGTATGGCAAAACCATAACTCTGTCACGGAGTTTTGGTTACTTTCAAACGGCCATTTTTTAAATTTTAGTTTTTCATTTTGGTGCGCTTTCTTAGACTTTTGAACACCGTTGATCCAAATTCTTGTTATTTCGGTCCCGATTTTTTCCTTCTTATTTTAATTAAAATTTTGATGTTTAATTCGAACTCCGTTATTTCGAATTATTGCTAATTCGAACCCATTAAAACGATCCCAACACCTGTTTTTCTGTGCATTTATCAATTGTTAATTCGAAGTGTTAATAATAGAGATGGAGATAATTTTCACACCTTTACCTCAACCGTATCAGCTGTAACAGCATTTGCTCTCTGCTTGATTTTCAAACCTTTCCGGAGTTAATAATCGATTAAACCAAGCTGTTGTGTTTGTATAATTAAAGCGTGGCAAGCTATTGCTTTAACAAGACTGAATTGTAAATGTCAAAACGTTTGAGCAATTATTAGGTTTCTGTATTTAAGTTAGACTTGCATTTGTCAGATCATCAGTTCGTATTTACTTGCGCTAATATTCAAGATGTCAGAAGCAGTAATAAATACAGAAAATATCAATCTATTGCCAAGCAATCTGGAGAAAGGCCCGGTAACCAACTCGGGAGGATGTCCGGATTGGCAGCAGGGAAGGGCGTTACACGATGCCACACCCTAAAAAACCTACGAAGAAAAGTATGATGCCATCATGGAAGTGGAGCGTGGTGTCAAGTCAAAGAAAACGATCGCTGAGGAATTGTATAAAATAAACTCGCGTACATAAATTATCGTATTTATTCGTTTTTTATAAGTTCAATCAAAGTGTGTAGTGTAACCGCATCTCTACTACATAACTAGGCGATTTTTACAACAACTTTTTTCTCAATATCTAGAAATGTTTAATTCGAATAATCGTTATTTGGAAGTATTTGCTCAGGTCCAGACGACTTTAAAATAACGAGTTTTGACTGTACTTATAACCTAGTTATTGTAGTCTCTTGATCTGCGGATGTTAATCAGACGAGCGCTAGTTTCCGCAGGCACTGCTCAATAATGGTATAAATACCACGTTGTAAACTAAACTTTTGATTCTACGGCGTAGATTTCCAACGTTTGTTAAGTTGTTGTGACAGAAATAAATGTCTAAATATACCTGTGTAAAAAATCGCCACTACAGCTCGAGCACTTCCGGAATGCGGCGTAATAAATCCAAAGATCTATGAATCAGGCTAAACATAAATAATGATTTTTTTCTCATGCAGCACCGCCACGTTTTCTTATGGCCCGCCACGAATTTGATTTCATGCCAAATTTTTTTTATTTACTATTGTTTGACGATCGCGCCCGGGTTTTAAAGGAGCAGTCCAGAAATATGTTAATAAAAATAAAACTTTGCAGAAAGTGTTTCTAATGCGTATGTTACCGAACAAAATACAAAAACTATGCATTGAAATATGTGAATTATTAACATTTTGGTAACTTGCTATCGTCTATGTTCTGTATGCGATAACTGGTGATGACTCTGGAGTAAACCAGCATGTACATTATAGTATATTCCGTTCGTACCAAGTGCTTTTGAACAATGCCTTTCGTAAATAATAAACAGATTTCTGACAAATAAATACTATAAACGTTCTTAAGAACTATTACTAAAACTACGATGTATTGAATTAGATCCCAGGGACAGCGGCTTGAAATTAAACGAATCAGAATTTTTTAAATAGCGGAAAAATGGTTACCCGGTAGAGATTTCGTTATTTCCAGTAACTTTCTTCCTGTCTGATTTAATTATATAAATCGGATATAACCAAGTTGTGAAATACTGTGTAAATTTTGAACAAAATGTCACATTCGATTGCGAACCTTTATAAATATCGTCTATTTGTTGATTTAAACTTTTGTAAAAAGAGATGCTTAGATTGTTATTAACACTTAGATTGTTATTAACACTTAAAATTTTCTTTAATCTTTACTTACTTACTTGTTTTAATAAGCAATTACATAGTGCCAATAGAAAAGAGCAGGAGAAAAAATACTTAAAAACAAAAAAATGTGCCCTACCTCCTGATTTTTGTGGAAAAGTGCCTGAAAAACAATTCAGTAATTTTGTTTAGCCTAATAATTACCACTACCACGATTTGCGCCACGATTTAAATCATGGTCTTAATCGTTGCCCAATCGTGGTGATCCTAGCAGATCTTATCAGATCGTGAGGTCAGTCGTGGCAATCGTGCTAATCGCAGAACAAATGTGAACGATTCAAAAATTCTTTACGATTAACATGATCAACTGCGATCAATTGTCCATCAGCATCATCAAATCAGATCTGATTGCATTGTAACAAAGCGCAACAAATCGTATTTAATCGTAACCGTGCATCCAAACTGTGGTGATCGGGATCGATCGTAGACGAGAATAAACACCATGCTCTGTTAAGATGGCTTGCCATCTCAAGAAACTATGAAGTCAATAGTCAGTCGGGCTGTATTTATATCATTCGGGTCCAGTATTAGCTCAAATTGTGATCTCCATCAATCAAGATCCTGAAAGACATCGAGACCACAATCGTATCCTATCGTAACGGAGTGCATGGATTCGAGATAAGCGTATCGGAACTTATCTGTACTAGCTAGAACGTCCTAGTTGGGGGAACCCGATCGTGATGATCGTGTCAGATCGAGACACAATCGTGGACAAGATTTAAACAATCCCAACGGAACGTTTGTAATCGTATCTTAACTGGAGATCACCACAGCTCGTTTCTGGAATGCGGCGTAACGAAGCCAAAGATCTATGAATAAATAATGTGTTTGTCTTTGTAATGTAACCCCAATACACTTCGCTTCTGGAATGCGGCCTAACAAAGCCAAAGATCTATGAACAATAATATTATGTTTATATATCTCTATAACATAACACCACCACACCTCGCTTCTGGTATGTGGCGTAATGAAGCCAAAGCTCTATGAACAATACAGTTTTAATATATCTCTGTAACATAACACCACTACAGCTCGCTTCTGGAATGTGGCGTAACGAAGCCAAAGATCCAAGAACAATAATGTATTAATACATCTTTGTAACGTAACACCACCACACCTCGCTTCTGGTATGCGGCCGACTGTTACCATCTCTGTAACGTAACACCACCACACCTCACTTCTGGTATGCGGCCATGTTACGATCTCTGTAACGTAACACCACCACACCTCGCTTCTGGAATGCAGCCGACTGTTACTATATCTGTAACGTAACACCACTGCAGCTCGTTTCTGGAATGCGGCCAACTGTTACGATCTCTGTGACGTAACACCACTGCAGCTCGTTTCTGGAATGCGGCCAACTGTTACGATCTCTGTAACGTAACACCACCACACCTCGCTTCTAGAATGCGGCCGACTGTTACGATCTCAGTAACGTAACCCCACCGCAGCTTGTTTCTGGAATGCGGCCGACTGTTACGATCTCTGTAAAGTAGCACCACCGCAGCTCGTTTCTGGTATGTGGCAGACTGTTACGATCTCTGTAACATAACACCACCGCAGCTCGTTTCTGGAATGCGTCCGACTGTTATGATCTCTGTAACATAACACCACCACAGCTCGCTTCTGGAATGCGGCGTCACAAAGCCAAAGATCTATGAACTATTAAGTTTTCATGTATCTCTGTAACATAACACTACTACAGCTCGCTTCTGGAATGGGGCGTAAAAAAGACAAATATCAATGAACAATTATGTGTTTATATATCTTTGTAACATAAAACTACTACAGCTGGCTTCTGGAATGTGGTGTTACCAAGCGAAACGTATATATAAGCGCTTATCGTTTACAACCTTAACTGCGGACGTAAATCTTGATTGGTGTATGTATGAGTTATTTATCAAAAGACAAAACGACCCAGAAAGACAGAGAGGTTCGTGGGTTTTCGTTTTTGCATATGAAAAGCTAAATGGTGTGTTGTATGATTGTGTGAAAAACATTGTGTTTAAAAGTATTCTGGTGTTGTGTACATCATATTTTCTAGGCAGCAGTGTAACTGTTTGCAAGTGCATTTAATATTTTGATAAAGGTTTCTTCCCTTTATTGTACAGAAGACAACTTGGCATTTAGTTGTTTGAGAATTTGTGCGTGCTTGCGTTACGTGCTTGTGTAGACACTCGATATTCTGCTACGCTGTTAGCACTATCAATAAGATCTATCAATAAACAATGTGTGTTAATAGATCTCTGCACCGACACTGTGTCATTTCTATTGGTCAGATACGTGGAACGAGCATGGAAACGTCATTCTAACTGGTTGACGTTGTAAATAAGTATCTCAATAATGCGAGCTGTACATATACATGTAGTAGATAAATGAACAATTTTGAATCGGAACAAAATGCATGAAATATGTTAATTTCAGCACGTGTAAGACAGATAACTATCGTATGCTACTAGATAATATGGAGACAAAAATATGTAGACTTGGATTAAGTGACTACGAGGCCAGCTATACCCGATCGGGTAGTATAAAACATCTTTAAACCAACAAGGCATAACGATAACGTATTCTCTATTTTCAGGTCCACGATGGCCAAAACATCAAGCGCATTAAGTGACAGTGAAGGTGATAGTGACTTAAGAGTTAGGTAGACAGCAAACAGCTCAAATTTCAGTTACCACACCAGTGAAGCGAACAAAATTTTCAGATACTGAAAACACAGAACCAAGTATCACTGACAAACGTGGTAACCGACTGGGTAAAAAAGAGCAGCCGGTATGTTTGGACCTGGAACAGTCGGTCAAGCTTGTTGGTAATAATAGGGTTCAAGCCGATGACATACGGCATGAAGATAAGAACACCCAGGAAATTGTTGAACATATTACAAAAGCAATACAGACGGTGGAGAAGAATGATATTACTAAGGTGATAAAAGATTGTATGTGTAGTAAGTTGCTCTGTTGCCAGTGTTGCCAGCACTGTGGCATCTATTTCGAAGACAAATCGATGCAATATATTCATCGGGGCTGTCATACGAACGGACAGCCGTGGAGATGCAATTTTTTGTTGACATGACTGTCTCTAGAGACAGTCATTCTTTATTCACATAACAATATTACACAAGCGTTAATTTATCAGGAGTCAACTTCCAAGCACTTGACTGAAGTCAAAACAGGTATTTTAAAATATAACGTCTGTGCTCCATTGTTATATGAAGTAAGTATGACCGTCATATAGCATTTATTGTTTTTATTTTAATCTTAAGATTATAAATTAATATTTGTATTGATTTACGGGTCCTTGTAATAAGCATCTGTATGGCTCGTTATTACATATTATGTCTCTTCTGTATGGCTCGTTATTACATATGTCTCTTCTGTATGGCTCGTTATTACATATTATGTCTCTTCTGTATGGCTCGTTATTACATATTATGTCTCTTCTGTATGGCTCGTTATTACATATTATGTCTCTTCTGTATGGCTCGTTATTACATATTATGTCTCTTCTGTATGGCTCGTTATTACATATTATGTCTCTTCTGTATGGCTCGTTATTACATATTATGTCTCTTCTGTATGGCTCGTTATTACATATTATGTCTCTTCTGTATGGCTCGTTATTACATATTATGTCTCTTCTGTATGGCTCGTTATTACATATTATGTCTCTTCTGTATGGCTCGTTATTACATATTATGTCTCTTCTGTATGGCTCGTTATTACATATTATGTCTCTTCTGTATGGCTCGTTATTACATATTATGTCTCTTCTGTATGGCTCGTTATTACATATTATGTCTCTTCAAATTCGTGTTGGCAATAGATATTGAATAATAATAAAATCACCGAGTGCATTGTGCACCTATCAATGCTTTCCCCCAGTGTGTGTGGGGGGAGGGGGGGGCGGCGGGCTGACCCAGGGAAATTTGACTAATTTCATTGTGTTGGGTCTAATTCCCCACCCTAGAGCAAAGCGTTTTTGTCTAAATCCCCTCAGTGGGAGATGATATAGGGGTATCAAATGGCCCAATATTACCGGGATCTAAAATCCGACCAATTTCCATGGGACCCGGAATCATTCGGCGTTACAAAATCCCGCCTGTTGGGAATTGCTTTTAGTCCCGTATATGCCCGCCGCTCCCCCCCACCCACCCCACCGAAACATTAGCTCCGTTTGTTAGTGACATTAATTTTGTATTTACTGAAGTGTGTCGATGCTTAACAATTTTGCTAACCCATTTATGTGAACAGACATCAGCTTAGTGCTAGTGATGTGTAAAACAAATCAACAGAACTTGTGTATTGTTTTAACAGAAATGTTTAAGTCTATTTTCTTCTGACATAGTCTCGTGTCGTGTAAAAATGGACGGTAATGTAGACATATTACTTAATTTTAGCCCAATTATGCAATAGCATACACTATAGTGGATTGAATCGCAAACCGAACAATACAAATCGTACCGCAATATACCTTCACATGGAATACAGATATGACCTTGCTATCGAGATGTGGATGCAAGTGCGTAGCAAATATTGATGATTTTTAAAGCTATGGATGCCGAAGTTTCCGGACTCATTAAATGCTTTAATTTACTACTGTTTTCCATTGACCTAGTTGGTCGACATCATTCATATTGGACAAAAGTAGTTATTAAACAAAACAAGAGCTGTCGGAGGACAGCGCGCTCGACTTTTCTTGTGCTTGTCCGAGTTTCTGGCGTTTTTTTCTAAAGCAAACTGTACTGTAGGAGCCAATTAAACAAAATTAATTTCTTTCGAGTTAACGAGCGGAAGCATTTTTCTAAATTTCAAAACCGTGATCTTGACCCAACTAACCCCATATGCAATCTCATGCAATGTCTCGTTATACAGCATCAATAAATTGAATTTTATAAAAATATTTCAATTTGCTCTAGAGTTATAAAGCAGATTTTTTTTCTATTTTTAGTAGCAGTGACATTAACCCAATCTCATTATAGTAAATTTCAAACACAACACAAGAGCTGTACCACCTTTTTATGTAGAAAGGCGTATGCAGAGGCTTCCTTGATCAACTACTGGTACATACAGGATTTTGACTGAACTAGGAATCACAGAGGGATTTAAAAGGGCTGCATACCAAGCTATTAGCCCTGCTGCGGAAGCTTGAAATGGTTACGGAATAAAATTAAGGACATCCCCTGCAGACAGTTGCTTGAGCTAGTTTTGTGAAGCTCCCTGTCTGCAAAGTGATTTGAAAATGTATCATGCCAAATAACACTATGTTCCAGACAAATATTTGACCTTAAATTGAGACACATTCTCGGGTCATGGGATTAAAAATAAAGTTACATTAAAATCTGTACAGGCATTTGGAAGTAATGGAACAGAAACGAAATACGAATGTTTGAACTGTAACCTTGACCTTTAACAGACAAGCATGGGGCATGTATGCGACATATTGTCTGGTTATGGGGAATAATACACTGAAGTAATATTAAAATTTAAAATCCTTCCAAGCATAAAATCCTTTTAGGCATTTAGAATAGCGAAAACGAAATACTAATACCATGCCTTGTGACCTAGTTTGACCGACAAGCAAGGTTCATTTAAGAGGCCAGCGTTTAAATATTTATTACTTCCTGGCATTACGAGTGGAAACGAAAATTGGCCGAAAGGACGTACATGTGGCAGCCAACACGCGTGATTCCTATGTAGTGTATAATTATGGATTAATCATAATAATTAAGTATTAATTACAGATATTGTCAATGTTTAGCAAAGAGACTTAACAAAATTTAGTTAATAAGCAGCTTCAATAATCAAAATTAGCACAAAGGATTCATGTATAAAACATTCCTCTTTATTTGGAAATAAAATAAGTTTAAAATTGCACAAACAACACTGAAAACTGGTGAATCTAGTGTTAAAATGTTTTTGTACATCAAACGCTGATAGAAGTAAAAATATTAACATTAATATATCACCAGAGAACACGTTTCAACTGTGCTGTCAAGTGTTACGATGATAAGTCTTATTACACCACAAATGTTTACAATATATGTAAGCAAAATATGTTAATTTAAAATCCACCACGGAGACGCAACACCAGATGGAGTGTGGATTCCTTCTGGATGTTGTAGTCAGAAAGAGTGCGACCATCTTCCAACTGTTTGCCAGCAAAGATCAACCTCTGTTGATCTGGGGGAATTCCCTCCTTGTCTTGGATCTTGGCCTTGACATTCTCAATGGAGTCTGAGGGCTCAACTTCGAGGGTGATGGTCTTGCCTGTCAGGGTCTTGACGAAGATCTGCATACCACCACGTAGACGCAAGACCAGGTGGAGGGTGGATTCTTTCTGGATGTTGTAGTCCGAGAGAGTGCGACCATCTTCCAACTGTTTGCCAGCGAAGATCAACCTCTGCTGATCTGGGGGAATTCCCTCCTTGTCCTGGATCTTGGCCTTGACATTCTCAATGGAGTCTGAGGGCTCAACTTCGAGGGTGATGGTTTTGCCTGTCAGGGTCTTCACAAAGATCTGCATACCTGAAAGAATTAATCACCCATTGAAATTCCAAGTTCAGTAAATAGTAGTTAACAAACAAATGTTTTAACATGGATTTCAATAGGTGCAAATAAATACATCAAACACTAGGTTGGCGCTAAGAAATAAAACTCACTTCAGTAGTTAAAAGTTCTGATTTTGCAAAAATATCTGTAAATATTTTTCCCCAGAAAATGGGAAAATATGCCTTATTTTCAAATAATTTCCAAAATCTTTGAACCCATTGGCTAACAGTAATCAATATAAAACTAAAAGTTGAAGGACGACGTTTACCTCCTCTAAGACGGAGAACAAGATGGAGAGTGGACTCTTTCTGGATGTTGTAGTCAGAGAGGGTACGACCGTCTTCCAACTGTTTGCCAGCGAAGATCAACCTCTGCTGATCTGGGGGAATTCCCTCCTTGTCTTGGATCTTGGCCTTGACATTCTCAATGGAGTCAGAAGGTTCAACCTCGAGGGTGATAGTCTTGCCTGTCAGAGTCTTGACGAAGATCTGCATACCTGAAAGAATTAACGAATTATTGAAAATCTAAAGTTCAGTAATAGTTGTACTAAAAAATACAAATGTTTAACGTGGATTTCATTAGTTGCAAATAAATGCATCAAACACTAGGTTGGCGCTAACAAATAAAACTTACTTTCGTATTTAAATCTTTATAACAGATTTTGCAAAAATATCTGTAACTTTTTAATATTTCACCCAAGATAATGTGAAAATATTCCTGATTTTTATACAATTTACAAAACTTTAGTACCCATTGAATAACCAACTTAAGAGCTCATAAGTGATAAATAGCTAAAAGTTGTAGGAAGATGTTTACCTCCTCTAAGACGGAGAACAAGATGAAGTGTAGACTCTTTCTGGATGTTGTAGTCAGAGAGGGTACGACCGTCTTCCAACTGTTTACCAGCGAAGATCAACCTCTGCTGATCTGGGGGAATTCCCTCCTTGTCCTGGATCTTGGCCTTGACATTCTCAATGGAGTCTGAGGGCTCAACCTCGAGGGTGATAGTCTTGCCTGTCAGGGTCTTCACAAAGATCTGCATACCTGAAAGAATTTATCACTAAATTAAATTTAAGTTCTGAAATAGTAGTTTGAGTATACCAACATTAACATTTGACATGGATCTTGTAATCAATGAATAGTTGAAAATAAATGTATAAAACACATAAACTTTTAAGTAAAAGCCTCATCAACAGATAATCAACTTAAAGCTTATCAATGAATAAAATAGCTATTATATGTTGGAAGAAATGTTACCTCCTCTAAGACGGAGCACAAGATGGAGGGTGGACTCTTTCTGGATGTTGTAGTCAGAAAGAGTGCGACCGTCTTCCAACTGTTTGCCAGCAAAGATCAACCTCTGCTGATCTGGGGGAATTCCCTCCTTGTCTTGGATCTTGGCCTTGACATTCTCAATGGAGTCAGAAGGTTCAACCTCAAGGGTTATCGTCTTGCCTGTCAGGGTCTTCACAAAGATCTGCATGATTGGCTATTATCTGAAAAAGAACAAGAGCTGTCAGAGGACAGTGCGCTCCACTATTCAAAGTATTTCAGTTGGTACATATTTTGGATAGCAGAAGGAGCATACATATTTGTTAAAATACATCGCTTTTAAGTGAAGCCTTGAACAGTTTATAAATGTTTGGAACAAAAACTTTAACAACAAAGTCTATGTAAAAAGTGGGCTAACTCTGTCAAATTACAAGATATAGTTATGGGGAATGGTTAGTTCCAAGTTTCAAATGAATGACTTACAAAACTTTTGAATATAAACTTTAACCAGAAAGTCTGTGAAAACGGGGCATAACTCTATCAAAATACAAAACAGAGTTATAAGGAATGTTGCCCTTGATACTGGAGTTGATGACAAAGTTTAGTTCCAAGTTTGAAGTGAATAACTCGTGTAGTTTTGAAATTACCAAACTTTTTTTGAATATCAGCTTGAAACACAAAATCTAAGTGAAAAAGGGTGCATAACTCTGTCAAAATACAAAATAGAATTATGGGGAATGTTCACCCTGATACTGGAGTTGATGAAAAAGGTAAGTACCAAGCTCATGTACATTTGATAAACTTATGAATATAAACTTTAAACCAGAAAATCTTAGTGGAAAGAGGCAAATTATAAAACTTATGGGGAATGTTGCCCCAGACACTGGAGTTGATGACAATGGTATATTCCAAGTTTCAAGTGAATAACTTTATATGTAGTTTTGAAGTTACAAGACTTTTGAATAAAAACTTTAACCAATTCAGACGTGGACGTGGACGCCGGGAGTAGTAGGATAGCTCACATATTCTTCCAATAGTCGAGCTAAAAATCAAAATTCAAATATTATATTAATCCTAAATTTCGAGAAGACAACATAAGTTAAAAGTAATATAACACAGACCATGGAAAAGGTTCGTTACAGATAAAGATGGGTGTCGACAATGATACTGGAATTTTCTGGAATAAATAGTGACCTGATCGTAGCTTTTTTATATTCGGACATACGCCCGATATCGCTGACGAAGTTAAAATAACGACCAGTGATACTTTACATACATCTGCCGTTTCGAATACACGATTGTATGTGTCGTCATTTCTAACAAAGAAATGTGATACGCAAAAAAAAACGGTGGCACTGCGACTTCCTATTTTAACAAATTTATAAAATCGAAATTACTGAAGTAAGTCGGTAAGAAAAAAATATTATTTTATGGTAACTTATAAAATAAGTCATACAATATAATAGTTAATACACTAGAAAAACTATAACTATCCTTACCTGTTTTATTTTGTTAATTTTCTGTAGTGACTCGTTTGTTTTCGCGCATCATATGACAACTTCTGCGCAACACGCGTATTTTATTATAGGCTGGCGCATGACGTCAAAAATGTCATCGCTGAAAATAGCGTTTCGTTGCTAAATTTATAACACAGGTCATCGTCACTGATTTAGATAAACTGGGACTCCTAATTTTCGGTAAACAGAAGGAGCTCGTGACCAAAGACATTTTTGATTAGAAATATCTCCTTTTATGCTACAAAGCGTAACCTGTACTTTAATTATCTTCGTAAGAACAATTATTTAGACTTATTAAATTAATAAAACACAGTTTGCATATATTGTCATTTGATATCACATAACATAGATCTACAAGGACTGAACAGAACATCGTACCATTGGCGACACACACAACTCTGTATATAATGTCATCAAACTTGCATAGCAATGAATTTAATATCATAAATGCCATACTCAATTCAGGATAAAACCAAACACATAAAAAAAAAATCAGTCGAAAGTCAAACTTCACGAGTCATTTATTAAATTAAAAACTGTGCAGGTTTTATCACTTTTTTTTGTATGAAATAAACCATTTCATCACACATTTTGTAAATTGTTCAGTTAGAAGTATTGTTTTGTGTAGTACTACAGTTTACACTTACGTGGATATAACATTAATATGTATCTGCAAACACGTTTTTTTCTGCAAATAGACAATACTTCTTGTTGGATATGGTACTATATTTTAAGTTGTAGCTAGGTAGAAACAGTTTACCTGATCAATACTCATGACCTCTATTATACTTAAGTCTTAAACCGCAGATGCCCGTATAAGGCGCGTACACGTGTAAATAAGGCACAACAAATTGGGAGATTCGCAGAGAAAACTAAAATGTAGTGTACATATATATACGTAGAGAAATTTAAATTCGGGACAGGGTGTACATTTACGCACAATTTTTCCCATGTTTGTGTACCAAACGTCAAATTTTAGAGACTGGAAGACAGAAGATGGAAGTTTGATAGGTCTGCCTACCTGAATGTGCAGTTGATATTTCAGTAATAAGCAATAAAAGCCTTAAAATGTTTAGATTTCTTATTTGTAACATAATCGTATTCAAATACTGTTGCTACATTAATAAGGATTATTTTAATAATACTTTCATAAGATTGTACACTTACCCCCATAAATTCTGGAGAGAGTGTATATTTACTCCCAAGTATTAAGAAGTACACATACATGTACCCCCAGTACAAAAGCTTATCTAAAGCACTTATTAACCCCCATTGTTTTGCATTGACCGCTCCAAGGCGGTGACCCCAGTTTTATTCTTGTGTTTGTTATATGTTTTTGTATTGTGCTGTGTTGTGTTGTTTTTGGCGATTGGTCACTTGCCGTAAATGAATAACATTTTGCTGCTAATAACACGGTGTTAAAACCAGTCGGTAACATCTCCGTTAAAACTAACCAAAAACGCACCCTCTCCGTTACGGTACCTGTCCCTCTCCGTTAAAAATCAACACGGAAACTACCGGTAGATCACTTTCACGTTAATAAAACATATTTTTATCGCTAAAATTCGACTTTTATTGGTTTCACGGACCATCTTGGACATTGGACTGCTTATGTATAACAGATTTTAGTCCATAAAACAGTGATATTTCTATCAATAGTGAAAACAGTTGTCAACTCTGATTGACATTTGCTAATTTCAGTGATGTTTTCTGTCGTAATTTCCTTTGTTCAATTAAAAGCCATTGTTTTATGGACCAAACTCAGTTTAAAAATGTATTCACGATGTATGTATGTTGTTACCGATAGCACAATTAGTAGAAAAATGGTATAAATGCTATAAACTTAGGTCACGACACAGAATAGGCAAGTACTTGTGACCTCTTCGCATGAGGAACCGGTACCCGCTCCGTCGCCACAGCTTTTTTTGATACTTTCGCTACAAAAACAAAACATGCAATTGAATTGTTGAGTTGCGTTTTCCATTTGAAGTGGAGCTTTTACGTCATCAACTCTCAGTGAATTTAATTCAAAATTGTCGGTAATTTGGGTACTGTAATGTGATTTAAAGGGGCGTATCGACGGCTAATACGGAAACTTATTTTCCGAAAAATAATATGTTAAGAAGTATTTATTAAATGATTGCTTAACACATAGGTCGCGTTTTTATACACAAACAGTAAAATGTTTTTTTTTTTATAATTATTAAAAGTGACACTTTTCGCGGGCGCGGGAAAATTAGTAGTACTTGTAGTAGTTAAATCGATGTGAATGAAATGTAAATGAAGTACCGCTATGTGCATGCGTACTATTGATAACTGTACTGTAGCGTGGGAAAGTTTTAATTCAAGTGAGATATTGTGTAGTCGGAATTCGAATCCTACAGGAACCGTGTATCAAAAGTTCAAAACACATTTTTTGGCATTGTATTTATTTTTTTCTTAAACGATTCCATCCAATCAGCATATTATTGCTACTAGAAAATTATAGAAATAGAGCCTACGGGTGCTGGGCGCTCGACTTCCTCGTATTTGATAGCACTATTTTTTTTATAGAAAAGGTTCATCAGTGTGATGAAGTATGATAAATTTTAAGTCTGTAACTCTTATGGATATTGAAAAATTTGACCTAAAATTCTAAGTTGAACAAAATGGGAATAACTCCTGCAAAATCCTTGATATATTTACCTCATCTTGTCATTGAATGGGTTCATAATTGTGATCGAATATTTTGAGTTTCAATACCTCTTATAGATATTGAGAAATTGTACCTAAAGCGAATATTCTAAGTTGAAAAAGGGGCAATAACTCAAATAAAATCCTTGATAGAGTTTCCTACTCTTGTTTACAGAATAAGTACATCACTGTGATCAAGTACTTTGAGTTTAAAATCAATGCCTCATATAGGTATTGAGCAATTCGACCTACAGCGGAAATTGTAAGTTGAAAAGGGTAATAACTCCAACAAAATCAGTAAAAGTAAATTTCATGCCTTTGATAGCTATTGAGAAATTTTATATTTACCAAAAAATTGTCGAAATATGCCAAGTTTTAAGTCCAAACAAGGGCAGATAACTGTAGAAATACAAATCACAGGGTTACCTGCCTTGTTGTAATGGACTCTGACAAAAAAAGCTTAACAAAACAAGTCGAGCTGAAAATGGTAATGTACCTTGTTAATACGTTTCTATATTTACGTGAATTACCGTCAATATGCCCCTTTAATTCGCAAAATGGCGCTTTGGTATCATTTTTTCACTTTATCTTTGACACTTGTTGCTCTGCATCTTGTTATTATTGTGAGATTATAATGAATTGTCACTTGTAAATAACTACACGTTTATTAAACTAATAAAGAAAAATTATAACCGAGAAATAAAAAAAGTTTTCTGATGTTCTTCAAGTAAAATACCCTGGAATAATTTTCATAGTTGTATTTTCACTGAAAACCACGTGTATCATTTAAATTGATCACCAAAGTGATAAAGTGCTACACGTCTTGAGTGGAAACGGATTAAAAAAAAGAAACATCTCCCTATCACTATAGCCGTATAGATAAGAACTCCTGCATTAATGAACTATAACAGAGGTTGCAGGTACCATATAGGCCTACGGAGAGGACACAGGTACCACAAAAAATGAAGTAACGGAGAGGATACACGTGCCGGTGTGATACTAATTTCATTGGTTTTGTACATATTTAAGACAGTATTTATCTTTTTCTTATGATATTTACTAATGAAATATCAGTTGAGAATGCACCCAACAGGAATTGACAGAAATCGATACACATATGTACACAAACTTCAAATGTGAACATGGGGGGTTGAGGACTGTCTGAAATTGTTTTCTTTCGTTTGAGTTCCTCATTGCAATTGTACAAAAAAAACAAAATGCTGTTTCAAAGCTTAATGATGCTAATGTTCCGAGCGCCATAATTTTTCAAGCAACTTCCCTCATAACTTCCGTTTTTCTGTGTTGTTCGATGCCTCCCTACATCCAAACCTCCTGATTTAACGGAGAGGGAAAGATACCGTAACGGAGAGGGTGCGTTTTTGGTTAGGTTTAACGGAGAGGTTACCGATTTGTTTTAACACCGTGCATAAGAGTTCTCTCCTGCTGATGCAGCTGGAGTTTTGCTTTACTTATATTTGACGCTTAAAATATATTCTATATGTATATTCGGTAAGGTAGTGGACGTATTGCACCTATCAATGTGTCCCTCCAGGGAGCGGCGGGCATATACGGAACTTAAGACTTCAAGCGATTCCCGACAGGTGGGAATTTGACACGCCGAATGCTTCTGGTTCCGGAGAAATAGACTTTGGTCGGATTTGTTTATCCCGGTAATATACGCCGCCGAGCCATGCATCGTAGTAAATTTGTTATATGGTCTCCAGGGTCAGTTAAGGTAACATTTTCTGAGCTATGATAACAGGACCATACCTCCGTTTTCATAGTTAAACATACAAAATCACAATACCACGTCCTGCTACAGACCACCATCTCTCTTGCTATAACTTCTACGACTTCAACGGTCAACTTCAAAGATGCAACAAACGGACCGCTTACAATAATCGGTAAAAACTAGTAATGCTAAATGGATGCCTAGGCGAAACGATGACTGCCCATGCACATGGATTTAGTTGGTAGTCCTTCGAGTACTCTTCCCCACGGATTCTCATATATAACTCATACAACATTTCACTAAATATAAATCAGAAAACAAGATTCTGTGTTTGATAAACACACATGCCCCCGGTTGGGGCTTGAAAACCCAGTTCTTAGTCCAAATTAGGTCAAGGTCAAAGTGAGGTTGGTTGATATGGGTGGATTGGGGACGGTCATAAGTAACAACCATGTAAATATCCAAGTGTTGTAGTATGCGCTGTTAGTGCTAGACGAAATGGTAAAATCTAGTTAACCAAGAATTAAATGGCACTTCTGAATTATTAAGTCCAAATTAGGTCAATGTCAAGGTCAAAGCGAGGTTGGGTGATATTGGTGGATTGGGGAATGTCATAAGCAACAATTGTGTAAGTAATTAAGTGTTGTAGCAAGCGGTGTTAAATTGGTGTTAGACGAAACGGTAAAATCTAGATAACCAAGAAACAGCCCATTTTAATTGTTCTAAGTGCAAATTAGGTCAAGGTCAAGGTCAAAGTGAGGTTGGGTGATATGGGGGGATAGGGAATGTTCATAAGTAACAACTGTGTAAGTATCCAAGTGTTGTAGTAAACGTTGTTGGTGCTAGACGAAACGGTGTCACGGACAGAAGGACGGACGGACGGACGGACGGAAGGACTGATGGACAGGAAAATCACTATATGCCTCCCACATCAAGATGCCGGGGCATAAAAATACATGTATACTGAGCCTAGTGTGTCCATCCCGACTTCATGCATAATGATGCGTCAGTGCGATTGGACCTCATGAACGTAACATCTACAGCAATAGATAGTCATAATGTTTGCATACAAAAGCGCTAGCATATTGTGCATTAGGACGTATTCTCGCATTTTCGAGTGCAAAATGGTTCATTTTGGTCTTCTTCTGGGAACAAAACTGTTTGAATTGAATCGCTTTTAATCCTGTCTGGAGGTAAATAATATAGCTTTAGAGCGGACCAACCCAACCCCAGTATGGTAAATATCCAGAACCAACTCTAAATGCATAGGGTCATAGTACTAACCTGTATGAAATAACACGCCTAGTCCTTAACAGGAATCCAGGCGTGAAGTAATTGCAAAAAACAGTTGGTTTCCTATGATTAAAAAAAGGAGAACATCCAGACATCAAATACGATACCCGGGCCCGTATTCACCAACCCATTCTTAGACTCCAGAATAAAGAATAGACTTAGACTCCAGAATAAAGAATTGTTTGTTTGCACAAATGCTCAATACCAATGTTGCTTATGGCATAAATAAATCGTTCAGAATAAATCATGCTAACGTGTGCGTAGGTAAATACCAAGTTAGATTCAAATTATCAGCGTTCTAAGAATAAAATAGTTTCAAGAATATTCTTAATTCTTAAGACTTAAGTCTAAGAATGGGTTGGTGAATACGGGCCCAGGCGTAAACAAGGCGTATATAAAAAAAGCTCACATTATGCAGATATTTATCCAGCTAAATTTTGAAACTATGCATCAAATGAGTAGAAAAATACAGGTGTCAAAGACAGCAATGCGTTAAATACGAGATCAGGCGTAAACCAGAAGTATATCAGATCACATTATACAAATTGGGCAGCGATTTATCCAGCTGGAATTTGAAAAACAGGTGACAACGGAGTGAGAAAAAACAACAACAGAAGTCAAAAATCAGCCAGGCGTCACACTGAAAAGATTATACAAACAAATGAAATATGCCACTATTAAAGCCTACATAACTTAAAGTAACTTGTTATTTCATTAGGATGAAGAATGACATTAAAATGTTGCATTGTAATCACAATAAACACCATGATTCATACTCAGTGGCAAAATATGTTTAATAGACATGTGCATTTACTACCTTGTATTTTGATGAAACAATAATTTCTATTTTGTTTAAATAATTTAAAATTTCATGAAAATCTTATCTTTTGTTCACGATACTCAGTATAAACTATAATTATTTCGCGAAAACAACATCAAATTGACTTATCCAGTAGTAGGCACTAATTTGACTTTTTTCATATATTTCATCCTACCAATGTAACGGATTACGAAACTAGATTTGTCAAGCCACGCAGTTCTACCTGTAGGGTATCTAATAACATAATAATGACAAAAATTAGATGTTTACAACTCCACTACTACATTAACGGTTGCGATTTAGAGCCTTGTGTTATGTTCATTACAAAGATTTGTATCTTTTTTTACGTGTAAGAACTCATAAAAAAGTTCGCTAGTTACCTGTAGGTATTAACTATCTGTATATTAAAAATACAGGTATAGATCTACTACATGTATACGCCTGTATAAGCTACTCTACTGTGTAGTATATATTTGCAAAACAGTATTGTTCTAACGGTAATTATAAAAACTACACTTTCTTAGTTTTAAAATAAACTATGTGTCAATATTTAAAACACATTAGTTTATTAATAATTTGCGTAACAGCTCAAAATACATTTGCTGTCGAGCAACTTTATTAAAGTTTATTGGGTGCTGGGAGTGTTTGTTTTTCCATATAAACCAGACGACAATTACCACAGAATCGTATTTTAACCAATGAAAACAATCCACGTGCGTATGTCCGTATCTGCGCGTGGTTTGCACTTCCTATTTTATACATTGCAGCGTGAATCTGGAAAATCGTTGAAGTTATAATCACAAAATCATCTAATAAGGGTAAAATATATTTTGAATTTAGCGCATGTAATGCATGTGTTACTGGAGGATTTTAAATTTGCATTGAACTAATTATTCATTTATATTTATCAGAACCCGGCGTGATAGACATTGTCTTTGTTGGTGGGTGGGGAAATAGCGGTATAACTAAATACCGAAAACCAGCGAAAACCTACTGAAACGAAAACCGCTCGAAAATTTAAAATAAACCGTGGAAACATACAAAAAAAGCAACGTAAACCTACTTAAAATAACGAAAACCGACGAAAACCACAATTCGATGACGAAAACCCGCAAATTGCGCACAATTCCAAAGTTTCCGTTGGGTTTCATTTGTCTCCTCTTGTTTTCGCAGGTTTCCGTTAGTTTAAGTGGATTTTCGGGGGTTTTGGTAAGTTTATGAAGGTTTTCGTATGATTCTGTGGTTTTTTGCTTTTGAGTTTCATGTGTTTATTTGGGGTTTTCCAGATTTCCGTTAATTTAAGTAGGTTTTCGTAGGGTTTTGCGTGTTTTCAGTGTTAAGTCATACCTTGGAAACAGATTTATGTTTTATTATTGTAGTTTTTGGTCATCGTTGTGAACCTAGCTATACTTGTTTACCTTTGAAGACTTTGAGATTCTTTTTTATATGGGCTATAACCGGCAAGGAACAATTCTTTGGTGGAAAGTTTTCCTTCTTTGTCTATATTGTTCCGACATGATTTTGATTGCTACTTTCAAGTCCCGAAATTACACAGTTATTCTGAACGGATTGAAATAAAAGTTACATACATGGACAGATAAGCCATTCGTAATAATGTTCCATAAATTAATGATAACACTTTAATTTTGCATGCCTGAGCAATTTAAACTTACTCTATTGCATTTTTAAACACATCTCGCAATCCTCCACTGTGTAAACTTCAATCGAAATTTTGCTACACTGTAACAGTGTTACGTTATTCTATTGGTCAGTATCAGGATAGCCTCACTCCGATAGGTTGAAGTGCTAAACAAGGCTACACAATTTATAGAATTTCTACATACATGTAGTAGATTTATATGCACTAGTTTAAATTGGAATTGAATGCATGGGATTGAACCCAGGTCTCTGATGTGAGAGACAGAGACTTCTTAACTGCATATTAAAAGCCAAATAGGCCAATCAGTACAGAAATATGGCAGAACCTAATGGTTAATCACTTTCTGCTTAGGATTCAGCCTGTAAAAATCATCCTTTAATTTCAGGTTAGTGCAGTATGACTATGAGACTTTATCCGATAGGATTAGCGTTGATGTTGGGGATGCTTTTGGTATCCTCGGCAGTCAATGCTGAATTTGATGATGATGATGACGTTGAAGATGGAATTGTGGAAGAAGAACCAGAACAAGGCCCTGTTTCTGTTGACAAGGTTTGTGTCCATAAATCTATCCTTATTCTTCTGTATACTATTCCAATGAAAAAATTTACCAGGGAAAAATACTGCTCTTTAAATCAGCTCGTGTACATTTTCTTAGTTTTTACTGACTCACGGTATTCCTTAGTACAGTAGATTCCACTTAATTGGATATCGGATAATTGAATATTCGCTTAATTGTATAAAGATTGAAAACACCAAACCATTTGCATTCATTCCCATTGTAAAAACACCGCCTAATCTGATAGAAAATATGGTGTCATCCGGTTAATTAGATAGCTAATTATCAGTTGTAGATGTATAGTCTGCTTGATAATCTCATAATCTCAGAGGATACATATTATATCGCTAGTTTTGACAGCCACGCTTCAATGATCGCCTTTGTTATCATGTCACACCACGCATGTATGCAGCGTCTGTTGAATGTCACGTGAATTATAGGTGTACTCTGCGGGCCAAGTACAGTGCATACACTGGAGTCTCCGGTTACAAAACAGCGTGTGTCTGCATTGTTTGTTCATTAATTGGATACCATAAATATTTTGTAGTGTACATATGTCAAGAATTTGTTTGTTTGTATAATTCCTGTATGTATAATTAATTTGTTTGTTTGTATAATTCCTGTATGTATAATTCCTGTATGTTTTATATAAATGTTATTATTTTTGTTAAATATGCTTATTAAATGCTGTTAATTTTATGTGTACTAAATAAAGCACATAAATAAAGTAAATCAACGAGTTTAGTGACATGTAATACGAACAAAGCGCAAATACACGTCATACAGCGTATATGCACTCTAGAACGCTACGTAGCCTGTGAGTGATGATCACAAGTGAAATATTTTTAAAATGCACCATGCACCGTTACCGTATAATGGATAACAAACAACTATGAACGCTTTTCTGCATGTTTATTAGCATTCTAAAGTATGAAACACTCTGTTACGCAACATGTTTGGCAATATATCATCAAAATGGGTTAAATCATACCATAACATATCTGATTAACATTGAAATAATTGAAAATATGTCTGATTCCGTATATACGAATACTCAGGATATTTTTTAATATTCGGAAGTGACAAATGGGCTATTCAATTAAACGAAATCTACTGTATATAAAATATCCAGTTGATCCCAGCATGTACAAATATCATTGTTCCAATAGCTAGAACTACTAAATTACCTATTGCCATGTTATTTATTTTGAGATGTAGCGTGTTTGTATTTCAATTTGTATTTTTTGTATTTTGTTTCCTCTTCCAGCAAAGATACGAGCCACCACGTCTTCAAAACAAACCTTTTTTGGCTGAATCTTTTGACAGCGAAACGGACTATAAGAAAAAGTAAGGTCTTGCATAGGTTAAGATTTATAAAATTGCAAACCCAGACTAACTGTTCCATGGGTGTATTTCACCAAGAAATAAAACATTGCACTTGCCTGAATAGAATGAATTAATAAATAAGTTTAATCAAGGGTAGTTGATTTAACCCCAGGAGTACATTTGGCTTCCGAAGAAAAACACCTACAAAGTACTGGGTATGCAAACCTTGTTAAGATTGCTTTCCCATCACTTACAAAAAAACGTACCTTATTGGAACAAAACTACAGTAAAACCATGTTGACCATTTGTCCAGACCCCCTTCCCCTATTACATGCACATTGCGACATTCATGTTCTGATCTCATTCATGTACCCATATTTTCTTTGTTCATTTATTCCAGTAAGAATTAGTTTCTTTGGCATATTGTTTTTACTCTGTACAGCAATCAATAACTAACCTTTCCCCCAGGTGGACGCCGTCGCAGGCCAAGAAGGATAACCTAGAGGAAGAGCTTGCCAAGTATGACGGCAAGTGGTCCCTTGAGGAACCCAAGGACTCTGCACTGATCGGGGACCTCGGCTTGGTCCTTAAGGTGGGACAGGCTGAAAATTCAGCGATTTCAATAGATGCTTAATCAAGCTTTTTGATTCA
Organism: Congeria kusceri; assembly: GCA_027627225.1. Classification (NCBI taxonomy): domain Eukaryota; kingdom Metazoa; phylum Mollusca; class Bivalvia; order Myida; family Dreissenidae; genus Congeria; species Congeria kusceri. The sequence goes on from CM051025.1 coordinate 26,633,020, forward strand.
AACAAACTGCAATCAATGCAGTCTTGACTTGAGAATATAATGTGCCTCGCATCATTTTGATGCATTTGTTTTCCTTTTGCCAACTTCAAAAGCACTAAAAATGTTGTTTTTGACTTGAGAAATGATCATTTTGACTCCTAGAAATTTCAAACGAGGGTTTATTTGACTCCAGATTTTCAAGTCTACCGAAATCCCTGAAATTGTGTTTATTGATGTTGATTATGAATCATTGATTTTTGTTAGCAATTTAGCAATGTAGACAGCTGCTGTTGAAGGAACCATTACTAATTACCAAAATAACTGCATTTTTCTTTAGATGGAAAGGCAGGATATTTTCCAATTCCAAGAATGAGAAAAAATACTAAAGTATCATTTAAATAGACCGTTCAGGTATAAGGGCTTTTTTTCGGAGGCTGGGGATGGGTCCCAGGCCATAGGTTTTGGGGAAAATTATCGCAATAAAGGGGAACAAACAGTCCAGGTGTAAAGTAAATTTTTGGGGCAAAGTGCATGATTTTAAAGAAATTGTGCTTGGGGTGGCGCCTTATTTCGGCCACTATAACAGTAAGGTAAAAAGGCAATAACATTAATCTTGATTTTGGGAATGAATAAATTGCACAAAAATGCATTTTGTATTGACTGTACTAAATTTGTAAGTGCATTGTGTTAATCATCAGTCATATTAAATTAATCACAAATTTTGTCCAGACTTGCATGATTCCGCATAAATGGTCAATACTGACAATGTATCAAAAGTTGTATGCATATCTGACTTGAAAATGCTAATGAGGTACACAGATGGGAATGCTTATGCATAGATTTTACTGTAATTATTATTTTTCAGTCGAAAGCAAAGCATCATGCTGTAGCCAGCAAACTTGACAGGCCATTTGAGTTCAAAGGAAAACCATTTATTGTGTCGTAAGTTGACTTTAAAGTTTTGTTGCGTTCATGCATTGGGACTTGTGTTTAAGACATTGGTTGTTGATAAAGTTGACAAACATAAGAAGACTGCATGTAACAAAAACTAACAAACAAGCAGCGTAACATTAAAAGAGTTATAAACTTTGCTAGTCAGTAGCCAAACGAACCAATGGCTACTAACATGTCTTCAAATTATTTGTAAATGAGGCATGTGGTGACTTTTCATCACAGGTATTCTTGCAAAATCGAAATATTTTCTGCTACCTTTATTTCTTAATGTTAGACTTAATACTATGAAGGGAACTGATTGTTTGACATTCCAAGTGCTATAATAAAAAGTTAAAAATAACAATGTTTGTTAAAAAAGTTTGTATTATTTCATTTCTTTTTGCTCCAGAAGTTTATAACATTTTATTTTGCAGATACGAAGTTAAGTTCCAGAATGGTATTGACTGTGGCGGTGCATATGTAAAGCTGCTGACAAAAACTGAGAAATTTGATCTGGTAAGAAAGCAACATTGATCTTACCCTTACCCTCCACCTTCGATACCTGTCTGAAACGGGGTGTTATAATTTAGATGTTTGATGTTTAGACATAGTCATTACATTATCATCTTTTTTTTTTCTATTTCTGACTTAAACGTGTGTTCTATCATAACTGTTGGACATTTAGACAGTATAGATTTTAGTAGACACTTCGATGTGTGAGGTATCATCTCCTCTAAAGCGTTTCTGAAATTACACTGCTGTATGGTTATATTTCTTTTTCAGAAATCGTTCCATGATAAAACACCATATACGGTGATGTTTGGACCCGATAAATGTGGTCTTGATCATAAGGTAAATGCAATATGCATACACAGACAACATGTTTGCCTCTGTAATTTCATCAAGTGAATAATAAGCGGTGTCAGCTCATTTTTAGTTGGCCTACATGCATGTGTATGATCAAACCTATTTCAACTTACTGTAGTATTGTCTCCAGATAGTTGCTGAACAGAATGGTTTTCTTTTCATGTAGAAACTTTCTTGGCTACATGTATCAGATTTAAATTTGAGCTAATTTTTGTACTGTTGTAGGTTGAACTTGATTTCCTCATTGTCTATTGTTTCCAGAAAATACAGACTATAGGTGGTACATGTTTGTCTATTTATATTACAGAAACAATGAAGCTGTATGGAGCCTTAACCTTTGATCCAAAGAATGCACAGTGAATGTTATTCAGCTTTCTTACTACAAAGTACTTATAATTTCCTTTTCAGTTGCACTTTATTTTCCGCCACAAAAACCCTAAGACTGGAGAGTTTGAAGAGAAGCATGCCAAGAAGCCATCAGGCAACCTGGAGAAGTACTTCACAGATAAGAAGACACATCTGTACACACTCAGTGAGTCCTCTGTGATGAACGCTGTCACAGTTGCTGACTAGAAATAGAATAAATTACATGACGGAGGCAAAGTTGCGTACATTTAGTATGGAATGCTTTAAGCTGGGGTTTAATTCTTCCGTTGCAGGTGATTTTGTCCTTTTCATTGCCAAATTGTGTAACCAAGTAGTGTTTTAATTGCTGGGTCTGTTTTGACTTGATGATGAATTTTGTTATACCCTTTTAGGGGGTAAAGGATTGTCCTCCATTGTTTCTTCAGTTACGTCCATGAGTAAGAGACCAGCATTTTGCCATTTTATTTGGGGGATATTTATTTTTGGAACATGCAGTTTTTTTTATAATAATGATTTTGTCCAAAACATAGTGGGAAAACAGCAAATCATGCACTGTAGTAATTGTTTCTAGCTGTGTTACATAGTGCCTGGTTGATTTCAGTTGTGAATCCTGACAACACGTTTGAAGTGCTCATAGACAACTCAGTCATCAACTCTGGCAGCCTGCTGGAAGACATGAAGTGAGTGCAGCTAAAAAATTCAACATTGATATTCTGAAGAATGATGTAACTTGACTGCAGAAATGATAATATAGTCATTATAATTTCTAATAAGAGATTACTGACTTATTGGTAGAGACTGTTTATTTATTGATAATTTAATGTTTTTCTTATAATAATTCATTATTTATTTCAATACATTGCCTGTTGTTAGCTTAAACCAACTAACAGATGCAAATTCAGATGACTGTATTGTGATAGTCTTTTTCAAATTAATTAATTTGGAAATGAAAAAATGTGTTGTTTTGGGGATGAAAAAAATACCTACAACAAAGTTTAAGATTTAAGTAAGTCATCAACGATTTTATTAGTTTTGCAGTTATGGCAATGCTTAACTAATTAAAGAGTTAATTATACTTATAGCTAGCAATGTGCTGTTTGTGAGTATTGCGTCCTGCATGTTGATCGTGTATGTGTTCACAGCCCCCCTGTCAACCCTCCCAAGGAGATAGACGACCCTAATAGCAAGAAGCCCGCAGAATGGGACGAGAACGAAAAGTAAGACCTTTCAATTAGTATTCTGTATGATGTATATGGCATAGTATAAGAACAAAAAGAAACACTAGCGTTATTTCCTGTGGTGTATAATGTATAGTATAAGAACAATGACCTGCAGTATTTCCTTTAGTGTTTGATGTATGGTATGAGAATGAAAACTAAGACCAGCAATGTTTCCCATCGTGGATGATGCATAGACGAGATTAAAAAACACAACAGGAGCAATATTTCCAAATGCGTTTTATGCATAGTACAAGACAAAAGTAAGACCAGCAGTACACTGTTGATCCGTTATATCGCGATTCGCGGGGTCCATGGAACGCGATGGCGATATAGCCCGATTGCGATATTACTTGTCACGTCATTCATTTACATAAAGATATACATGTATACACTAGCCTATTTTCACGAACTCAAAACATACACATAATTAACTCACACTTTGCATTGTTGTTAACATCCACAATGTGTTATATCCATTTGTATTTAAAATATAATATTATTGCTTGTAATTAATTTCAGATTCCGTATAATAAATTCCAAATCCGAAACGCCTATCCGAATTTTAATGTTCACATGACGTAAACACAAATCCAATTTAAAATTAAACTGTACATGTATTTCGTGTAAATCCTTTGTTCTTCTAGAAATGCGCAAGAAAATTATGCTGATATGTACAACGTCACGTAATCCTTTTGGAAAGCGTGGGTGTATTGACTGCCTTATAAAAACTTTGTAGCACAGAGAACATTGAGATTTTTACTTTTGTATCGAAGTTTCGAAGCACATAAAACAAAATTTGTTATCTATATCGCGAACTATGTGCAACCGGACCCAGATAGGTCAGTATTGATCTATGACATACTGCTACTGTATAAACCCTCCACGTGGACGGCGTGTAATTCGGCTGCTAATTAAAGCGACAGCAGTGAAAGGACATTGTCATGGGTGGCACGCGCGATGTAAGCTGAAGACGGCAAACTGTTACACTTTGATATTGATCGGGTCAGGTTAATGTTTGTCGCTCTACAAGAGTGTGAATGAAAGAGTGGCGATGTAGACTTGAAAATCCATACAAAACTGGATTTATTTATGAACGTGGTGTAAGAGTAAAATTTTGAAGTACATGGAAAAAATCAGGATCCACGGCCGATTCGCGATATATGGGATATCGCGAAATAACCGATCGCGATATAACAGATCTGCAGTGTATTTCCCAAGGTGTTTTAAGCATAGTAAGAGACGGAAGTAAGACTAGCAATATTTCCTAAGGTGTTTTAAGCATAGTAAGAGACAGAAGTAAGACTAGCAGTATTTCCTAAGGAGTTTTAAGCATGGTAAGAGACAGAAGTAAGACTAGTAGTATTTCCTAAGGTGTTTTATGCATAGTAAGACACAGAAGTAAGACTAGCAGTATTTCCTAAGGTGTTTTAAGCATAGTAAGAAACAGAAGTAAGACCAGCAGTATTTCCTAAGGTGTTTTAAGCATAGTACGAGACAGAAGTAAGACTAGCAATATTTTCTAAGGTGTTTTAAGCATAGTAAGAGACAGAAGTATGACCAGCAGTATTTCCTAAGGTGTTTTAAGCATAGTAAGAAACAGAAGTAAGACAAGCAGTATTTCCTAAGGTGTTTTAAGCATAGTAAGAGACATAAGTAAGACCAGCAGTATTTCCTAAGGTGTTTTATGCATAATAAGAGACAGAAGTAAGACCAGCAGTATTTCCTAAAGTGTTTTAAGCTTAGCAATGAAATTTGTGTTCAAATGATCCAGAAGTCTTAAAAAGTCTATCCATTATAGATCAGAGGCCATTAATTTTAGATGAGTTTGAGATTTATAAGGTGTTAGTGGTATACAAGTAAGTATAAAAATTCTTTTTAACAGGTTAGGTTTTTGATAAACTGATGCAATTTTTGCCTTTGAGTGGCTCAATGTTGCATTTTTAGTTAGTTATCATTAGGATTTTGTACGAGACGAAACTGCATACACAAGATATTTAAGCTGTTTGCTAGGAGCATATTGTTGAGAGCCCCAGACTTTGAGTACGTCAGTGTCCGGTGACCCTGTTGTAATTGAGTTCTGGAACACTAACTTTCCACTGGTCTCTCGCCTTGACCTTCGTCTTGTAGATGCATGGTCACACAAGACTAGTGAATACACTCGAACTTGGGCAGATTGAAATACATTAATCTATGTTGCAAGCATCAAAAAGCAGGATTCTTCATCTATAGAAATCCCTGAACATGTATTCTTTGTATAAAGTGAATAATATAAACCAATATGTACCATAATTACTATGCATGTTATAAAACATATATGGAAATTCCAGTCTTTGAGTATGGCTGTGTTTATTGACACTGCTATAATTATGATCTGGAACAGCAACTTCATCTGGCAGCATTATTGTGAAATCATAGACATTGGAAAACCATGTCTAGACACTGCTGAAGTTGATACAGTGAATGACATCCTGTTGAAATTACTGGCAGATATCAGGGCCCCAGTCTCTTCTTAGAGCATGTTTACCTCTGTTTCATTTTAACTACTTGAAATCAACTATCCTGTACATAAAGAAGTTTTAGAGACCCATAGCAGCTGATATATTAACTCGCAAAGAAAAATACCCTAAAATATAACAAATACACTACATGTAAATATTTATGAACAGATTTTGTTAACACTGAGTTGCTAGACTGGAAAAAAGCCAAACTAATGTTATAAGTTAATTTTTTGACATCACAGTTGCTGTGATGGCAGTTGTTAACTACCATCAGTTAAAATGTACCATGTATAATTCCAGGATCCCAGATGCCAATGCCAAGAAACCCGATGATTGGTAAGTAGAGAGGACTTTCAGTCTGTGTTAGTGTCATGTCTTCGTGCATGGGTAAATGTGTAATTGTGATTTGGAAACACTGCCAATGGAGCCATCAAAACATTAAGTCTGAGAGGATGATGTGAACCTCTGTTTTGCATTACAAATATGGGTATTCCACAGTCAACATCACAAAAGAAGTACAAAGTGAAAATGTTCTTTGAACATCCATCTTAGTATTCATCGAACACTTGCAAGTACATTAAGCACATTCAGGGGTGTGACTTTTCTTCCTTCAGCTGATTACTTTTCTTTCAATAACTTATTACATGTTCTCAGATATGCTGAACCCATTTAAAAACATAGAGTAAAGCTAAATCCTTTGAGGGGGGGGGTATTTCTAAAGTGTTTTGGGAATCACATCAGTGACATTGAAAATCATATACTGGTAGACATATCAGACAGACTCTGATACTAGTATCTCACCTCACTGGCCCTATAGGGATGAGGACCAGCCGATGGAGATCCCAGACGCGGTTGCGGTGAAGCCCGAGGGGTGGCTGGATGATGAGGAGGCCCTGATACCCGACCCTGATGCCCAAAAGCCCTCAGACTGGGACGATGAGATGGACGGAGAGTGGGAGGCACCGTTCATAGGTAGGGGCATATGTAAACTATGGTAGGGGACTGGGTTTCAGAATGTATTATGCAGCCTTGATATGTTGATATGTTTACACTAAATTAGTTGGCACAAACTTATGGTTATTTAACATTTTATGCAATGCGAATTGCCTGGTTCAAGCTCTTGATTGTCAGTATATCAAACCATGTGGCTAAAGACTGTTAGTGAAAAAAAACATAAAGGTACTTGTCTTTCAATGATCATACTGCATGCCGACATAATCCACTTAACATGCTGTTGAGCTCCCATTGTACAAACTGTTATTTATCACCACAACTACATGGCATAACACTTACATTTTCTCATTGCATGTGTAACTATTGTTTGGAAAAGTACAAGCCAGTTGACATTTACAGACAATCCTGCCTGCAAGGATGCCCCAGGGTGTGGGGAGTGGACCCGCCCCAACATTCCCAACCCCCTGTACAAGGGCAAGTGGAGGTCGGCCATGATAGACAACCCCAACTACCAGGTAGGACAGTCCGCTCTGTGATTTACACAGGGTTTGTATGGATCTGGAAGTCGTGGAGAAAGGGCTTTCTCTGCACAAATAATGGAATCTTGATCATTTGGATTTTTTGTTGGTAAAAACATGGAATTTTCAAAAGTTGTCATGGAAAGTTGAAAGGTGTCTTTGAATATGTCAGTAAGTGCAGAAAAAAGGATCAAATCCATTGAAATATATTCAAACAAAAAATCAAAATCAAGAACGTAATTATGAACAGACATGTATTGCAGCACTACAAACAATTCTATCCTACAGAGCCCTAATCAGTCTAAAAAAATAATGTTTTTTATGTAGATCATAATCATATGTTTTGACTTTATTATGTTCAGATTGTATCATGGAAAACTGAGCAATGTCATGGAAAATCATGGAAAAATCTTGAAATTTTTGTTTGAACAGTTTGTATGAACCATGTTTTGAATGCCCAATTTTATAAACAGATTATGCTTCAACTTGCTGGATCTACTTGAAAATGAAGAGTTTTGGTGAAACCTTTGTGTGAGGTAGGGTAGTTGCCTCCCTCCCAGCAGTGTTTCTGGAATAATACCCCTGTGAACAGAAGTGTGTGTGAAGTGTTCAGTGATGCAATCCATGATATTTAGCTGTTATTTTCAGTTCATACTTCCTGTTGTTAGCTTGAAATGTTTAGATGAGTTGGTGATACTAAAAGTGCTCACTCTACTGTTCGTCAATTACAACATCTTTGAATATTTGGACAGAGAAACGTTTGGGTTGCAACAACTGTTTCTCTGTAAAACGTTACAAAATAACTTAAATTAGTAGCATTTCAGTAAAGAAAGGTTTCTACAGTTGAACACCGCTATTTCAAACACCTTTAATTCGAATTAATCGCTATTTCAAACTATTTTATCGGTTCCGATTTTTTTCCTTCTTTATTTAGCTAAAATAAACGTCATTCATTCGAAGTTGCCTATTTCGAATTCATCTCTTTTCTGAACTAAAATTCTGGTCCCAACTACCTTTTCACACGTAATTATCAGTGTTTATTTCGAAGTCGCACCTAAGCCCAAGCTGTCTATCAAACGTGTGATGACTTGGCAGTCATTGCTCTGTTAAGTGTTCGCTCCTTCCATTGTTCTCAGGTTTAACAAGTGGTGATTGACGCGTGGGTAAATAATCAGCATTACGTGGATGTACGGTAGAGTTATAATTGTGAGTAACAAACGAGGCTGACAAATTTTCAATCTTTACAACGTTATTTACGAACCCTCATAATACATGTTAGCATCGTATATACACACGATGTTATTTATTAGTTCAATGGAGAACATTACCAAACTCCTCACAGCGGTTACCTGCCCTATCGGTTAACAGTAATCACTGCCATCACAAGTATAATCCTTCCTGATTTGAAAGGATTACGTGTTGTAGCGTTTACTTATTTAATGCAACTCAGTGCAATTTTCTGCATAGTTGGACTTTTTGTATTTTGTTTGCGGTCAACACTGAAAAGAGGAAAAGAAACTAATTAAAACCATAATTAATATTGTAGTAGATTTTAATCGATCATCATCACATGGTTTGTTTTGACGGCAGGGATTTGATTAGAGCTATGCTCGGACCAATCAAATCTCTGTGTGGAGGTTAAAACATTGCTATTTCGAACTATTTTCATCGGTCCCAACGACTTCGAAATATCGGTGTTCAACTGTAGTAAGAAATTTTTATCTACATGGCCCCTGTCTGCCTATGTAACAGATTGAACTGGTATCGGTGTTCAACTGTAGTAAGAATTTTTTTTCTAGATGACCCCTGTCTGCCTATGTAACAGATTGAACTGGTAACGTTTTTACAAAGAGATCATTTTTTAGAATACTCCAGTTGCAACTTTGATTTAGCTTGTAGTTAAATTGTTTGGCCTATAATCACTAACAGACAATATTTCCAGTCTGTATTGAGTGACACTCAGACTTTTAAGTGTGTTTCTATGATTATTGTTGTTTGTTTTTCTAGGGTGAATGGAAACCACAAAGAATCACCAACCCCCACTACTTTGAAGACCTGGAACCATACAAGATGTCCCCAGTTGTGAGTTCACTAACATGCTAGTCCAGATGCACACACTTATTTCACTTTTATAGAAATGTTTATAGTTTACTGATTTGGGCACTCTGGACTTTATTGTTTATCTAAGATTTTTTTGTAAAAACAGTGTATCCTGTATACAATGTTTGTTGGAGACCAAACTATTTAAGTGGGTGTGGTTCTACTAGCACTGGTCCCGGCTAGCTCAGTTGGTAGAGCGCTGGACTGTCAATCCGGGGATCATGAGTTTGAATCCCAGCCTGGCCACATATGGCCACAACAAATTGATCAGTTGTTCTACGGATTTTGTCCAAAAAAAATTGGAGCGAGCGAAATTAAAATATTTTTTGTGTGTGCATTTTCGATAAAATCGGAGGCGAGCGAAAAGCGCACAATAAAAAAAATCCTATCTTGCCCATAGTGATTAAAAATTACTCCCAAACGCCATCATAACTTGATATCTTGTGAATAATTTCTTCTTCATCTGCTCTGTAAAATAAATTGTCAAAATCAATATATATGTAATAAACTAAGCAACTAATTTCTCCATTTCATCTTCGACCATTTCCTGCAAAGGGTTTTGTGCAACAAGTCTTCAATAGTGATTCTGCTATTAAATTAACACGCGGCAGTAAATACTAAATAGCCATATCTTAAGTAGAAAGTAGACCTTATACAATGCAATTGTCATTATCAAAATAGATGTTTGCTACACCAAGTCATTCACTATCAACAGTTTAATAACAGGAGTATGAAATGTCATACAATAAACACAAAACAATTTAGGAATCACTAGTATAAGATCTGTATCTTTAAATGACACGACGAAACAACTTGACGCCACCATTTTTTAAAACCGTAAACCAGGACTCACACTGGCTCTTATTTTTCTTGGGCTAATTTTTTTAATTGACTCGCAACATTGTTGCATGTTTCCATGTCAGGGAATGGTTATATCTTACTGTTTTAATTGTTATAAAATTTTACTTCACTGTGCTGTATATTAATTGCATTATGGCATTAACAAAAGCATTAGTATCTTAAAAATTTTATATTAACATTTTTCTTAATTGTTCATTGCAGTAAACTTGGTAATTATTTTTTATTTAAACATACACTCTTAAACTATCTACAAGATGTTAACAAAATATATCCATAAATAAATTGAAATTAAGAACTCACATAATGACTTGGCTTGCCCTGTTAAATGTACCTTTATATATAAAAGCTGAAGAAAATGTACACCAAACAGATACGTTCAATTTATAAAATGGACATGTCAGAAACAACTTATATGTGTGGATATTAGAAGTAAGAAATCAAGGACAAACCACTGGTCAAACTGCCAGAAATGTAAACATACCCGATAATCAGTCCATTTGACATAATCCAGACATCCAATTTCACACATCCTTTATCAACAAGATAATCCTTTAATTAACTGTTAATTAATTGCTGATATTACCAGAGCTTGCTAGCAATCAACTTTAATTAGGCAAATTAATGCTGACAAACAGCTCATTGTGTTTTCACAAGTTTGATAAAACATGATAAGAAATTGCAGAGTCGAAATACACATGGCAGCTGTGCCAGACTGGCTATTGGATAGTAAACGTCTGGGTCATAAATTATGTGCTCTGGACATTAACCAGTCACCGCAAAGTGCCTTATTGAGGTCTGTATCAGTACCAATTGCTTGTTATGATTTGGGTACACCACGAAGTGTGCATTTAACGTAAAATGAGACTGGTTGATGAAAACTTTATTTTAAAAAATCGGATGCGGGGCAAAATTGTAGGTGCGGGCACAAAATAAAAAGAATTTTTTTTTTTTTTCGATTTACGATTTTAAGATGCGGCAAATCTGACGATTATCTGATCAATTTGTTGTGGCCTAACTTGTGTGGGGTTTGGTCATGAAATTATTTTTACAGCCATTTTCCCCCAATCTCTGATTTAAGTAGTGCAGTTGTCAGTTACTGGCATAAGTATGTGCACTTAGTAATGGTAAACCGCTTAGATCGTCTAAGCTTGCCCAGGAAAAGTGTGAGTAGATTAACTGACCGCCGTGATATGACTGAAATACTGTTAAAAACGGCGAAAAATCCAAACAAACAAACAATAGTGTTTTATCCAGACCTAATCAGCGTGGCGCGGGGCCCTTTTATTGATCCGCCACCCTGCCCTTTTCAGACGCAATCAGCGCCAGTGCCCTCTTATCTAATGACAGTATTGCCCTTAATGAGGGCCTTTTGTGATGGCATGTTATGGTATATTAATCTCAGACCAACTGATAAGATCAGCTGTAGGGGCAATCAGCTTACGAGTTTGTGTCCAGATACAATAAAACATACTGAATTTTATTTGAAAATGAGTGTAAATTGCCTGCTTTTAGCAGCCTCGTTTTCATATGCAATTTCTAATTGTTTCATCAAATTTTATTATAAACGTAATAATAAATGGCAGAATGCATATAGATGCAGACTCAATGTGGTCTTTAATAATTAATTATGAACAAGAAAACAATCATGTTTATACAATACTTTTTTGCAATCATAAACAAAAGTCCTTGAAAAACGAATCGCAGAACTAGCTATTAATTCGGACAAACATATTCGGTACATTATTTCAATCCGAATTGCAGTTTGTTTTCAAAATGTTATATCTTAATTTAAGGTTTCATAATTTATCAAAATATTCGTAGCAATGTCATCATCAACAGCATCAACATATAACAAATGAATGTGAAAATGCAAATATTTCCTTCAATAAAAAGGTATATAAAATATATAAATAATAGCAGGTTAGAACTTATAAGTATTTTATCATTTAATTTTATAAGCATGATTTTGACATGCCCATAAACAGTTTTAGTTTGACTGTTGTTAATAAGTTTTTCATGTATGATGCCCAATTTGCACATTGTAAATACTTATGAACAATGAATAGATAAGTTTCTGAAATAAACAATGCAACAAAAATATTACTTAACAATGATAAAAAGCAATACTATTGGAAAATTAAAATTTGTTAATACATGTACTTGTTTGACTTGAAAAAATCATTAAGCAGATAAATTTATCAGTCAGTAATATACAATTTCATAACTGGTTTGATTTATTACTTCAGGAAACAAAAACACAAACTGATATGCCCTTATTTACAGTTTCACCGTGCACAAAATGCCATTTTTCCAAGTCAAGCGCCATGCCCCTCTGCCATTCTAGATTAAACATTAAGCAAGTTCTACTAGCAATCTACTAGCAACCCATCATTGTACGATAATCTATGGGATTAAAAACCATGCCTGCCTAGGTCAAACTGACAAACACCGTTGGCAGTATATATCGGGAAGACACCTCTGTCAAACAATTGGTCAGTTGCAAAATTATAGAATGCTCCGCCTTTCTGTTTGTCTAAGGTAATATGTCCTTGGATTTGAAGTAAATTGATTGGATTAGGCAACAGAGTGCTATTATGCACCACTGAAATATGAACCCATAATTGGTCAACTCAGTCCTTGATTGACAGGTTGCAACAGGTCAGTTAAGTCCTAGCTTTCTGAATGGTTCAACGAATTATCAATCAAATTTTGCATAAGTTTAATTGAAACGGATCTTAATGAAAAGTAAAGAGGTTGAACAATAGTTAAATGATGGTTCCATATTACACCAATGTATAGCATTTGTTGTGTCATGTGTCCTCAGGGAGCGCTGGGTCTGGAGTTGTGGTCGATGACGGACGAGATCGTGTTTGACAACTTCATCATCACAGACGACCGGGAGGAGCACTCCATATGGGTCCAGCAGACCTGGGAAAGGAAGAAGGCCGCGGAGGCCGCCAGTAGCGGGGTATATGGGACTCTGAAACTGTTAATGTCTTTGTAATTTAAATTGGGGAACATTTATATTGGTGGCCAGTAGGAAGATGAGTCGGGGGATCAGTCTCGGGGTGTGATTAGCTTCTTTTGAATGCCAAATTGTTGAAATAATTGTCCATTTAAGGCTTGACTTGCCGGATCTGTTTGAAAACGATGAGTTTGGTTGAATCTTGGAAGGAGGGTATTGTACTTTATTCCTCAGAAGAATTTCTGAAACCACACCATGGATTCGTAGATTACTCTTTTAAAATTAGATCATGTTTTTATTGGTCCGAGTCTCATTTTGGATCCTCGTTTGATTTGAATATTTAGGTATTGAAACAGTAACTGCTATAGATGATAGTTATATCATTAGGTTTTGTGCTGTTTTGAGTTATAAGGAGTGGAGGCTATGCGCTTCTGTGGTCGCAATATCTGACACTATCATAAAGCTAACACTATGGATTACATTGTTTAAAAACACTGGTATTGATTTTTCATATGAAATAATGTTTTATATTTGGGAATGTAAAGAAAATTACCAACATGCTATGTATGTCAATATATTTCATTCAAACTGTTATGTTATACTGCTGTTTATACCAATGTACCCTCTATTTGCCGGCAGACAGGTGCCTTTGTTCAGGGTATACTGGACGTAACTCACGAGAGGCCCTGGTTATGGGCCGTTTTTCTCGTGGTTATAGTCCTACCCATAGTGCTGCTGATAGCATACTGCTGTATGTCGAAAGACAAGGTGAGGAAGGGGGTACCACCCCACCCCCTGGGCTGTGACACGTTACGTCATGTGCCTCTGCCTTGGGGGATATGCATCCGGGTGGATGTCTGACTGCGGTGTTGGTGTTTCTTTTTTGTTAGGCAAGCAGTTCATCATTGTGCATTGGTGATTATGTTGTTGGTACTTAAACCACTTTTTAAATGAAATTAATACATATTTTGCTGTTTATAGAGACACATTGAAAACCTAAAAAAACAAAACATACTGCTTGATTATTTATATTTCTTGTGAATATTGTCCTCGAAAAATAGTTCTTAAATATACTATATTATCTGCCAAAGAATCATCAGCGATAATCACCACTGCTGACATGATCAACAAGTTGCCATTGATTCAGGCTTCATGACACGCTCAGGAAACAATTACCAGTATTTCAAAACGGACTTTTTCAACCTTTATGTTAAATATGCATTGACAATAATCAATTACATATTAACATTTAGATCACAAAGTTGTTTTGGTGTAAATATTCTTTTCAATCTATGAACCCTGGATTGAAATGTTACATTTAAGTTATGTTCTGTTGTATTTCTGTTTAGCATGCTGTTAACCATGTTGTTTTCTCCTGGGTGGGGCTTGTTTAGGGCGGTATATGGTCAACTTTGATGGGTGCGGCTGATGAGAGACCATGGCTGTATGCGGTGTACGTTGTCGTCTGCTTGTTACCCATAATCCTCCTCTCTATCTGTCTGTGCCCTCGCTCCGGACCCATCAAGGTAAACAGCCCTCAAGAATTGAGAGAGACAAAATATCACTTTGTTCAGGTGCAGTCTGGTCTTAAGTTAAGGATACAGGACTCAGGTGGATGATTTTCAGGGGTCCTGTCAATAAAAGTGGGGGTCCCAATCATTGTGTTTACTTGTTTTTACTGTTAATTTGTTTTGTGACTTGAAACATACTTTATATGACATTTATATTTACTTGCAGGCCATTTGAACGATTAGGAATATGAACGAATGATAACCGAGTCGAAAGTAGAGCCATCATTCAAATAGTATACAGCGTATTGGATTATTTGAATATAAAAAAGTCATGATAAATGTTTATTGTTATATTTAAACCCAACTGTAGTATTTTTATAAATACTACAAAAAAAATCATTTAATCTTGATTGCCTATTGTTCTTTCTTCAAGTTAGCACCCAATATAGCTTACAACGAAACACACTACAATTGCGAGATAAATATAGAAATATTCCAAATAAGTGACTTATTGCCTAGCAACGACTGGTGCGCAAGCATACGATTGGTCAATAGTCATCAAGAAACACAACTCGTACAATGCTGTCCAAACATGACCAACTGGAGTTGTCTTTCTTGTAATGATCATAGTACCGATACGTCCGAAAATTTGTGCGTCCAATGGGACGCTCTTTTAAAAAATGACGGGTCCTGACAGATAATATATACATATTTGACGCAGAAAATTGCCTCCCGTAAATCCCTGCAATTTGCTCATACTAGTTTAGTGGATTAGGGTCAGAAACGAAGATTGGCAAAATATCACTTAGTTCTGGTCCAGTCTGGTCTTGTGTTAAGGATATCTTTACCATTTACTCATACTAGTTAAGTGGATTGCGCGTGAGACAAAATATCCCTTAGTTCCCAGTCTGATCTGAAGTTAAGGATATCTTTACAACCTATTCATTCTATCGGTAGTTTAGTGGACTGGGGTTAGAAACCACCTTAAAAGGCGAAGTATCACAGTCTGGTCTTAAAATCATAAAATAAATCTTTACAACTTAACTGTACTAGTTTTGTGAATTGAGATCGGAAACCGTAGAGATTAATGAAATCGCTTTGTTACCAGTCCACATTTCGGATCTTGAGTTAAGGAAAGTAATTTGTACAACTTATTCATGCTAGATCAGTGTCAGAAATTTTGTCTAATGTGTACAGGGTTTTGGGTGTTACAAGTATTCAAAAGTTGCAGCAATTGCCCCATACTAAGTTCAAGTTGTCTGCTCAGTACGTCGCAGTATTTTGACACTTCAAGTCTCAGGGTTTTCGTTCATCCAGTGAATTGGTATACATTCCAAAGTCCAGATCAAGTTCAAGGAGAATACAAGCAGGAATTATTGTTGTTACTGAACTGCTTATTTCAGAAAGCTTTTAGTACTTTCTAATGTCACTATGTATTTTTAAACACCATTATATTAACAGCCTTTCTCTTCTCAAAATAAATTAGTGATGCATTGTAGTAATAAGTTAGAAATAACCAGCAAGCATTTATAGATCTATTGCCTTAATTGTTGTGTTTCACATTATTTTTCTTTTTTGTTTATTTTCTGTTCTAATAAACTGCATGCATGTGTAATGGGCACTTTAATTATATGAATTCAATGTTTATGTTTTTGCAATGTGTTCGTACATACGGGTGTATATTTTGTTTGCCATTTAAAGAAATTTTAAAGGGAAATCATTTTTACATGCCAGTTACATCGTATTCTACACATCAGCATTTAAATGACAAATGAAATTTTATTGCCATGAATGATAATGATAATTTCAAATGTTGCTATTTGCAGTCGTGTAAGCACGTTTTCAACAAAGTTAAATTTAAATAAAAGGCTGAAAACAAAAGGGGTCCCATGTTTAGATTTGTTTACCATTTTTATGTTAAAAATAAGTCAATGCTTTGGAACATGTGCATCACTAATTGTAAATATTCATACACTTTGAGTTATATTGCAACTTCCTTGTATGTGTCAAAATATTCAAAATATTTTTTGTCTACACTATTTCGGAATTTTATTATTTTTCTTAATTTCTACTAAGAATCTAAATAAATACCAGTCCAGGGGCCATATCCACAAAGCTCCTAAGGAAAATCTTAACTTGAGTCATATTTAAGTGAAGTTTTCAGATACAATTTTCTTTGTGAAAATACAAAATGTATAATTGAAAGAAGGTAAAATAAGAAGAATCTGTTCATTCTTTACCAGATTTAAACCACTTAAGACAAAATAAACTTTAAATAAACTAGCAATAGACTTAAGGAATTTTATTATTTTAAAGAATGTACTTAAGTTTCCACTAAGTGGGCCCAGAGCCATATTTTATTGCATTGTTTGCTTAGACAACGACATGACCACCTCGCTCGTTTTCCTCCTTCACTGTCTCATGTTGATATTCCTGTCCCCAGCAAGAAGATATCGATGCTGCCCGTAAGAAGACAGACGAGGCAAGCCCGGACGATGATGCCCAGGAGGAGCCTGCCCCAGAGCCTGCAGACCCGGGCGCAGCTGGGGATGCTCCGGCCAAAACTAGGGTGAAGAAATCCAAGGCTGCCCTAGAACAGGAGGTACGTTCGACTTTGTGAGATGATGGGACAAGACAGAATTGAATGTTAATCCATATTACATGATCATTTATAAAACAAGTGTTACATATCCGTTACTGTAACATGACACTTGCAGAGTTTTTATATAGACAAAAACCAAATTCACCGTTGTTAATAAACAACCCGAAAAAATAGTAACGAAACTGTAAAATATAGTTCACATTGTAACTGCAGAAAATGTTGTCAGGTCATGTTAGAATCAAAATAAGTTTTGCCTTATCGTTGTTTATTGGCTAATAAACACTGTTTGGTCGTTCTGATGTGGTATATTAAACTACTTTATTAGCTGATAAACAACTCTAAATCGAAAATTATTGCAAAGTTCTTAATCAAATATTTTAGAACATGTTACAAATGAAACAAGTTTTAATTTCAAACTTACACTGTCAAATTGTGCTTAATATATTGTAAAATTTGCATGTAGGCTACTCTCCTCCCCCGGATGTCTGACATGACACCCCTGTGTGTTGATATAACAATAAAGTTGACTGATATTTTTTTCATCTAGGAGGAGGGAGAGGAGGAAGAGGAGGCAGAAGTTTCACAGGAGGAGGAGGGGGAGGCAGAAGTTTCACAGGAGGAGGAGGGGGAGAAGGAGGAAGAGGCACAATCCAAGTCAGATTCTCCCAGGTGAGGGCAGCTCTTGATACTTACAGGGTGACAGAATGTGACGGTTGGAAATAATAGGTTTGGTCTAGGCTAGGGGTTGATGGCAGTGTTGTACATCCGAAAATGTAGTTTGTCAGTGGCAAAGATCGTCAGTTTATGTGCCTTTTTGATCTGTCAGAAGCAAATGTTCAATAAAACCATGTCAAAGATTTTATTTGTTAATTTGAGGCCTATACTCTACAACATTCCAAGATCTGTTTCTGCCACTGTATCATTTAGTAATGAAGTTTTGTTTGTGCTGATATACAGTGCAAGGTACCTACAATATGACTGTTTCAGACATCTTTAACAGTGGTAGATTTCAATCTTTACTTTCAAAATTACCTTGAATAAATGAGGACTTCGAACGTCTTCATTGAAAAAAAAACAACATAAGTTTGTTAAGTGATCAATATCAGAAAAAAGGGCATGCAGAAATAAGGTTAAACTGTTGTGGTTGTTTTTTCAGACGCTCACCTCGGAAACGAAGAGCTAGAAAGGACTAACGCAGAGGACCATAGCTGGAATGTGAGTGGAGGACGTGAATGTTCCATTGTGTGCAGCTGAAGAGGATAACTGGCAATGCCATCAGGTTAATAGGAAACCAATATTGCACTTGATTGAATGAATGTAAAATGTCACACAAGTGTTCATCATTTTATGCCTGTACATGTTTTATGAAGTCGGGGCTTCCCCTCGCAAAAAAATTTCTTGAGTCAAATTTACCATACAATGTTGAAATCACAGTAATTTTCAGTATATTAAGTTTTTATTAAGAAAAAATTGTAGTCAACTTGAGTTTTCTTTAGCCAAATGTTGAAATGTGTAGTCATTGGTTAATTTGGTGAATGCCAGAGTGAGCCTTTCAAAAGGGTGATAGTTTGTTTCATGGTTTAGATGGCATGCAGATGGCATTTAGTGGTTAACAGGTCTGCAGTGTGTGGACTGGGAAATTGTGGCTAGCTATTTATTGTATGAGCTTAAAAATAAAGTGGTGTTAGGATGGGTTTGCAGTCATTTAAATGTTGTCAACATTTGGTATGCTTGTGGGTTTCACAGTGTTTTGTTCTGAGTATTTGTTGTCTTGATGTGATGTTATTTTATTAAGTCTTTAGAAAGTCGCATTGTCTCTATTTGAAGCACCAGTTTTTCTATTTTTATATGTTTTTAATAAGCTTGATGAATATATAATAACCACTTGTTTGAATAATAAATTCATATGGTTTTGCATGCATAATAGGGATATCATTTAAAAGAAGTATAATGCACAAGAATACAAATGTTATAGATTCTGTAGAATTTATCTCACAGCATATTGTACATGTATATGAGGCGTGTCGTGGGCAACCTGGGCTTAATGCATGTGCGTAAAGTGTCGTCCTGGGTCAGCCTGTGCAGTACGCACAAGCTAATCCGGGACGACACTATCCACCTACTGTGGATTTATGTATAGAAGAGACAGAAAATACCATAAAAGCGGGAAGTGTCGTCCCAGATTATTCTGTGCGGACTACACAGGCTGATCCGGGATGACACTTGACGCATTAAGCCCAGGTTTCCCACGACACACCTCACATTTAATTGAGACTGCATTATGCAGTGGTCTAATCATTCCAGTATGGTGGGAGTCTTTATATACTCGATCCAAAGATGTAATCAGATCATTTTGTTTATTACAGAATGTTTGTTGTTGTAGGCTTTCAACAGACTCTGAACTCTATATCGTCTCTTCCCCTGTTACTGCTATACAGTTCAGCCTATTTTAAACTTAGAATACAGTGATGGGGATGAAGTTGTTTTAGTACTTGCATATATGTCAACCATTTATAACCAGAATAAAAGCAGAGAGAAAAATAAAACCCAAGAGACATTCAAGATATTCTGTAGATTAGTACTATGTAATCAGTGATTTCCTGTAGTTCTGTTCAACGTACCGGTATTAACTGTTGTGAATTTAAGAGGCATGTTGTTTTGTTACACATTTTTGATTGAAAAATCTACAACAGCCGTTAATAGTAACTTTGTTGTAAGGCTTAGTCATTATAAGATTCAAAGTTTTTGAAGTAGTACTCTTTCAAACTTACATGTGTATTATGGTTACTGAGTGCAGATGGGTAGCATTGAATGGAAAGTAAGCAGTCTTCATAATAATTTTTGGAACGCCTGGCCCATTTGGGCATTAACCATTGAATTTCAACTTGTCTGAATCTACTGAGAACTTATCCAATAAGACTAACTATTGTATTGTCTACACATTATGTTAATGTAGACATGTAAAATATATAAGGGACATGTGTTGTGGAAACTCCAGTAGAACTGCAAACTTACCATTTATATCTACTGTCTTGTATTGTTTCTTTGTTGTGCCTTACAATATAAACGAGCCTCACTTTATTATTTTATAAAAAATATTACTGCAATAACTTTTGCCATGTTCTTTTCCGTAATGATGTTTATTGTTAAGACGCCATGTTGTGAAAGTTGTATTCCATTGATCTTTGTGTCCATGATGCTTGAATGTTGTACTGATAAAACTTGTTTCTCTGTTAGGTTGAAATCTACTGATAATGTTTTAGTATGTTTTAAACAAAATTGTGTGTTAATTGTTATGCAAATTATAATAAAATGTTCAAATATAAAGTCTTCTCTTTTTCCCATTTTTATCGCATTGAGTAGTACGAGTCTCGGAGATACTTTTAAGTATAAAACTGTTCATATTTTGCTCAATTGGTCGTGAGAACTTGGAAAGAATTTATGTCTAAATTTATTATGTAATGTATGTGTTTTGGCTGTTGAATATATCTGCTACTAGAATGCGATCGCAATCATTTCAATATTTGGTGTGTTTTGGTACATAAAGACGTAGTCACTAATGGATATAACGTACAGAATATATGAATGTATAATATAACGTTAACCGTCTCACAAACTATAATTTTGGTTGATATTCGTCGGAAAATGTATTTTGAATATGGTAATTTCACAAATTATATTTATTTTTATTGAAAAATATCCATGCCTAAATTACGAGCATGTGCACTTTTTTTACATTAAATATTAATATTACATCAGTGCTAAAATAGGCCCCAGAACCAACATAGTCTGCTTGCGACACTGTTTTTAGCTCGCCTGAGCACCAAAGTGCTCATGGTGAGCTTTTGTGATCGCCCGTTGTGCGTGTGTGCGTGCGTCGTCAACTTTTCATTCAAACAACATCTAAACCGCTTGGCAGATTTTCACCAAACTTCGCAGGAATTATCCTTGGGTGAACCTCTTTCAAAGTTGTTCAAATCTTTCCGGTCCGCAGCATATGTACATCACCAGAGCTAAAAATAGATTTTAAAAGTGTAAACTTAACAAATCTCTGAAATTGCAGGGCCCAGAGGTTTCATATTTGGTATGTAACGTCTTATAGTGGTCCTCTACAAAGAATGTTCAAATTATGCCCCTGGGGTCAAAACGGGCCGTGCCCTGGGGGTCACATGGTTTATATATAGCAAAATGACTTAAAATCTCCTCTGAAACTGCAAGGCCCAGTGTATTCATATTTGGTATGCCCCTGGGGTCAAAACGGGCCACGCCCCAGGGGTCACATGGTTTATATAGAATATATAGCAAAATGACTTATAAATTTTCTCCTCAGAGACCGCAAGATCCAGAGGTTTCTTATTTGGTATGTAACATTGTGTAGTGGTTCTCTACAAAGATTGTTCAGATTATGCCCCTGGGGTCAAAACTGGCCAAGCCCCGGGGGTCACATGGTTTATATAAACTTAAATAGCAAAATGTCTTTAAAAATCTTCTCTGAGACTGCAATGCCCAGAGGTTTTGTATTTGGTATTTAACATCCTATAGTGGTCCTCTACAAAGATTGTTCAAATTATGCCCCATGGATTAAAACAGACAACACCCCAGGGGTCACATGGTTAATATAGACTTAAATAGCAAAATGACTTGAAAATTCTTCTCCTCTGAAACCGCAAGGCCTAGAAGTTTCATATTTGGTATGTAACATTGTATAGTGGTCCTCTATAAATATTGTTCAAATTATGCCCCTGGGGTAAAAAAAACTGGTCACACCCACGGGGGGTCACATGGTTTATATAGCCTTAAATAGCAAAATTACTTTAAAAATCGTCTCCTCTGAAATGGCAAGGCCCACAGCTTTCCTGTATTTGGTACGTAACATTGCATAGTGGTCCTCTCCAAAGATTGTTCAAATTATGCCCCTGGGGTCAAATCTGGCCACCCTCCGAAGGTTCACATGGTTTATAGACTTGAATATCAAAATGACTTTAAAAATCTTTACCTCAAACTGCAAGGCCCAGAGGTATGTTCAAGGTTGTTCAACTTGTGCCCCTGGGATAAAAATAAGCCACGCCTCGGAGATGCAAACTCCAATTGGGTTACGAGGTCTCCGGTGAGCGTCCTATGGCCCTCAGGGCCCTCTTGTTTTCAGATTACCTAAGCTAGCATGTGCTGTCCAATATTAACCGAATACACGCCAATACCTTACCAAACACGCCAGATATTGGACGGCTACCCGTCTAATATTAAAATGATGGTACACGGAGAACAATGGGATTACCTCGCAGCTATGTTTAAATATTATTTATTATGTTTAACCATTTTAGCCATTGTTTCTTTTAACTTCAATCTGATTTCTGGTAAATTAATCCCCTCAAATACTCTGCATTAAGGTCTGAGGATGACAGATCATGCTCTGGAGCCTTGCTTTCATGGTCTTGAAAGTGAATGTAGAAAAATCGTGTTAGACAAGAGGGCCATGATGGCCCTAGGTCGCTCACCCGAGTTTAAGGCATCATAATGGCTAATAACAAGAGGACAAAATGGCACTAAACCCCTTACCTGAGTATAAATATCTGGGCCTTGCAGGTTCATAAGTTTTTTAGTCTATATAAACCGTGTGACCCACAGGGGGCCACTTTCTACCTTAGGGACATAATTTGAAAAATATTGGTAGTGTACCACTATTCAATGTTACATACCAAATATGAAACCACTGGGCCTTGCGGTTGCAGAGATTTTTTAAGTCATTTTGCTATTTAAATGTATATAAACCATGTGACCTCCAGGGGCATCATTGGAACAATCTTTATAGAGGACCACCACAATGTTTCATGCAAAATATAAAACCTCTGGGCCTTACAGTTTCAAAAAGGAAGATTTTTAAGGCCCACTTGCCATATAAGTCTATATAAACCCCGGTTCATGGCCACGTTTTAACCCAGGGGCATACTTTGCATAATCTTTGTTGAGGACTACTATACAATGTTACATATCAAATATGAAACACTCCGGTTTCAGAGGAGATTTTTAATTCATTTTACTATTTAAGTCTATATAAACAGTGTGACCCCCAGGGCAGGGCCAGTTTTGACCCCTGAGACATCATTTGAACGATCTTTGTAGAGGACAACTATACAATGTTACATACCAACTACAAAACCTCTGGGCCTAGCAGTTTCAGACGTGAAGATTTTAAAAGTAATTTTGCTATTTAACTTTTAAGTCTATATAAACCATGTGACCCCCGGGGTGTGCCCAGTTTTGACCCCAGGGGCATCATTTGAACAATCTTTGTAGAGGACCACTATACAACGTTACGTACCAAATATGAAACCTCTGGGCCTTGCAGTTTCAGAGGAGAAGATTTTTAAAGTCATTTTGCTATTTAAGTCTATATAAACCATGTGACCCCCGGGGTGTGCACAGTTTTGAACCCAGGGGCATCATTTTAACAATCTTTGTAGAGGACCACTACCGTAAATACTCAGTCATAAGTCGAGATTTTAAGCCTCTAAAATCGTAGTTATATAGTACATTTGACTTATTAGGCAGTTCACAAAAAATCTTAGCATATTATATTGAAATATTTGCCAAATGCATATTATTTCTTACCTGCATAATTGCTAATCCACACACTATAATCCGTTCATAATTATCACAGTTTGCCCTTTCTATTAATTACCGACAATTAAGACAAAATGCATAACTGTTCAATTATTAAATAAGATGCAAACTTTATTTTAATTGACTTCCCCACTTTAGGCCCCAGCTAGACCATCAGCCACCAATAAAAAATCAATAAACCTGCAGACAGAACCCATGATTTTCGTGTATAGCATATTGCTAATTAACTGGCTGGAACCGGTTTTTGTCTACATCAAGACCTGTCAAAGAGGATAAGGCAGTGATTTCACACTTCAAGGCATTTACTGCCGACTGTACCTATATACCTACTTATAGGGAATACTCTGGCCAATTTTCAGATGGTGTTTTATGATCATTCTAACTCGATTTATGGAAAGGTTATTATTGGAAATAATTTCTCGATAGAATTTTAACTTCTTGACTTATGACTGCGTATTTACGGTATACAATGTTACATACCAAATATGAAACCTCTAGGCCTTGAGATTTCAGAGGAGATTTTTAAAGTCATTTTGCTATTTAAGTCAATATAAACCATGTGACCCCCAGGGTGTGGCCAGTTTTTACCCCTGGGGCATTATTTGAACAATCTTTGTAGCGAACCACGATACAATTTTACATACCAAATATGAAAATTCTGGGCCTTGCGGTTTCAGAGGAGAAGATTTTTAAAGTCATTTTGATATATAAGTCTATATAAACCATGTGACCCCCGGGGCGTGTCCAGTTTTGACCCCAGGGGCATTATTTGAACAATCTTTGTAGAGGACCACTATGCAATGTTACATACCAAATATGAAACCTCTAGACCTTGCTGTTTCAGAGGAGAAGATTTTTAGTCATTTTGCTATATTAGTCTATATAAACAACGTGACCCCCGGGCGTGGCCAGTTTTGACCCCAGGGGCATCATTTGAACAATCTTTGAAGAGGACCTCTAGAGGATGTCACATCAAATATGAAAGCTCTGAGCCTTGCGGTTCATAGATTTTTTTTTAGTTTTCACTTTTTAAATCTATTTTTAGCTCTGGTGACCTACATATGCAGCGGACCGGAAAGATTTGAATAACTTTGAAAGAGGTCCACCCAAGGATCATTCCTGTGAAGTTTGGTGAAAATCTGCCAAGCGGTTTAGGAGATGTTGTTTATATGAAAAGTTGACAGCGCACGCATGCACGCACGCACGACGGACAATCACAAAAGCTCACCATGAGCACTTTGTGCTCAGGTGAGCTAAAAACCATTGCAACACCTATATCACATTTTCACAATTGACAAGACGGTGCATTACACGTGTCAAGAAGTGTTAATCAACTTCAACTATTACTGAGATATAAATGAGGCTTGTCGTGGGAAAACCGGGCTTAATGCATGTGCATAGTGTCGTCCCAGATCAGCCTGTGCAGTCTGCACAGGCTAATCCGGGGCGACACTTTCCGCCTACAGTGGATTTATGTTTAGTAGAGACTTCCTTGAAACAGAAAATACCATAAAGCGGAAAGTGTCGTCCCGGATTAGCCTGTGTGAATTGCATGGGCTGATCAGGGACGACACTTTATGCATTTGCATTAAGTCCGGGTTTCCCATGACACGCCTCAAATACATTGTTTGGATATCAAGCATGACTTGTGGAATATATCCAATGTATAGTAAATATTGTAAACATAAATGTTGGAAGTTCAGATTTTGCTTTTACATTTGGTTGAGCATGATGGATCAAATTAATCAATTGATCGCAAAATGCTAAGATTGAGCGTGCAACAATTGTATCCGATATTGAAATGTCCAGCAGATACAATTAAACTTTTAAATGAAAATCTATGATTTTGAGAAATTGTATAATGCATTAGGACTTCTCAATTCAATTTGAACTAAATGGCATCTTTATCATGGCTGGCACTGTAACAAACAAATTCTATGTGAAAAATCACCACTGTTATATATATCCCGCACCTTCCTCTCTAAATAATTTTGTTAGAAGACAAACAAGAACAACAAAGAGTTTACAAGTTGTACACATTTTATTTGTACTTGAAATATGTCATTGTTAAGATTATGACCCAGTCACATGTACTGATCGCTAGCGAGTAAACATTTACAACTAACACAAGAAAAGGGAATGTCTAAAATTATGTTACAATGAATTACATAATATACAAATAGGCAGCCATATGTGAACAAATTGTATTTGGTTTATATTTCATTTTGAAGCCAATTCTATACAAATGACTTAATGTGATGATAGTCTTTGTTTTAACAGTTTGAAAAGTGAATACAACATTTTAGCACTGGTCATATCACATTGCAAGAGATTAAAAACAATGAAACAAGAGTTGTATTTCATTTGTAACACCTTCATACCCTTGGTTTACTAATAAAATAGAAACAATGTACACATTTGTACAGTATAATACAGTCCATTCAGCACACACAAATACAATTAATTATGATTGCCATGGATACCTTTCTACACATTCCAATCCCCAGTAATTGGTGATAATCCAAACGCCTCTGGACTCGGTCCCGTAAGATACAGTAACACAGTTACTAGTAATAAGTGCCCCCTAGATATGACATGTGCATTTTTTAGTTTAACAAACTCATATGAACTATTAATACGAAAATGAAAATATGCACTGAACGATTACATTCGAAATTGTAAAGCAGAATGCTGAACATAATAATAAGGGGTTAAAAATGTAAATGCACAGTGCCATTAATATCTTCCTCTCTTAAAAACCAAGAAATTGGTTCATTAAATAAATAATAAATAAACGAAACATATTGCTTCAGGTTACGACCATAATCCCATATATTTGTCACCATCACAGTGACGACCTAGTGATGGAATCGTAGGAAGCGTTCGAAAGACAGTTGGTACAAACACAAATTTATCTTGCTCTTCCAATACAACATCATAGTGTACCATGAATGCCCTTAAACTTGAAAAATCTCAACATAAATCTATTCAAGCATTTAAATGAACCTTAATCTGCATTTTTAATGTCATTTAGTTACACATGCTGTACCATAGAAGTCTGTAAAAGTTCATAAAATCCCAACAGAAAATCCAAGCAATTCAGGGCAAGATGTAAATTAATAGTGAATGTCATGTTATAATGTTATTTCCCTCCATTAGATTTTATTTCTTCGCCGGTATGCTCTTATGCAGAGCAGAGATTTGTTCGTTGCCGAGGGTGATCTTGTCCTCGAGTTCCTGCAGCTGTATGGTGTACTTGGACTTCATCTTGATGTAGTACTGGTAGTCCTCCAGCTCTGTGCCCGTGAAGCACTCCTGAAGGAAGCCCTCTACCTGCTCGCGACGGCGGTCGATGTCCAGCTTCAACTGCTTCGCATCCTCGTGTTGCTGGTAGAGGCGGTCTCGCTTGTCCAGCGTCATTTTCTGAAAATGTTGGGAAAAATTTGTATTTTTTATAACATAACTAATGTTACTTAGCACATACACAATTATACTCAATTATTTTTTTGTATTTTGTATTATTTTAAACATATGTTACATAAACAGTAAGTTAACCCATACACGGATGGCTCAGATTGTCCCTGAACAAGTACATACAAGACAGTGAAGTATTGCCAAACAGTACTATAAACAACCAGCATACATCAGTAATTTGTCTAAAACGAACAAGTAAGGCAATATGAGATTTCGCCACCCCTGCTGTACTAATTTCAAGGTAATGTTAACATCTGAAGGATTAACAAGGTTACATCTTTACCTTCACTTTTTCGTTGGTGTTCTCGTTGAGGCCCTGTATGGTGTTCTCCGCTCGAGCCAACAGCCCCGAGAGCTTGAGGAGCAGACGGATGATCTTGTCGATGTCATCGATGTACGAGCGGTACTTGTCCTTCTCCTGCTGACTGCGACATCGCTTCTCCACATACCCGCTAACCTGTGAACATATTTGAATGATTTGAACAGGAAAAATATAGCACTTCACAAGTTTCTTGTGATTTTTTTGCTGAGTTTCTGTTCATTGAGTTACAGTACAATTAATGTTTTGCATTGCAACAGATATAATTCTGACATTTTTTAATTATGTCGCAACAATTTTAGATATCAGATACAGTCAACTAGTCTTAAATAATCAATAAAAGACTCAAAAGTTTTTACATGTCATCTACAACTTGATAATGTGCAATACCCGGTTCAACCAACAATATAAGTTGCTGACACATCATATACAACATTAGTACAAGCCGCGTTAGAATACCATGTGACATAGAACAGTATCTGCTAGCATACCTGTTTCCCCAGGGTCTCGTTCTCGTCAATGTCTGACAGCAGTTCCTTCTTGTCGTCCTTGAGAACCTCTATCTTCTTGATCATGCGCTGCAGCAGTTCCTCCTGGTGGCGAGAGTGAAACAAAGGGAGATACGCAGATGGCATCACAACTAAGGGAGGTAAGCTTAAGGTGAAATGTGTGGTCAAAGTCAATGGTAAACAGGGGTTGATCAGCTTAAGCAGATGGGATAAAAATGGGCTTATTGTAAAATATTATTTTGTTAATTTAAATTGTGGATGAGTTGCCTAAAGTAAAATACTGTTTTAAAGTATTGGTGGTAGCCTATGTCAGAATTATTTAGGAGGTATTTAAAAGCATGCAGCATTCAATGATTTGTTTACAAGCAAGGGATATTAATATTACATTACAGACATGACTAATTTGTTTTTGTTTTACAAAAACACAAGTGCATTTTATAAACCCGGTAACAATATCCCAATGTCACTAACACCAGAAATGATAGGAATGTTTAAATTTCCTGTTGTATGTTGTCAACAACATCAATCCACATTTTAGTCAAGTATTCTGTTTAAATGGTGTAATTTTCATACTTCCTACTCTGCTGTATTCGAGATCTCTCAAGGCCAAACTTTTTATGTTCATTGAAATGTTCAACTGCTTTACAGAATTCAGTTTCATACTAAGCATAAATGAACAGTGCAATTAAACAGCCTACATATCTGACATGTATGGTTCTTTACACAGAAAACACAAATTATCTAGTTCATATCTAGAAACACTTTAATATTTTTTCTATATGATACTTTATCCGCATATAAACAACAGTTTGGGTTCTGATAAGTAGGAATTGTGTTAACCTGAGTGGTTTAATCACCACACATCAGAACGACAAACAGTTGTTTATTTACATATAAACAATTATAAGGCAACAATTCTAACATGACCTGACACTAAAATCTGCAATTGCAATGCAAACTATATTTTACAGTTGCGGAACTATTTTATGATTTTTTTTTTTTAATTTTACAATGGAAAATGTTGTTCTTGAAAACTCTGCTTGTGTACTGCAAGAATTGACTGTAACAAATTGTGTACCTTTTTCTGTGCGAGAGTATCATTGTCGGCAAAGTCGTGACCCAGTTGGTTGCTGTCACTCAGTTTACGAATCTCCAGCTCTATCATGGCCTTTGGAGGTGACACATAGTAGTTGGAGGGCATGGGGGAAGTGGGCCTGTGGAAAACACGGGAGTCACATTCTTGTATTTGAACAACAAATGATGCAATATACTCACTTATGGTGCATTGAGAATAATAATATATGTCTTTGGAACAAGTGAATATGTTATTTTGTTTATAATGATTTAAAACAATCAACTGAATAATGAAATTTTTATAAAATGATATTGGAAAATCATTTCAAAATAGCTACAATAATATAATCACTTATATTTATTAAATAATTGAAGTAAATACTTACTCATCAGACTTTTCTTCCGACTTCTGCTGCGATGATTTCTCATCGTTCTTGGTCGCCAAGCGTGGTCGTCGTTCCTCCGGGGGCTCAGACTCGACCGGGAGGATTCCATCGAGGAACTGCATGCGGCTCTTCTTGCTGTCTGACTGCAGCACCTCACTGAGCTCCCTCTCACTGTCCCGGAGAACCTTAGCCAGCTCCTGAGCCTTCTGGTCACACTCCAGCTCCTCTGCCGACGGCTGCCGGCCGTGGTTCACACTGACTAGCGGGGCCGAGTGATTCACTGTGGCATCTTTTGGGTGTTCTGCACGGCTCGCGGAAGTGGAATTGCTTGGATTTGGTTCAAAACTCTTACGCACATTTGTATGACTATCACCATGTCTGTTTTCTGACGTCTGAGGTTGTTGCCAGCTTTGAGGTGGACTGAATTTGGAATGGGAAAGAACAGCTCCTGGGTTTTGTTCACTGTCTCTTAGTGTTTCGCTTGGATGATGATTTTGAAACATAGCTACATTTTGGTTATCAGAATTATGACTGTGACTACGAGAACTGGCTGAGGAAGAACTCTCATAGTTCCGTTTCTGTCTACTTTGAACACTAGTGACTTGCATATTTGCCATGTTCTGAACAATATCACTTACATCACCATAATGTCTTGAGTCTGGACTAGAAACAGAAGAGTTTTGATCTCGTACAAACTGGTCGCTTTTCCAGCTTCGGGCAGGCACTTGTGGCTCGGGTATCGACTGACCTGGACTTCGCTTCATATCATGACTTTTACTAAAGTTTGCATCATGATTCTGATTTAACAGAGTATGAATATTGGCACTATTGTTTGATTTGTTTGCATATGGCTTAGCGCCATGATTTTGGAATGAGTCTTTTCTGTAACTGGAACTATTTGACGGAGCAGGTTGTTGTTGTTTGTAAGTCCTGTTTGGAACAATGGGAGGTGTCGATGACACGTTGTCTGCCACATCTGCACTGTGTTTACTTTGATCATCTGTAGGATTCACTTTTTTTACCACCGGTCGTAACCGGTCTCTAAAACTATCACTATGTGTCACGGAACTTTCCAACTGCTCTAACGAGTCAGTTTTGTGATTTTCCACGCTAGAGTCTTTTTTCTCTTCATTTGTTGCTATGGAAGATCCATTGCTATGCAATCTTTCATGACTGCCTGACCTATTAGAGCCAGGTGAATGTGAGAACACTTCAATGTTTTTCACACGATCTTTCACAGACGGCCTGGATTCCTCAGACACACTATTACGATCACCCGGCCTCTGAACGACAGTATCGACAAAGCTTCCTGAGCTGGTCATGCTGGTTGGTGAATTCAACATGGGCAACGGTTTGGCCACAGATTTCACTGCATGTTGGACAGAGGTGACCTCTGGGGACTGGAAAGCGGGAATCTGAGGTGGTGACCTCTGGTGCTGATTTGATGACCTCTGACCCAGATTGGGGGAATCCCTGCCCTCCAGTCTCTTCCTCGGAGGTTTGTTTGGCGTCTCGAGGCTGTCTCTGTTCTCTGTAACAGGTTCGAATACCTTGCTGTCCTGGTGTGGCCTCAACAATGTGGTGTCTGATGTGGTACGCTTGTACTTGCCGAGTTCCCTCGGGCAGCGAGTCTTGTAGGAACCGTACGAGTCATCAGCACATCTGGAATATGTATAGGAAATGGGTGGTAATAACATAACACACATGCACACAAATACAAGTACGAAGAAAACTTGGGGTTGGGGAGATAATAATCGACACACCCGTAAGCATTACCAATGATTGTTCTGTCAATCCAGTTTGTACTATGTATTCCACATAATAAATAACAACATGTTCTTAATTTTTTCTGTGTCTCACTAAAAATGCTTGAACTAAAGGAAAATAGACTGTTGAAGTAAATATTTTTATTTCTTATTAAAGCATGTCCTTATTGTTTGATTCATCATATGACCTGACAGCTAGAAGGATATTATTGATCAAAATAATCCTTAATTTCTTTGTTTAAAAATTGTTGTGAAATTCAATGCAGAAGTGTTGTATTTTTGTGTAATAAATAATCACTTGATATATCCTTTAACATATAACATCTGCTATGTTGTCATAAAATTCAAAACCCATCAGCTGTACCAACATAACCTCAATCAATCAAATCCATTCAACAATAAACAAAGTTGTCCACTATCTGTACATACACAAACACAAAGTTGTCCACTATCTGTACATACACAAACACAAAGTTGTCCACTATCTGTACATACACAAACACAAAGTTGTCCACTATCTGTACATACACAAACACAAAGTTGTCCACTATCTGTACATACACAAACAATGGATACAATCCTCCCGATTTTGTCCCAAAATGTTTCTTAAAGTTAAACGACAGTCTCTTTTTCGTCTTTTTAGTTGTTTTCACAATAATTCCCTCATCTACAATTCCTATCCGCTTCTTCAATGCTTGCATTAATCCAATATCAAAATCCATTATACATAATATATTCAGTTACAAATACACTACATAAGGTACTTGAAGTGAAAACTTGAAACTCCTTAAAATAACTTAAACAACGTATGTATTTGTATCTATCTCAAGTATGACATCTCCATTTCTGTTAACATCTATATATACTGGTACAGAAACATCTTACCAAGATTAACAGAAAATTATCCATACAAAATCTACACCTCAAATCAGACAATGAAATTAACAGTTAATTTTCATAATGATCTGATTATTCCTTATATTTCATACAATCTGAACAGGTTGTGGCCAGAATTTTTTCACACCAGACACTTATCCTGGGCCATCAAGTTTGAATCATCTGACTCATCAATCAACTGCCATTATTAACGCATCTGTCATCCAAATTAGCAACTATCCTACTTTAATTAAAAATTGTGTGTGTGCAGTAATTATGAGCAATTATGACATTCCATCTTCACAGATTTCTTAGCACATGCTGCACCATCTCAATCAAGCAGGTGTGAAAGATAGATGTAGATACTGAAAATCAAACCGATTAAATTATCTAGCACTTTTAGAGCAAATAATGACTATTTATTATATCGTAATATATTTAAGTCGGGTAAATTTTACTTATTCAATTAGGTTCTGTAATAATCACATTACACATAACCTGAAAATGATATTGGTATGCCAAAAATTCATATTCTCTGAAAATATAAGAATACTAATATTCCATTATCCAGAGTAAAAACTTTGTTAATGAAGAATTAATGAAAAATGCTTTTAATGTTTTGCAATTCAAAGATTCACACAAATCACCTTATTATTTATATACAATTATATCTTGGATTTCGAAAATGATCTCATGTATAAATAACATTTTAAATGTGATCACAAATAAATGCCTAGCAACAGTTTCTTTATTAAATATTGTATATATTTATTTGGATAAATATAAAGTCCATCTTAATATTAGTTGAACTGCATTTCCATTTTAAGCCAATCAGGAAAAAATGCAGTTACCTTAACATCGACTTCTGTTTGATGTGATAATTTCACAAAATGACATTTATGATGACCATGGATGGATAAAAACTACCATAATACTGGTACGCGCATAATGTTGGATAAACAAGTAGTTAATAAGGCGACAATTTCTGTCAAGACTGTATCTATAGCAACAATAAAACAGTCAGTAGCAAAGACAGTTGCATGTGATGTACTTAGACATATGAGTCATGAATGTTTCAACAACGTGAGAATGTAATTTATGAGACATTTTTGGTACCTTTGTTTGCTGTTTTCTACAATTTAAATAGTTACATCTTAATGAAAACCTAAAATAAGTAAGAAATGCATAGCTACCTGACACCCCAACGTTGGAATGCATACATTTTCGTTCTAAATCCAATAAACTGCTAATTTTTTCACTCTTAAAATGCTTCACTAAGCTAATCTCATTTTAACATGTTTTGTGTCCACTGTCCTATAACGCATTAGAGTTTATTGCGATTTCACCATTGTAACTCCTGTATTATTGACTCAACAACTCAAGCAACTGACCACCCAAACTCAAATCCTGCTACCATCCACATCATAAGCCATAATCTCACATCTTGTGGAATATGCTGTGGTAAACCCATGTTCCCCTCCTTCACTGATCATTATAGCACCAATCCGCACCACTATCAGTGTTCACCATGTTTTATTGACACTGCCAAGGGATATGCTGCACTAAAACCACAGTCTAACAGCAATTCCTCCTGCACTTCAGTAGTCACAAAGGTCCAGATTCACTGGAAAGTTTTACCACCTGCTCATTTACAGTGATTTGAAACACACCATAGACCCAGGTGACTGCAAGATGAGCAGGCTAGCTCATGAATTATATCTCAGGGCTGGGATTAAGAAGTATCCTATGATGCCCCACTGCTTCCACTTTGCTCCAAAACACCAAAACAGAAACCAGGGCTTCTTGTGTACTACACAGCCCTATCTGACAGTATTAATTATACCGGTAAAAGTAGTAGTTCTATGTGGAACCTCTAGATGGTCAACAAAGATCACCCATCCTGTACTGAGCATTCAAAATCACACTTTTCTCCAAAAGTTCCAAACTGAACACTGAGTGATGTGCACCCCACTGCCCTATCTGACAATACACAGTATTGCTGTCCAACATATGCTGTAGACCCATTGAAATGGTGAACATAAATCATCCGTCCCTTTCTGAGATTTCAAAACCCCACAGAACTCTTTTAATTGAAGATTGGGAGAGTGGCTACAGATAAAGATCTACTCAAGATAGCAGATGTTCCATGAATGAAATCAAACAACCTGTTGAAGAACCTTTCTCTCTGAACCAGCTGTAGACTCAACAACAAGCAACCAAGTATATTACCAGTACATACAAACAGTTTTCATTAAACATCTCCAAGTCTGTGGAATACCCACCACATGGTTCATCTCAATGCAGGTGAAAGGTGATGGGGAAGAGTGCTGGCTACCTTGATATTCCCCCCCCCCCCCAGAAATTATATCAAGCAATTACAAGAAGACATAATCTCCAGGAAAGAATTGAGATGTCTCCCTAGAGCACTATAACTCTGGTCTAATTAGCATAATATTCTGATACACACTGGTTCCATTATAAGCAGCCAATAATAGGGCACCCTGTGGGACTCACCCACTTAATTCAGGCAAGGATTTGTTTGATAGAGGATTTAAAAATATATAAATGTATTAATTTTTCTACAAAATTTTATAATTTGTAAATCATACCATTTATAGTTCATGAATTATCAGACACTGTAGGGTAAGACAGCAACAAAACAATATTCAACCTTAAAAGTAAGATTGCAACAAAATAGTTCTTATTCTTAGTACTAAATACAATATTATGATTACCTCACCAAGAATAAGGTATCTGACATAAGGTATGTAGTTACATCATTGAACAAGTATTTGCTAGCTTACGTTATTTAAATACAAATTGCAAAAAAACAAACATCGAAAGATTTTTTCTTTGGCTAACAATCATAATATAATGAAACAAGATTCTGTGTTTGACAAACACACATGCCCCCGGTTGGTGCTGGATAGCCCATTTCTTGGTCCAAATTAGGTCAAGGTCAAGGTCAAAGCGAGTAAGGTGATATGGGTGGATTGGGGATAGTCATTAGAAACAACTGTGTAATTATCCAAGTGTTGTAGCAAGCAGTGTTGTTGCTAGACGAAACGGTAAAATCTAGTTAATCAAGAAACAGCCCATTTGAATTATTCTAAGTGCAAATTAGGTCAAGGTCAAAGTGAGGTTGGGTGATATGGGTGGATTTGGAACGGTCATAAGTAACGACTGTGTAAATATCCAAGTGTTGTTGCAAGCAGTGTTGGCGCTAGATGAAACGGTAAAATCTATTTAACCAAGAAACATCCCATATGAATTATTGTAAGTGCAAATTAGGTCAAGGTCAAAGTGAAGTTGGGTGATATGGGTGGATAGGGAATGGTCATAAGCAACGACTATGTAAGTATCCAAGTGTTGTAGTAAATGGTGTTGGTGCTAAACAAAAAGGTAAAATCTACTTAACCTTGTCACGGACGGATAGACAGGACAATCACTATATGTCTCCATAAAACTCAACCACAAATTACATAAAAAGCTGAGGTATAGGAAGCCCATAATATACTGGATTCAACCATGCACATTTATTGCTCTCTAAGCCACTTTAATGTCAGACAAATCCTGGTCTTTGTTGTAGGAACAGTTGCCATGACATTTGAATCTTGTTACAGGTCTTACAACATCCAATAATAAATTCACTTTCCAAAACATTCTTGTTCTATTTCTGCTGCAGAGCAATAAACATTTGGATTTCTGGTTTGCATCAAACTTGCCTCCTTAAGCAATAATAACAACATTTATACCCAGAAACAATTGAACAATTGTAGCTACCCAGCAGATACCAACTTATCTTAACTATAATGACTAGTTATAAACATAATTGTAAACAGAGAAAGGCATTTATACTATCATCATTATATTATTACCATTTAAAACAAGATATAAGATTAAACTCTACCTTCATTGTGTACAAATTGCAAAAATAACCAAACTGATGCAGATTTGCTAATACAATAGCTATCACAATGATTCTTTCCTTACAGGTAAACAAACATGAAGAGCAAACATTTTAGGAAGTCACACAGTCACTTAGTCCAGCACTGATGATTATAGCTTGGACAGTGGTCAGCCATCAAGGGCCGGTCAGTCCTTTGAAGTCAGCCAATAAACCTGGACAATAAACACAGACCACCAGGTCTGAATAGTGTCTGTTAACAGAAATCACAGGTAATTTGATCAGCTCTTAATGGTGGACAGTCAGCTAGCCAAGTATTCACAAACACACCCACAATCAGCAGTTTACCTGACCAAATCAACACAGAGAACTGAAATTGAAAAATTTAAATACCCGAGACCAAACGGACACACTAAAAACTGAAATCAAAACATTAAACTACCTGTGACTAAACCAACATAGAAAACTGAATAAGAAAAATTCAAATACCTGTGACCAAACCAACATAGAAAACCGAAATCGAAAAATTCAAATACCAGTACCTGCAACAAATTCAACACAGGAAACAGAGTAAAATTAATTCAAATACCTGGGATAATTTCTCAATTCTTCAAAATTTCCCCAACTTCAAAGAGAGTTAACAATTGTGAGAAATGGGGCCTCCATCCTACCATTGGTTCATGTCTCATGGAAAGTGATAAGAGAAAGTTTGTGTGATAATTTCAGTGACTCAACCTACATGCTCACATCGGCTTATCACAGAACACAAAGATGCAGCTATCACAGAAAGGAAATGACATTAGTTTTCACAACAACACAACTATCCCTGTCCAAATGACATTCAGTGAAAAAACAACCACTACTGAGTTAACCAAGTCCGGCTCCTAGAAACAAATTAAAGTATTTAAGTAATCTTCAAATTTACAAAAACCTTGAGAAAAGCCAGCAATTCTTCACATATCAAAATCCCCAATGAAATGCCACACAATGTGCTAATTACTTAAAAACTGAGAGAAGAAATTGTAATCCAGGAGAACAGTGTCACCAAATTCAACACGGGGACCACAGGCATGAATTACCACAAAATTCCAATAAAGGAACACCTCACAACACCAGGGTGTAAGCCCATCATGCACAGAAGGTGGTTATGGAGAATAATTGAATTATCACAATGAGCAGCACAGAATGTAGCAGAATGGAGCAGCAGCAGTGGCTGATTACTGCTCACCTGATTGCTGTGACTAATGAAGTGGAAATATCTGGACAGGTGCTTGCTTTGCATCCAGCAAGTCTTGGGGCGGGTGTGTGTGTGTGTAAATGCCTTCACACAAGACACATATCAGTAAGTATTATCTCCATTGTTGTTGATATGTTACAAGTGGCAGATATTTATAACCATTCTTAAGTGAGACATGAAATACCATTACTACATTAGATTTATTAGTGCTGAAAGGTTAACGAACACATATCTGGTGTAGCAATTATACAAATTTTTCTTTATTTCTGTTTTGATTACAATGATGTACCGTACAAGCTATTTCTGTCTGTCATTTCCAAATAAATAATTAAACTGACAATATAGATCAAAATAATTCAGTCATGCTATTAACAATATTAATTTAATCTATCAATGCTAAAAAATCTATTATTAATTCTTTAATATTTCTCAGCATGCCATATGACAAATCCCACCTAAGACACTGTTTATACCGAAGATAAATTCATTTAGGACCACAATATTTATTTCTCATGCACAGCAATGAGGATATTATTGACAACATATGTTTTCATGGCAAGATGGTATATGGCTTTGATTTCTAGGTAACTTCAGCAGATATATGTTTCATTCTTGAAACTTATCCCCAGTAACCAGCAGTGTTATGTAACCTAGTCTGAATTGGAGTATGAGCAGGATAAAAATGCAAATTTTGGTGAAGTTATATTGACATTTCTCTGAAAGCCATAAATATTTTAGCAGTGTCGTGGGAAAACTGGGCTTAATGCATGTGTGTAAAGTGTCATCCCCCATCAGCCTGTGCAGTCTGCACAGGCTAAACCGGGACTGCACGTTCCGCCTGCAGTGGATTTATGTTTAGAAGCAGGGTTGTCAGGTTTTTGCCATGAGTGGAAAAAACCATGGTAAAAACCGGCAAGGAAAAAACTGGGTGGCAAAAACTGGCAAAAATCACAATAATTTATGTATAAAATTAATATAAAAAAACACAACAACAAACAAATACAGTTTAAATTTAATGAGATAGGGTTTAATGTGTTTATATATGCACCTGGTGTTCATATTAAGTGGGGGAAAGGAGAAGACAGACATTTGACTTGAATGCCATGTCTGAGTCAAGACACCTGTTATGCAGCAAAAAACAGGAGAACAAAATCCAACTCAGGTGATAATGGCCTCTTTATTATTGAACTGGGGATACTGGGGCTAGCTAATGGGGCTGCTAATCACTGGAATGTTCCTCAGGGGAACAATTAATGGGTTCCAGAACAAACAGGTACTGAAATTTCAGAGCATGCACCACATTGGATTGTAGTTGTGTGTTAGGCATTTGTCTGGCACTTAACATTAATGGGCATGTCCTTTTGGCCTATCATAGAGTTGCTTGGGTCATTTTCATGGGTTTAAATTCTTCTAAGCCATTGTAAGACAACCATTTGGTTTCTGAATTCACTCACTATAACTACATGTACCTTCATCACTTGCATATAGATCTACAATAATTATGTCAACAAGAGGAGGAAGAAATAAAGACCCAGTATGGGACTTTTTCAACAAGGTAGAAAAAGATGGAAAGACTCTTGCCCGTTGCAAGAAGTGTGGTCATGAGCAAAGCAACAAAGCAGAGCGTATGAGAAAACACCAGAAGACATGCAGTGAGGTAGTTTCATTTGAATTAAAACGCTCTGCAGAAGAAAATCATGGCCTGGAAACTGAGACAAGCAGTGCTCCAGCTCCAAAGAAAAGAATTCAAACCGACTTGAATAACCAAGTGTTTGTGACATCGGAAGAAACCAAATTAAAGCTGGACTTACTTTTAGCCAAGTTCTTCTTTGCATGTAACATACCATTCTCAGTGAGTGAGCATGATTCATTTAAAACTTTTGTGTCCACTCTGCGACCTGGATACAAGCCACCAACAAGAAAGAAACTGTCGGGACCACTACTTGATTCTGTTACAGAAGAGCTACAGTTGCAGGTAAAGGCACAAATTGAAGGCAAAGACTGTACTCTCATTGAAGATGGCTGGAGTGACTGCCATAATGATCCTGTGACGGCTACGTGTGTCCATGTTGATAAGAAAGCATTCTTCATTGATGCCAAGTCAACAGGAGCAACAAGCAAAACAGGGGAAAACCTCCGGGATATGTGTAAAGAATCCATCAAAAAGGCATCGTCTTTATATGGATGTACAGTAAAGAATATTGTGACAGATAACGCCAAGAACATGGAAAAAATGCGACCGCTTCTTCATGAGGAAGACAATGACTTGCTTGTGTATGGATGTAATGCCCATTTACTGAATTTGCTAGGACAAGATATTACACCATCATCTGTAATGAAACATGTTGTTGAAGTGCAAAAATACTTCAGAAATCACCACCAGCCCAGCTCATGGCTGGGTGAATGTGAAGGGAGTGTAAAGCCCCAGCTGCCTGGGGACACAAGGTGGAACAGTCCACTGACCTGTCTTGATACATTTCTGAGAAACAGAGAGTTCATGATAAGAATTACTCAGGAACATGGTGAC
Source organism: Congeria kusceri (assembly GCA_027627225.1). Classification (NCBI taxonomy): domain Eukaryota; kingdom Metazoa; phylum Mollusca; class Bivalvia; order Myida; family Dreissenidae; genus Congeria; species Congeria kusceri. Next base: position 26,673,090 of record CM051025.1, read on the forward strand.
TCTACTGACTCCAACATAGCAAGGAAAGTTAATGATTTCAATTTGTACCAGCAGGCAAAAGATCTCCACAAACAAATGCGACCAATATCTGAAATGTTAGATCGCATTCAGGGTGACTCTGCCAATGCTGCTGATGCCTGCGATGCTTGGTTCACTCTACTTCACCACCCAGATCTGACTGAGCACAAAGATGTCATTAATAGTAGAATGAATCAAGCCCTTCAGCCGTTCCATTTGGCAGCATATCTTCTTCATCCAAAATACAAAGGTGCACATCTTAGTGATAAACAAAAAGAAATTGCAAGAAATTGGATCACACAGAAAAACGAGTGTTACATCTCCTCAGTCATCAGCTTTGAGGCCCAGGCTGAACCATATCCATCCTCTTTCTGGACGACTTCGGCAACAAGCATGGATAGCTGTGTTTGGTGGAAGGCTGTGAACAATTCAAACTTTCTGCCAGGATTTGTTGATCTAATGATTAGACTACAAAAACTGCCCGCAAGTTCTGCTTCAGTTGAAAGAGTGTTTTCAAACTTCAGCCATATACAGTCCAATCTAAGGAACCGGCTTGGGATCGAAAAGGCAGGAAAACTTGTTTTCTGCTACCGAATGCTGAGAGGTTCACAGGAGCTGGAGTACTGATTTTCGTATCATAATCACACAATGTGCAAAGTTGAAGGGAGTAGATGGTGTACCTGGAATAATTATTCCAATAATAAGTTTGTAAAGTTTCACTTTTTATTGAAAATATGCATATATTCAATGGTAAAAAGTGCATGTATTTGTTAATTGAATTTGAATAAAGCAGTTTAAACGTATTGTTTTCAATGTCTATAGATTTTGCCATTTTTGCCGGTTTTTTCCAGTTTTTGCCGGTTTTTTCCAATTTTTGCCATCGGCAAGGAAAAAATAAGTTTTTTCAGGAAAAAACCCAACCCTGTTTAGAAGAGACTAACTTGAAACAGAAAATACCATAACAGCGGAAAGTGCCATCCTGGATTAGACTGTGTGAACTGCACATGCTAATCCCAGAGGACACTTTACGCACATGCATTAAGCCCGGTTTTCCCACAACGCACCTCATTTAGTAACTAGCCAAAATGTCAGTTTTAGTTACATTCATTAGGCATTACACAATGCTTTTAGTGCCGGGTAGTAGTTAAATAATAGTATGCCTTACCCCCTTAAGGTCTGACGCGATTTAAATTTTTTTTTTAAGTTTGTTGCACTTTCTATTTCTACTAAATCATTAAGATTATATGCATTGGCGTATGCCTAGTTATGCCATTGGTAATTGAGATTTACTTTTAACATTATTAAGCTCTTATACTAAACTGAAACACTGTAACATCATATCATGGAAGAAAACTCCAGGCACCAGGTTCATGTCATAGCATGGTAACATGGGAGAAGCAATTATTCAAGCAATTGGCCACTTCAAAAGTCAGGCATCCAGAACAGGGCTGCCAAAAAATAAAGAAACAGGGAGCCTTTTAATAAACTCCCATTTACATGGTAGATTTCACATGGTTGATTGATGGATGATGCTCTTACCAGTAAGAAAGTGCAAAGAGAATCCATAATTTTGACAATGACTAATTAAAACCAATATTTCATCAAGCTTTTTCTTCATATACAAAGAAGCATTAAAACTATGCCTTATTACCATAATTTCGTGGGTTACCATAATTTCGTGGCCATTTAAAACTAATAGAATTTTTGCTCGTGCATCCGAAAACATTGTCCGAATTACTATAACTGTTCAGTGAATTGTATATTTTTGCAGTATCTGAAAAGGAAATCCTATTAAATGTCAACCAGTAAGTGACTTGGTCATTTAAATCACCAATTAATGACATTAAATACACAAATTATTCACTATCGTACAACTATTTTGGAATTAAAATCATGAAATTTCGTTCAAAAAAATTGTATATTTAGTACAGTTTTCCAAGAATAATTGCATGTATGATTATCTCCCTTGTGTTTATTTTTCACTGGAATTTTGCTATTTTCAGTAAAACAAAATACATAAACACTCCCCCTTCCCTAAATTTGACTGAAATTTTCAAACTTTTAACTTTAAGTTAGCATTCCTACCCACAAATCGCTGCATACAATTTTATCATTTATTTAATATTTACGAACAAAAACTAACACAATAGAAATATTTATAGATTCATGAAGCCTTAAGTTAAACCTGCACAAGCAAAAATGAACAAGTGTGTAGATTTCGTCAGGCATATATTGTTACCTTTTAAAAATACGATAAGGACTGTGTATTTATAATGGCAAAATTTTAAAAAACACTAGTTTTCATTAAGTTTTGGTTCTTTGATCAGCACAGGCTCCAGCTCAAACAAAGTGAAACTAGACTGATGCTGTAAACACTCTTCCCCAACCAAAGTAGGCCAGCCAATCAGAACCCACGAAACTATGAGAAGCTTCCAGACGATACAGATCAGTAGGGTCAGGTACAATAACATAACATATACATGAAATAGCAACAAAATTCTGTATTTTAATTACTTTGTTTGCAAAGAGCACATTGCAAATTTTGTTTTATCCAACTCAGAGGTGAGATAACAGAATGTATTAACGCGCATGCACCACAATCGTAAATAAGACCCACGAAATAAGGGTGACACGGCATATACTATGAATAAACCAAAGATCAATGCACATAAAATCCACTTAGTAATGTGCTGGTAAATTTTGAGAGTTTACAAACATGAAAATGGTATTTATATACAATCTGATAAACTTCCCATTAATTCCATATATTTCAGTCCCCAATATCTAATTAATTCTACAGATGGATGAAAGCAAATGGCTGTGAAATTATTTTATGCTCATAAAAGGAGGACAGGTGCAAGCGCTATTAGTTCAGCTTAAAGCTACATGACCACTCCCATATCAATTTAGCAAGAACATTTGTGATCTTTGTAAGAAAGAAATACAAAACAAAATACTGCTGTAAGTTTAATATGACTAACATTTGATTTTGGAGATTCACAAGATGTGAACAGTATTCTGTAGCAGAATTTAATAATGAAGCACAGGAATTCCGATGCTTACATTCGCTGTAAGACTTAATTATCTGTTGACTTTGCCTGTCCTTTAAAAAGAAAGTTGTTTATAACGGCAATTAAATCCCCAGTAATGCAACAATAATGAAGTTTGTATGGATAATAAAACCCAGAGCCTCCAGTATTATCAAGATCTTCCTACTGTTTCTTGAGAAAATCAGATTTTATGATCATAACTACAAAACTCTGACAGCTTGTTCATAAATCTGGCGAAATCTGCCAAATTTGAAGCCTGCCAGTTATACATCAAGGCTTAACAAGAATTTATTCCAATGCATGTAAGTTTTAAGTAGCAATTGGCCATTCTGTTTTTGTTTCGCATATTTTAAATGTATTTAATATTTTAAACGAACAACAAGAAACAAACATAATCCATAGCCATGAAAGTTGTTGTTATAGTCATATATATTCTGAAGGAATGTGTCAGTCGATCATTTGTAACTGATATATCTCTACAAAATGTCATCCCACCTGAATTATGCAAATTTATGTATGGAAATAGTATTTAGTAACAGTTATATTATATATTTATGCAATAAAAATAATGTCAAAAATAGATAGTAACTTTCAATACTTCTAAAGCAAACTAATGCTACGCCAATATACAACATAAATGATTATGGAGATTTTATTATTTGCTTTGTTGTCAACCAAATATCCCCTAAACTGTGAACATTTTGTCTTATTTTTATTTTATTCAATTAGATTTAAAAAAAGAAGTTAACTTCAGACTGTTTTCTAAACAACTTTATGTATATGACCCCAGACTTTTTTGCTATATTTTTCAGGTGAATGAAAGATAGTGATTTAATGTGGAATGCTACACAACTTTAACTTGCCTCATAAATAAACATAATTAATCTATGTTCTGTCTTTCATCACAGGTTCATGTTTTCATTGATACAGACAGTGTTTACAAAACAGAAAAAGAACATCTTCATGGATATTTCTGACTTCTTTGTAATTGATAATTTGTTAGTTCAATGACTTCATTATGGGATCATGGCGATTTCATTTCACTAACCATTATTAGTGTATTCACCTGTGTATCAGATATAAAAGTTAATTGAAGTGAAAGCGATGCTATTTCTTTGTTGGGCATTCATTTCAGGCAAATTTAATGCACTAAATTATTATTTTTTGCTTCAGAATAAACATAATGTTTAAAGGTTTCCCAAAATTATTCACTTCATAATATTTTGATCTTAAAAGCATTAAATAGTTCTCTAACATTTCCCAAATGGAATATTCCATAAGATGGTTCAACGCAAACGCAAGATCAGAATGGTTGAAGGGAGGTAATACATTTAGCAATTCAGGAAACATAGGTTTGCAATAATGATCTCCCTTAGTTTGATTGGTCTTTTCTTACACACAGTATTATAATGTACTAAGGGAAGGTAAAGAACTCTCATAACACTGACCTGCCATTCAAATCTGCCACATTATCTGTTCCTTCCATGAACTCCACTGGTGGTGGAGGGAAATCCGCAGTGGCGTTAAGATCCACAGGCACTTCCACCTCCCCGTTTTTCAACGGCGTCGGCATTGGTGGCGGTTCAGGGGTCAATCTCTCACGAGACAGTGGTGGAGAGTGTAGGGCAGATATCTGCTTAACCTCCGACTGACTGTTAGATGTCTGTGGCGAAAGGTGGGACGCAGATTTCGCCTCCATAGCGGCGGCAGGCTCCTGTTTGTAGGACTGGGACAAGGACACCTGCACTGTGGACTTGGTGGACACTACCTGCATCGATATTCCTACAGGTTTGTGCTGTTCAGAGAATCTGCGGGCCTGCTTACGCAGCTGCTGTGCATATGCATCCTCTTTCAATGTCCCAGTATTTACCTCCCACGCGCGAGTCCCAGAAGGAACACTAGTTTCCTCCTGGTATGCACTTTTCAAGGCTTCACGCTGTGAACTGTCCATGCGGGCCAAGAGGAAGGACTCTGACTTGCTGTTGATGAAGCGCCGGGGCGGGAGGGCAGGAGGGCTCTCATCGTGAACCCCTGGGACGGGGGGAGGGGGGCGGCGGGGGTAATCCCCTGTGGAAAGGTTGTGATAGATAGGGGCCGTCACCATGGTTCCGTCATCTCCGGGAGGGGGACTGAAAACAGAACAGATTAGGGTAAACAAAGTGGTAAAAACATTTATAATTCTGAAAACAGACATGCACTTAGAAAAATTGTTATAACTTATTATAACATAGAACAAAACAAAAGAGCACAAGTAAGTAAAGCCTCGTAAATGTGTTTGTTTTCGATAGCTAAATGTTGTGAATGCGATCAATTTCAGAATTATTATTATAAACATCATATTCCTTACACCCACAAAAGCATTATGATAGGCACCTAAGTCAATACTGAAATAAACACAAAATAAAACATAGCCAATATACTTACAAACTTTAACCTAGTACATTAAAAACACAAATGGAGCATACATCAGAACAAAATCTGACTTTGTTCACAGATAAAATGGCTTAGCTAATCCCAATAAATCACATAAGCACAATGTAACTGCTTCTGAAGTCAGCAAATTAACAGCCTTAAGGAATTCTCTATGTAATAAATGACGGTGAAGTCAAACCGGAGCCACCAAACTGACCTGTTTTGTCAGCAATTAGAATGTAAAGATGTCAAATGAAAGCCAACGTAACTAAAGCAACATGGTATTTCAGAACTGAAAACTACCAGTACATCTGGTACATTTTACTTAAGGAAAATTTGTTTTTATTTTTAGACAATAAATGAAACAAAAATCTAAACTATCTGAAGATTTATCTAGCCGACTACACTATCCAACCACTGTCAAAACACAGGAAAACAGATATACATCTTAACATTGTGTAACATTACCACAAGTCAGGTAGATGGCATCCCAACCCTGGTCCTACACTAATCTGTTATTGGATGTTACAGATCTGTTTGTACTTAGTAACAGCAGTTACTTTTGGCTTCATCACACCTATTTTGTGAAGTCCACAGTTTCACACCAATTGTGAAAGAGCATATTAAACTTTAATGCTTCATGTGTGTGTGTTACTATTTTTCTGGTGTTAATTGGTGCAGTTGATAGAAACAGCTAGCTTCATATGGTTATGCCTTCCAAATTTTATGTATAGCTTTAATCAAATTAGGAATCAAGTGTTTCTTGAATTTACACTTGTAATTTTATATTTTATTTTGGTGTACATGAATTGCATATATAGTTGTTAAAAAATGCAAATGTACACTTCTTTTTTTCTATTAAATAAATGAAAATAACATTATTTTTATAGAAATTATATATTTTCGAAAAAGAACGACATATTTAAGTACTAGCTCATGATTTATAATACTACTAAAACATAAAAAAAAATTTCTTACTTTTTGTTTTATTACTGGGGGTAATAATTATGAGAATCCAAGTCGAATAAATGTAACATCCAATAATTTCCATTAATTATATAAATTGCATCTGTTGAACATTTACACTGAAAACAAAAATATCTCCTTTTTTTTTAAAATTCAAATTCTGACATTTATTAACGATCTCACCATAATTCACATTTTGGTAACGATCTCACCATAATTCACATTTTGGTAACGATCTCACCATAATTCACATTTTGGTAACGATCTCACCATAATTCACATTTTGGTAACGATCTCACCATAATTCACATTTTGGTAACGATCTCACCATAATTCACATTTTGGTAACGATCTCACCATAATTCACATTTTGGTAACGATCTCACCATAATTCACATTTTGGTAACGATCTCACCATAATTCACATTTTGGTAACGATCTCACCATAATTCACATTTTGGTAACGAACTCACCATAATTAACATTTTGGTAACGATCTCACCATAATTCACATTTTGGTATATAAAGCTGTGTAAAAGTCCATTATAAAAGTGTCATATAGCACAATTAAAATGTACTGTCCTTAAATAAAACCTAAGCCACGGTGACATTAAAAGGTAAAAACACAAACTGAAAGTTTTGATGATCACTAAGCAACTATGTAGACCACATTAACATATAAATCATGAATCACCCCTCCTCGCAATATATATCACTGATTATCATGTTACTTCATACATCATGTTTAAAGCAGGCACATTTAGGATTCAGTACAAAGTCATGTTAATCGTTCTAGAGATTAATCATGCTTGAAAAAAATGTTTAATACCATTATCGCATAATCAGTGTTTTATCTTTATCGGGACTTAATACCTATAGGAATTCTACCTTCCTCTTCATTTATTACTAATCCACTGTGAATGGCCTAATTTGGAGAAAATTATCAGGATTTCAGTCCACCTATCGAATAATTAATGAATGATTAATAATGCCCCAGCGCCTGGCCATACATGGTGGACTTGGATAATGAAGTTCATGACTCCTTCAGGTCCACACCATTGAATGTTAAGCTACCAGTGTGTTTTGTGATTATTTTATTTAGGTATTTGAATTTGGTCACCAGTTTAGAGGCATCAGAAAACATTCCAAGCTTCTTACCAAATAAGAATGGCTTATCTGGTTCAGGGTTTTCATTAAAAAACCTGGAGTTTTTTTTAAATATATATACATAGGGCTTACACAGTCAATTCATAAAATCAAACATTGTTGTTTATTTTGATATTTTCAACATTTCTTAGCAAAGATATTCCTTATTTGATCAGTATCAGACTACTTTCCAAACACAAAAACGAAATTTGAGACTCAATCGAAATACTTTTATTTTGCAACTGCCCATATCCCTGCCCAGTTAATAATTAAGTGAACACCAACTATATACTTCAATACCCTCCCTAATCTATCAGTTTGACCACAACCAGTATTTAACTTGTATCACTTTGTCACCTAGGTAAACCAGTGTGACTCACGGCCCCTACAGGCTATATTTTGCTGACCAATATACAGTATTTTCACTGACCAGTATGGCGTAACATTTGGGTCAAAAGTAAATATATGCACGGCAGCTAAATATAGATGTAACTGTTGTTATAAAATTGTAACCGCAGTTACAAAAGTCATACATTTATAACAGCAGTTACATTTACAGATATAACTACAGTTACAATTCATACCGAAAGTAAAAAAATATGACAGTTGTCATAAAATTATAACTGCAGTTACACTTTTTTTCTGATTCATTTATTTATAAAATATGTATCTTTAAATTGTTTTCATAATTTAAAAGTTCATATTTAAATGAATTAATGCAATTTTGACAAAAAGGCATTATATAAGACGTGTTTTAATTCGCCAAACAGACTTAGAGCTTAAGTTACGATTTGGTCAGAACAATGTAACCGCTTTTATAATTTAATGACGATTGCCATATTTTATAACTGTTGGTATAAATTATTACTGCAGTTATATTTGTAAATATAACTGCCGTTACACATTTATAACTGCAGTAATAAAATTGTAACAGCGGTAACAAATTTATAACAACAGTTACATCTATATTAAGCTAGCAGGCGTATATGTTCTATTGACCCAAAGGGTACGCCATAGACCACAGACCATGTTTGCATGCGCGACCAGTAACTGTCTCAACAAATATAGACAATATAATATGCAAATATTTCTGACATGTGAAATTTCAAGCTGGTATCTGTCACATACATCACCAGATGAAAATGATTCATCCAAGCTGAAAACATTTGAGGCGTGTCGTGGAAAAATCGGGCTTGATGCATGTGCTTTATGTGTCGTCCCAGATTAGCCTGTGCAGTCCGCACAGGCTAATCCGGGACATCACGTTCCTCTTTTATGGTATTTTCTGTTTCAAGGAAGTCTCTTTTAAACATAAATCCATTGTAGGCGAAAAGTGCCATCCTGGATTAGCCTGTGCAGACTGCACAGACTAATCCTGGACGACACTTTAGGCACATGCATTAATCCCAGTTTTCCCATGACACGCCTCATTTATCTGATGGCCTCATGCATGTTTAAAATGAGACCTAAATCTAGGATGTAAATAGACAGATAGCCTAAATGCTTGTTAGAAAACATATTATGGAAAATAAACATACACACACATTGAAATTTTCATCAATTTTTCCACAGGTCAGTGTTATATAAAATTTGAGCACCAAGGCAACAAACCAACCTGAAAACATAATTATTAAGTTAAATTTAGCAAGGTTCTATGATGGACATATTCTCAACGTATATTATAAAATAAGTATATTTAGGAAAATTCTATGGTATACATATTTTCATCATAGTCAACTACATTAGAATTTTTCCGGATTGGCAACAGTTATATTTCACAAACTGCAAGTACAATACCAAAAATTCGAAAATAAAAAATATGCATAGAATGATAAAGTTTAGAGGTGAAACTATATTTGAGAATGATCACATCAGCTGGTGTTCAATGTGACCTCTAGTTTGCCCCTGGGGATATGTGACAACACCTCCCTATCTTTCCATATTTTCTGAAACATCTGATTTACCAATGTTGCTTTTGGCAGTGATATTGTACATTATAAATTCTGATCAATCTATTGATCTTATTAAATTGACATAAACATTTAATTAAAATTATAATATTATACAAGGCAAAGCAGCTGATATTGGATGGAAATGTTATACCAAGTTGTAATTTATGGAATGGTTTATGTAACAATAAAAATATTTATAACAGTTCTAATGAAACCCATTCTGTATAATATTACATTTATATATTCTATGAAGGTCACATATACAATCAATGCATTTCAACATACCCTTAAAATATTCTACTTTTACTGGAAAACAACATTTAATGCCATTTAATTATATGACAAATATGAGTTATGGAAAACAACATTTAATGTCATTTAATTATAAGACGAACATTACACAATGTAAATCAATGATTTCCCATGATCAAACCTCTCCTTGAATGTTAACCAGTCACAAAACTCATGTACATTTCTCATGTACATGTAAAGGTATGTGCATCAGTCAGACTCATTTATAACTATACATCAAGATGAACCTTCATCAACATTTAGTGAAGAGTAACCTCATATTCTGTGACTAAGACGGCAGTCAATGAACGCAGCCAATACAACCGTTTTGGAACACCTTTTAGCTCTAATTTGTCTGATAAAAAACAATAAAAATACCACATTTAGCAACATAATCAATTATATATGGTTGAGCAACCTTTAGTCATCTCCTATCGACACCATATTTATGCTGTCAACAGGAAAGTTAAAGAAAAACCCAAACAACTTGAAGTATATGAAACAAATATGGTACATGTAATATATTTCACACAATATGTTAACATGCCGTCACATGCTAGAGTTTTACATCATTTGTAACGTTAACTTTTTAAGTATCACTGTCTGCATTAAATTTTACAGGCTATAAAACAGTGCATAAAAATTAACATATCAGGTGACAAATACTTATGATTTCCACAAATTCTGTTCATCTTACTTTCCCTTACTGTCGACATACAACTTCAAGGCAGTTTTAACCATATTTGTTTCACATGACAATCATAAAATGTGATTTCGATTAATCTAACAGTTTTATAATAGATAAACAAATTTATTGTGCATGAACAAAGGCATTTCACATGCAAAAGGTATACAAAAAAAGTTATTTTAATCTGAACAGCATTTGAAATTTCCATTGAAACAAGATCATACATTTCTATAAAAAATTATCTATCTGCAATTTTAAAAGCCATTCCAACTCACATGACAATATGCAGAGACTCATCCAACCTTGCCCAACTATCACCCACTACCATAGCAACAAGCGTATCACACAGCGTATCACACAGGTTGCCATGGTGACTGATGGATTTCTGGCTCCCTAGAGCATCCACACAGTCACTGTAATCATCCGAGCCCGAACCTGTGTCTTCTTCGGGCGTGAAATCCAGTTCATCAATGCCCGAACTGTAGTCGGAATGCATGTCAGACATGTTCACTAAGCCCTTAATTCACACTCAACCTAATGGCCCTTAAGAAAATCCTAACCTTTAAGAAAATTTATTCCCTGGAAGCTCCTTAGTTGATATTTATTCTTTATAATATATATTATTGTCCCTGATAAATCACTTGTGACACAGGCAATTTCTAAAAATAACTCCAACAAACTAACAATTATTTTATTTGAAGAATTTCTTTTAGCAATAGTTTGTTGAATCCCTGGGTTATTTAATATCACATGACTCAATTATGTCTCTGATAAATATTTCCAATATTGTTAAACTGGTTTGATTATGAACCATTTTCGGTGGAACTTTGTATGATAACAAATATCACTTTAAATAGATTTTGTTCCCAACTTTGTCTACAAGCATGATACATATTTTGAATCACTAGTCTTTCAATAGAATTTGTAATAATCCACCACTGAACTCTAAAATACGTTTTCACTAAGTTCTTCTTTTATATTAAGCTTTTACAATCCACATCGTACAGTAATCCCAACATATTCAGCCTTGTAAAGGCTAGCAAACAGTTTGAGGTCATCTTCGCTGCAAATTGGAGGCTTCGGAAAATTGCTATTATTATTATTATTATTGTGAAAATGTCTACAGGCTATTTATCTAGTATTTCTTTTGATCCCCCCATTTTTACACCAATACGATCACAAGGTTGCACAATATTACCCACTGTGTATTGTTGCACAATTTGTCCACATACCTCTTGTCAAGTCACCTATGAATTTGTCATGTGGACAAAACCAGTCTTAAAGCTGCTTGGCTTTCAAGGCATTGAAGGTTTTCATTATAGTTTACATTTTTCTTGATAAAGAAACAAACGAGTTTCTCCTAATTTTGCATATGATATGATATTTGAGCCCAGTGTCTAATGCTTGGTCATAATGGATTCTGATATACGACATTTGTAGGAGTTTTAAGATTTTTTTTCTCTGTGAATTGTGAATTACAATCCATTTGTTTATGTTTTTAATGACTTATAGTATATCTTTATTACTAAAAGACCCATGGTTGATGGAAACACTCTGGTAAGTACCATGGATAGAACAATGATTGTGTCTATGCGAAAAAGCAGCCAATGCAGGAGTTAAATAAACTCACCTTCCAACTTCAGACACACTATCTGTTATCTCTCTTAAACATGCTTGTGTTATTCTACCATCATGAATGTTCACTACAGAACACTGTCATAAAATATGATGCTGTTCACACATGTACATGAAAAGTACCTTAACAACTAGTATATCATGTAATTTACAAGGGTACAGAAAATTCTACCTGTGACAATGCAACTTTAAGTTTGAAGTTACAAGGCCTTGTATTTTAGAACATACCAAATGTTATTGATTTATTTTTAACACCCATGTGTGGTATCTATAAATCCAATATTACTCATTTAAAGTTTTATTTCTCAGCTTTCACATACACATGTTGGTGTGTTTTTTAAATAATAAATGATTCACATACAAGCCTGAAGGATTATCAAGTCGGTAATACATTATGTAAACAAATAGTTATGTAGCCAAATAGAAAAGGAGAAAATGTCTCCCCCTGCTAATGCCTTGAAAATACTACACTCCTTGTTGAGACATCTTTGTACCAATATTTGATAATCATTAAGCTATCAAACAAATTCGGATTATCTCCAGATAATGAAACATATACTTGAAAGTTTTGGACATCAGTATAACAAAGGTACTTTTAGAAAATGTGAGAAAAGAGCTGTCTGCGAAGTACAAAAGACAGAATCAATTGAGACTGTGTTTTTATTTCCAAATAACTAGTATACAGTTGGTTTATTTCTTGATAAATCCAACACTAAATTCGCCTAAAACATACAACCCTATTTTAAAATACCTGGCAGTAAGTGACTCAGTACACATTATCTGATCAAATGCTCCTTTCAAATCAATGAAGTAGAGTTACATAAAAATATTTTTCAAACCATGGCTACTGGATATATAACACCTTTGAATGCATCTAGATTACTCTGCTGATGAAGTATTTGGATCAATTTCCTTCATAGCAAGTAACACAAAGATGTAGATAATTCAACGTTCATTACACCAAAAAGTGCTGTTATCATTAATAAGGAATATAACACTGTAGATAAATATTAGCGAACATAAATTACACCAAGGAAAGTAGCCATAGACATTTTTAAGAATATTCAGAATACCTCATTGGCAAAACATGGTCAAAATAAATTTGTTACATTAGATCCCTATAGTCCTTTGTAGCCAGAGGGTGTGCAAAGAAGGCTGATAGGCACTTGTGGCTCTCAAGGGACACTATTATGTTTTGCTGTTATAAAGATTCATGTTCTTTATTACACAGATGAATGGTAAACAATGAGTTATTGCAAAATGCCAACCCCACACATCTCAAAACAAATAACATCTATTGGAAAGCCTTTTAAAATCGTTTAAAATCCAAATTAGCTGCCCTACTTGACTCAATCCCAAGCTATCCAGGATGTTATTGCTGTCAAGTATCATGGTCCATTTTCACAAAGAATGGCTACTTGGACATTGAATGCTGGTCTGTCACCATTGAACAAAGATTTACAGCACACCTTGGCAAGGCAGCCATATCAGTCAACCTCTTTAGCAAACAGATCTGGTATGTTAATCAGTGACATTGTTGACATTTTTTAATGACACCTTGAAAAATGTCTTATAAACATAGGCTCTATCAGCGACTTGATGCGTGATAGGGTCATTCAGTCATACCAGACAAAGGCATGGCAAGAAAACATGGACAAGGTCCCTAAATCGATGACAGCAACAACTGTCATATCAAATGCAGTTATTGATCACAAATAATCCAATCTGTAAAGGAGGCACAGGGATTCATGTGAGAAAACTGCATTCATGCTTGAGTGACACTTACAAATTGGGAGACTGATACCTCTGCAAAATGCTATTTGATGTCAGCTTTCTAAGTTAATACTTCACCAGGGGCTTCCAGACTTGCCGTTTGCACCTTTGCTAAATGTCATCAAATGCATGACAAAAACTTGCCATACAAAGTCCAATCCAATCAACATGCCTTTGACTGGAAAAATAGAAAGCTGATTTAATTTTATTAATATTCATAGAAAAGAAAATTCCTTTGTTGGCAGCTGTTTTTGTATTGTCATATTTCTAATTTCTCATTTATAAAATGCATTAAAAAAAGCGGTAATGTCAGCGTTTCATTTACATCAGACATTGTAGAAAAAAATCAATGATCAATATTACAATTAATCGTACCTACAGCTTATTTGAATGCAATAAAAGTCATAACAGTATTATGTGATAAATTTCAGTATTATACTACCATATTGGATCTTATTTCAAAGACAACTATAATGGACCTAGTACAATCACATCCACACACATAATGGTTAATGGAAGCAAATGAACACCAAATCCATCCATCAAACTCTTCAACTGTATAGGAGAAACCAGTAACTATTCACCTATCATAACTGTTAAATTCCCTCCCCCCACCCCCCAATACAAGTGGTGCAATTTAAGGGAGTATTAAGGTTGATTATCAAGTCCATTACCTAAATTCCAGTCTTGTTGAAGCATGACCCCACATTCATCACATTAGCATATGTGTCAGTCAATTAATGAATGGTCATGTTCCTGAACATTTAATAACACAGTATGTCTGGTCTAAGCAGCACTGCTCCATAGTTCCAAGCAATAACAATGAACTGAAAGAGAAGGATTTGAGCTTAAATTTAAGTACACTGCCATTTCAATGTAGTTCCAAGCCTTGTGAAAATATTAACAAAATAAAGTCCATTTGCTCAATTGCAGTTGTTTGTGTAAAAAATGACACTGCGAATTCCCAACATTCAATACTCAATAAGCTGAGCAATATTAGCACGCAAAGTTCATTGTTCTCAAATCTTTGCAACAGCAACACCACCACCAGACTGCTTTTACACAATCCTCAATAAGCTAAATTGCAATTTGTAGTGTCACTAATTGTTTCACACATTTTACATCAGCAACAACACATCCAGTTTGTTTTGATTTTTGACCAGCAATGGTGGATCAGCCTTTGTCAGCAGCACAGGTTGTCAGCATTGATTTTAATGCATTCCAAGCATTCCTGGCGTATTGATCGGTCCAGGTACGGCATTGTAATTAATGTCTGGCATTGTAATTAATGTCTGCCGTCATCGCACATCTGCCCTGGTCCTTGACTGTTGACAGTCATCCACCATTAGGGACCTGAAGCAGCCTGTCACATTGTTTATGGAGTGAGGACGGCTGGTGTGACAACAAAGCATATATTCACCTTATCATTTTGTTTTTGAAATTAACACCAGAGAACTGTTTCAAACCATCAATTTATTGAATAATTTTAGAATTTTCCATTTATTGACTTACTTATTTTTTTTGCAAATATTCTCTTTTTCACACTCCCTTTGTCAATTTTGCAAAGTAATTCCAATTGAAATTTGATTTAACTTCAATTTTGAAGAGGCATACAAAATGAAATGGATGCAATGGGAACAATCCTCCTGAGAAACAATGCAGCAGCTGCAAAAGCAAACGGAGGATAGGGATGATCCTTTTCCAAATCCCCCCTGTCCAAGGTTAATCTGATCATTGGCCAATCAAGCAGCCCAACTTGAGAATAGTCAGCAGGTGTTGGACATCAAAGGTGTCCTTAAACACCACAAGACTCCATAAAACAACCAAATACCACAGGCATAGATCATAAAACACCTAGCAAATGCCTCATGGGCCACTAGATGAAAAGCTGACCACTAGCCAGCATTGACCACCTTCTAGTGACTGGACAATTGCCTCAGCAGCCCTTGATGCTAATGAAATGTCCAGTACACCTATTTATTACTGGTCTGGACAGTTGTTCCATCAATCAGAAGTAAATAATGCTTCAGATCAGAGGCATCAATGGGATACCAATTCAACACTTGGTATTTGGAATGTGAAATTAATAGATTCAATTACTGAACTATATATTTATTATTCAAAATAATTGTAAAGATATTCTTTTAATCTCAATGAATAAAGCAAATAAAAGGTGATATAAATTACTTAAATGAAATTTACCTCATTTTTTATGAATTCCTGTCAATAATCCATGCATTTCCGATACAGATGGAACATGTTTTGCCTTTTAGTTAAAAATTTCAAAACTGCAACACAGTATAATCTAATTGGCAGGTATATTTTCTCCAAGGTAACTCTAAAACCTGCTTCCCCATACAGAAGGAAACACTTTAGCAACAAAATGTGAAAACCAAGTTCCAGCAATTAACAAACAGGATTGTGGGCACCAAATGGCTCTATAAACTCCAAGATGTCTGAAAATGTCTTCTGGCAAAACATCTTTTGAGTCAGTTCTAAGAAACTTCCATCAAATAATGAGCAATCCACCACTAAGGGGATGTCCAGGCAAAACAGTGGACATGCTTGCCTGGAAATGGACACTGGACCAGAGCAAGAGAACAAAGAAAGAGCCCAATAATCTGTATAAACCATTATTAGATCCAATGAGTGATAAATTAACTTGGATTCCCCCATGCAGATGCTACATTTATGTTATTCAATGACCCATGAAACAACTGTTCTGTTCCATCTTTTTTTTCTCTGGCTTCCTGTGAATTCTTTTAAATTAGCCCTAACAAAATGATAGGAGATTATATTCACTGTGAAATGTTTGGAGTGATGTGTATGTATGTCTGTTCTGTTTCACCCTTTGTTTCACTCTTTGTTTTGGTAGTTGATTCTATTGATTCAGATACAGGTGCTGTATCATTTATTAAAAAAAACAACAAAAAAATGTGTTCCAAATACTTAAATATATTTTCACAAGTGTTTCCAGGGGTTTACAGGTCTGTTTACTGAAGTTAAACCTGAAGTAACTGTGATAAAACAATGTTGTATCATTAAACACTTAAAGTTAACACAAATAAAACTTATACATGACTTACATTGTACACAGACTTAATTGTAGACCAACGCATAGGGCTGTTCCAGGAACAGAGCCGTTTGTAAACAATACATGGTATTCATCATTTCACAACATGTGACAGTCAAAAACATGATGACCTACTTTGTTTGCTGATCATGCTGTGTAAATACATATTTATTTGCACAAATAATTCATGCCGCATAATTGAAATGTATGTGTTTAAATCAAAACAACTTGAGGTCAAACATAGCTCAAAAAGTTTGTAGTGTCATTTTCCTTAAAGCACATAAATATATAGATGCTTTTTTTGTCAATGAGTAATAAAGAAGATGACATATTATGTTTAATTTAAAAATTCCATCGCAATTTTTTTCAATACTTTCATTTTTTTCAATACTTTCGTTTGAACGAAGACTTAGATTTGAAACGCCATACCTATATTAAACACTCAGTGTCAACACTGGCGAAATGTTATTTAAGTGGAACAATGAAATGCTGCAACACTTGAGGCCAGATCCTGACATACTTTTGAATGTCAGTTCTCTGTGCTATAAATTACATGATGAGCTCAACTGGTGTCGTTTTTCAGGCCTAACATGAATAGTTTCTATTGATAATACAGCCAGCGTTAAAGGCTATAGATTTCATACCAATGACTAATATGGTAGTGAAATACCCTGAGGTGGAATAAATGTGTTAATAATATTTTACATTGAATGCCTAACCGGTTAATTAAATTCATAGTTGATATACTGATAGGACTGGATGTTGCTGCAGATAGTCAACAATAAAAGCTTAACTTGACAAAATCTGAATGTCGATTTCTTCTGACATAAAAATGTTGTCCTTTAAGTTGGTTTGTAAGCATTTGATAAAGGATATGTTGAGCTTTCAGGGTACTCCACAATACTTGTATGCAATATACTTCTTTTTTTTTATGCAAATGCATCTTTTAATGCGTAAGCGACTCAGAGAATCTGTCTAGAATATGTATGAAATCGTTAGCAAAAATTCTACATTGCAGATAAATAACTGACAATTTCGCTAAAGAACATACTCAAAATGGAAAATCATGGGTGACCAAATAATTATTTCCATTTGAAAATTCCATGTAACTGACCATTCTGCTAGCAGATTTAGGCAAATGGGTTGTCTTAAGTGACCATTAATATTTCAACATGAATGGCCTAAATTTGTAGCACAATTAAGTGCTTCGATGGTATTTATAGATATGATCTCATCAATATGCAAATGACTTTCTCTATTTCTCATGTGAATCTACAAGCCGCTAACCTTGCTGAATGAATTTATTTTTAAATCTACGCCCCTAGGCGATGGAATGTTTGCATAAAGAAGTCACACTCAAATACATACATTTGTACATGTCACAATTTTCATGAAACACAATAATAACTCTAAAAATGTGCACACATATTTTCACTGTTGATGTAAAACAACATAAGTAAACAACATAAATAATCTTTGACCTACGTAATTGTAAAACATATCTGACCACTCAAAAGTAAGGAATTTTGACTGACCCTCTGACTGCGATTTAACTGCAGAATTTTATGACTTTTTTTATACAAAAATATACTACAGCTACAGGTGAGTTGCTATTGAAACAAACTGATCAGGATTTATGAAATTCACCCCAATGTGGGTCAAGTTTGTTCACATCCCCCCTTCTGTCACAAAAATGTGTGGAGTACACAAAAATCTGTACCAACTGTGCCAAAATCTCGAACCTTAACCGCAGACAGAAATGATTAAAACATCGGTGAACAAGTTAATATACTGGAGAAACGATCGCAGTAACGTTAATTTATCAAATTAGACACTTTTAGGACACTTTTAGCGTAACCGTTAAAAGTTTTATGACATCCGACAACAAAAGAAAACAATCCTGTAAATGTTTTCTTACTTCATTAAATTCAATGAATGATTCATAAAAATCTTAAGTAAAGGAGGAAATACCAAACTTCAGTATAAATGCTGTATAAACTGCTTGTGAATGCCATCATTCTTTTGAGAATGTTTTCATATCCATTGAAGGCCAGAGGGTGTCATCAGCATACTAGTATGTGAAATGAAGGCAGATAGCCCCTTCTGGCTTTCAAAGGACGAATTATTGTCTAAAAAAACATGCTGGAAGGGGGGAAATAATTTTATTTCAAGTCAAAATCATGACCAAACAGCATTGTAGCATTGTTACTTCCATCTAATATCCATACATTTATATATAACAATTTTTTTGCGATATTTTAGCAAACATTATTTAAACAATATTGGAATTATTTTTTGAGAATTTTCGGATCTATGTACTGTACAAAATACATTCGTATAGGTCAACTGTAAGTTACATTGCTCAAGATCTGTTTATGAACAGGTTCCCAAACTGATCTACATCATTGTGGCTTTTATATAAATGTTGTACATCTGGCTATTACATAAATGCCAGAGTATTGCTGCAAGCCCCCTCATAAATTCCCCAACTAGCCCATATCATAAAATCACAGTTCCTGAATTATTTCTGGTCTTTAAAACAACAGGAAGCTGAACATTATCCACACCTGACTGGAAACATCATAAACACCCCAAAATAAACCCAAGAGTAACCAAAGAGTTCCAGGGGATGATACAGTAAACAAATTGAGAAGGTGTTTTGAGAGGGGCTGCCAAATGGTGCCATTTGCTGGCTGGATTCTTCACTAAGTCAGGTAGAACTGGTTCAGAAGCACCAGACAGTGACCAGAACCTGGTCTGGTGTATTTCAGAGTAGTACTCTGTGAACTTTTTGATTATCAGCATGCCCACATGTTTTATGAAGAATCATATACAAAATAAAACAGGAAGAATTTAAAAATAATACATGAAAGGTATAAAGGAAGGAAAATTTAATTCCGCCATACACCAAAAAGCCTAGAGAAACTTCCATATTCTTTTTGTACTATTGATTTTAGTACAAAATGTTTTATATGTGGTGCTCACTGTTGAATAATTGCCCTACAGTAAACCATTAAATTCATGAACGTTACATATGTGCAATTAGCAAGAACTCTGATGAACACTTACCCAATATTTCAACCATTAAAAGCTTACACTGAAGAAAGAAATGAAGCAATTTGCAGGTACTATAACGGAGTTTTTGTTCCTTTGAGTACAGAGTCTTGTACCATTTTAAAAACTAAATTGCAAACAAGTTAAAGATTTTGAAAATAACAGCACAATTTCAAGAACATTATGAAGAATGGAAAACTGTGTGAAAGATCTGAATATCTTTTTTTTTTAACAAAGTACAATTTTGTTCTGGAAATTAAAACAAAATTAGTAATGAGACTTTATTGAACCATAGACTACAATAATGTTTAATTATTACCTAAAGAAAATAACATCACCAAAAACGTTAATGACAAATGTGGAAATGGTGGTCCAACCTCCAAATGCCGGCATTGGTCCCTGAGAAACTATACGCTTTCCTCATACGACTGGACGCTCGTACATCGGGGGTCACATATTCGCTGTTAAAATCCATTTTCATGTAACCTGACTCCATTTTCAATTCAGCTTCACTTCCAAAGAAATATGCAAATTCAAACAAGCTTGAAGTCACATTTTTCCAATTGTTCTTAAGTCTGCCTTTTTCGAACCTAATCTAACACTTTGTCTACATAGAATTTGACTAATACTAAAGAGTGTTAGGTAAAGTACAAAGGTAAAGCTGAGTGTAAAACAAAAGCTAATTTGTCAAACGAAAAATCAATCAGTCTCGATAATGAAGACCAGTAATTTGTGAGCTTTGAATGGAATGTCACCGAGATAAATCCATGTCTTGACAGAAAGTGATAATATCTTCATATCATAACCCATTAAACTAAACAACACAAAAATGTAACCTCTCTTTCAATAATAATCCTCTTGATAAAGAATTCCGATGCTTCAGATTTAGAAATCCTGAGTTCAAGCAATTCAAATAAGTTAATTCCACAATGGGGTGGAAGTATAATGACATTAAAAATCTGCTTGAACAATATTTTTGTTAAACCAGTCTACAATACACAGGCTGACAGGGATGACATAAGTTAAACCAAGGTATGCGAAGACTGTCCAATGGAAATGAGGCATACATTCATATCGAGGTCAGCAGAGGGCTGAAAGCGTTAAATTGTCAACATTAAATGTTTCCCATCTTCATACAGTTGATATATACACTCCCAAGTGAAGTGAACTATACAGTACTGATGAAATAGATTGGTGCATGATCATGTACAACACAAGTGGAGAGGAAATACATCTGAACAAATCCCTCTCTGTACATACAGCATTCCTTGCCTCCACATGTGTGTTATTAATTTTGAGCAGGAAATCTAATAACTGTGACCAATTTTCACAACTATAAATCACCTTTTGGATGTTTTAAACTTTTGTTACTGACCCACTAGACCAGCATGGATTGGTCTTATGATGCAAAAAGTGCCTTTATACATTTTGCCACAAGAATGTGTCCTATCAGCCATCATGCATGTTTTGTAACGTACGCGGCCCTATTGTCGTCAGGCTCCTAAAGTCGGCATGTTTATGTTTACGTCATTTCCTGTTTGAATTCGACGTCCAAGCGAGAAAGGCGGGTGTAATTCAGAAGGTAAATACATTGACTTATTTCAGATAGTTAAACCGTCTTTGGAAGTTGCAAATATATTATACAAGTTATACGTAATTCTCATGACCATGGAAACGTCTAAACTTTAACAGCGGGCGAAGAAAATGGGTAAATTATTGTGTCATAGGCGATTTCGTCTTCCAAGTCAGTAAGACGCTTTCTGAATGTGAAGAACACGTGGTTGGAAAAATGATACACTTAACTGTTAATGAATAATCTCCCCTTAACTGTAAATAGAAAAACATTGATAGATTTTCCCATGAATGTTGATGACGACTTTAAGACACACATGACGACCTAAAGCACATACACGTCATCCAAGTATAGATATATATTTTTTTAATTTAAATTTGAGATAACGTTATTTATATTAACAACGTTTCAGTAACATGGAAAAAAAGCGGACAAAGTGCAAACTTCCACTTTGGTCGCAACAAAATATGGATGAAGCTTTTAAATCCGTACAAGCAGGCCAGCTTACAATTTCTGCCGCGGCTAAAAAATATGGTGTTCCCAGGATGACTCTTGCTGATAGACTGTCTGGGAGGGTAAAGCTTACAGCAAAAATGGGAGCGTCGACCTACCTTTCTGAAGATGACGAAAACTCCCTTTGTAATTATATCGATTACATGGCGAAGCGCGGTTTTCCTTTGACAATCACGTATATCAAAGGCTTTGCATTTTCAATAGCAAAAGAACGAGGTAATGCTGACACATTTGAAAAGGATGGGCCATCAAGGAAGTGGTGGAGGGGATTCAAGAAGCGGCATCCCGAATTCGGTCTTAGACGCACGGACGCGTTAGAAAAAGGACGGGCCATAATGGGCAGTGCGGAGGTAGTCAAAGGGTACTTTGAACTTCTCAAAGACACGTCAGATGCGAACAATCTTGGCGATAAACTCCAGCAGATATATAACTGTGATGAAGCGGCTTTATATCTTAATAAATGCACCCAGAAGGTTGTGGTTCCTGTTCGTCAAAAGCATGCACACTCTCTCTCTGTTGCAACAAGCGAACATATTTCTGTTCACTGTTGTGCGAATGCAGCTGGCAGTGCAATACCCCCCATGCTTATTTTTTCAGGGAGTTTGCCGGGCGGTCCATACCACAAGAACGGTCCTATAAATGCACTATATTCGTCATCTGAGTCAGGATTTATGAATCAACAAATGTATTTTGAATGGTTTGAAAAATGCTTTCTCAAACATTGTGTACCAGACCGACCTGTACTTCTTATTCAAGACGGGGCGGCATCTCATGTTAGTGTTCCACTGCTTAGGTCAGCGATTGCTAATGATGTCATCTTACTCAGTCTGCCGCCGAAAACAACACACATTCTTCAGCCTCTAGACGTAGCAGTGTACAGGAAGATGAAGATTGAAACGGCGAAAGTCATGTCCCAGGTACAAACTCAAAATGAATAAACTAATGATTCAACTAACTATTCAACCAACAAACAATCCAAACACACATATAACTTAACTAGTTTCCTAATAAAATTCTCAGATTACTTACATGTACTTTCTTTTTACATGTATCTACATTTTTATTTGCTTGCGAACCTACACACTTATTCATACTACTTACAATTTTTCACCTTAATATGATATAATATTTTGTATGTAATTAAGGTTTTATCAGATACAGTATATTAACGTTACTTGCAGGCGAAGCTTGTCAAGTCGGATCTTTGGGTGTCGAAGAAGGCTGTAAGTGGTGTTTTCAAGATTATCTTTGAGAAATCATTCACAATGAACACAATCGTCGAAGGCTTCCGAAAATGCGGAATTTATCCGTACAACCCCAATGCGATCGACAAAAACCTACTTCTTCGATCATGTGATGATATCAGCGCAGAAAATATCGACTTGGCACAGACGTGTAATAGCCAAACAGTTGAAACGCACGAGTCTGATACGTCATGCGATCCACATTTATTGAACAACACATCTGGATTGAATTTGTCGAATGATTGTTTGCAAGAATTACACTCGTCAGACGTGTTTGGAGAGCTGAGTTTCATTGTTGGTGACGACGGAATACTTACTTTGGGCATTGAGCAGACAGCCAACAGCGAGACTAAAATGGAAAGCGATAAATCGGATACGCCGTGCACAGCATCGTTGGCATTGATGGCTGTTGAAAGATCGTTGACACCCAGGAAGAAGCGAAAATATGAAGAGTGTCTTAACTTTGAAATTGATTTACACCATGACACCGTATTTCAGAAGTGGAAGTCATTGAAACTTGATCTCGTGTCTCAGAGTACAACTTCAACTGTGACCTCGCCGGTAGAACCATTGTCTGCAACTGGAACAAAAACACCCACTGAACCAAATAAGGAAAGCGGTACTGAACAGCACCCATTAGTAAAAGCTGGCCTTATTTCACCAGAACTAGTAGATATTCTCGTAGTACCGTCGACTGGAAAACAGAAAAAGAGCAAAACGCAGAAGGCAAAAGTTCTAACAAGCGAAGAGGTATTGAAACAACTAGAGGAAAAGGAAAGAACTAAAAAAGTTCAAGAAGAAGAGAAACAAAAACGAGCTTCAGAGAGAGAGCGTAAAAAAATGGAACGAATAATATTACAAGTAAAGAAGAAAGGAGAAATTAAACAAAAGAAAGAAGAGAGAGAAAGGCGAAAGGCGGAAAAGGAAAAAGCAACAAAGGACAAACAGAAACGTAACAATAAACAAATGCCCGAAGAAACTAAGAACAATGGGTTAGTTATTTTTAAAGTTAGGATACATTCTGCGAGAATGTACTTACCAAATAGTAAACTAACCACCATTTTCCATATACGTGCTATCTTTTAGCATACTCTACTACTACTACTACCACCACTACCACTACTACTACTACTACTACTACTACTACTACTACTACTAATAATAATAATAATTTGATCATGATGATGATGATGATTACGATGATAATGATGATGGTGGTGATGATGATGATGATGGTGGTGGTGTTGGTGATGACGATAATGATTATAATATTAATAAGATTATTAACAGCGAATACAACGATGTATTAATGCATTTCTATTTAATTTTGATAAAAACATCACATAGTATTATCAAATAAGCTCATCTTTCGTCATCTAAAATTTCTTCAATCATACATTATATATTTTCAGAGATGAAGAAAATCGTTCTGAGGAACATACAAGCGGTCGGATTCCATCACTACGGGCGGCGGAGTCTGGATTTGATGGGATCGTTCACCGTGCAGCTGGAGGAGAATCTATTTGATATTTACGCGGTTGCCGTAATGGATGGGCAACGGAAAGTTGCCAATTTAAAAAGGGACTCAGCCAGATTGGTTCATGAAATAATATCCCTCAACAAGGCAAAGTCCCCGTTATATCTGAGGCCGTTGGATATTGCTTCTGTAAAAAATCAGCGTATCGGGCCTCAACAAAGCTGTGCTATTGTTTTTAAATGTGAAGAAGAGGACATTGATATTGTTAAATTCAATGTTAATAAGCTTGTCCACCAACTGACTGGTGTGTACATGAAAATTATGGAATTACCGACGAAAACGAAAAAATAACTGAGTTCGCATTGTGTTTTTGTTGATGTGAAGCTGATTTAGTTCCGTGTTTGCATAGCATTCATCATGTAATTAAATGTATGGTATATGACTGACATGCCATAGATAAGATGAATATGTGAAATGTTTGTAACAGATGCTATGTTATTTACAAATAACGGTTGTTTGTGTTAATAAAGTTCTTTTGTTGCTGTAAAATATATTTAGAATGTATCTTTTGAACCACTGACGACATGAAGTACACGTTGACGACCTATGGACCACAGCCATGACGACTATCGGGCGCACCGGTCTTAAGGTCGGCACAGCTTACCCCTCTTCACATTCACATCAATATTAGCGATATAGAGTGTAACCTCAGGCTGTAAAGACATGGGTTACCTCCCTGAAAGTTTCATCTAACCGTTAGTACCAAAATATGACATTGCAACTTAAAAATAAACTCGCTTGAACCCAAAACATGTCGATATGTGACGACTATAGGGCCGCGTACGTTACTCTTCGTTTAGGGAAAGATACAGAGCTTAAAACATCCCTGCTTCTTCTGCATCCTCCCTGCTGCCTATTTGGGCGGGCCAACACAGCAGTATTTCTTTCAAAATTTAATACATTTATTGCAGCTCCTCCCCATCAATGGAAGAAACACTGTTTACCTTTCATGACCCTTACTTCAAGGAATTGATCAGTAAGATCAATGCCTGCCATACCCAAAATAGCAAGACGTGTAATTTCAAAAAATGTGCCTTAAACCTGCCGTCCACTAGGCCCCCAAAGCGAATTTGGCAAAATCAGGATGTTTAGGCACGTCTTCGCGATGTTCTGTAACCCTATCATGTAATTCTGGCCTTCTTGGCGCTTTAGGGCCTGATAAGGCTAAAAAAAAAATCAGGATACAACACCGAATGCTTTATTCGCGCTAGCCTCAGGGTTTTTGGTTAACCATCGGCAACCACTCAGGGTGTTTGGAAATGCATCGCCAATGACTCAGCATCTTCTGAAAGACTTCTGCAAGGCTTTGTAATCTTTTAGCCATCCCGAGGAGTCCCTGAGCGAAGCTGAATCAATGCTGAAAGCTCTCCGAAGACAACGAGTGAAAGAGTTTTGCTTCGCAGAAGCTTATAATGCCAATCATGTAATGAAAGATGCAGAATCGTCGCTGAAGACACCGATTGTTAGCAGAAGGGATGGCAAACAGGAGCCATATTTCTTGCAGAAGCGATGCAGTTATTTTGCCGATATTTTCTGAAGTGACAAAATCGAGCACTCAAGTTTGTATGAAGGCGAGAACACCTATCTGAAAGCCCAAGCTGGGAAGAAAAAACTTTGAAAAGGTGTCTAAGGGATGCCAATGCACATCCCACTCTTCATCGGCTACATGTATTTAAGTCAGCAAGATAAGAGTAAGCCAACAGTATGGGGCATTTTCAACCTTCTCTCAAATTGGGCATTCACTTCACATCAGGAGAATGAAATAATACTAGTGGCAAAGAAATGCCAATAACTAAAACAAAATTCAACAATATTTACAATAATCATAATTTATAATTTGTTCAAATAAATGTTTACGTTGCACATCAAAAAATGTTCAAAGTCTGTGTTGATAGAAGACCAGTATATAAGCAATAATAGAAACTAATAAATCTTCTACAGACCATCTACCATTTCCCCTAAATGCAGAATCACAAAAGTGCAATCAATGACATTCAAATGATCAACGATGACCTTGAAAAAGTTCAAAGAACTAACAATGGACTTTCTCATGATTGAAGTCACATAAATGTTTCATATAAAAGGTAAATTGCTTTAAGCAATTATTTTCAATTTATTCAATTATAATGTTTAAGTTCAAACATATTTGTACAGTTAACGTTTAGATCGTTTAGATCGGCTAAGCTTGCCCAGGAAAAGTGTGAGTGGGTTAACTGACCGCCGTGATATGACTGAAATACTCTTAAAAACGGCGGAAAATCAAAACAAACAAAACAAACAAACAAACTCAGAATCAGTAGATTTAAACAGAACACTAAAAACAATGTGTTTTCTCTAAATGTTAATATTTGAATAGCCAAAAATATGAAATAAGTATTGTGTTTACACAATTATTTACTAAAAACTCTTAAAACTCATGACAACAAATATAATAGGATTACTCAGTGGTCCACAAATCTAAACAATAACATTAGACAATAAAGCATGGATGTACACTCACCATTGTTTATATCGGTTCCACATTGACATATCAGGCGAAAACAAAACAAGTTCTCAAAACCATTTCACAGTTCAAATAGCTATTGTTCAGATTTATTAATCAGGCGAAAACCGTCACTAACCAAGTTATCAAAATCCTTTCAAAATCCACAGTAATTTTTCATTTAAAACAAAACAAAACGAAACAGTAAATTCCACGGTTCCTTAAATATATCTTTCAGCAGTAAAATATGCAAGATGGCCATTAAACTTAATTCGTTCTGTCAGTTAAAAACCTCTTATAATCTGCATCAAATGCATTATATGAATACGTCATTAGAACAACTAATCCTCTTCAGTAAAAAAAGAAATTGCGTCTTAAGTCTTTGGTTTAAAATGTTTAATCTCCATATAGTTACCTGTGCATATTAATAACATCAGATGAAATTTAGCACATAACTTCCTCAAGTATAGACTATACTTCCTGTGTGTATTGTGGAGAACTTTAAGCTTCATGTGGCTGAAATACCAGACCTTCATTCCTGATTAATTGCTTTACATGAAATTGTTGTCCAGAACTAGCAGCAGCCACTGTACCCAATGGTCAAGCAAGAAACAAGTTGTTTCAAACATTAGGGGCAGGTAAACATGATGTGCTGCATGAAAAACCACTGCCTGGCTAGCATTCCTGGTTAATTACTTTACATGAAATTATTGTTGAGAACTTGCAATTTCATACCCAATGGTTAAGCCCAGAAAAAGATATGAGGCATGTTGTGGGAAAATCAAGCTTAATGCATGTGCGTAAAGTGTCGTCCCGGATTAGCCTGTTTTTATGGTATTTTCTGTTTCAATGAAGTCTCTTCTACAAATAAATCCACTGTAGGCGAAAAGTGCCATCCTGGATTAGCCTGTATGGACTGCACAGGCTGATCCGGGACTACACTCCGCACATGCATTAAGCCCGGTTTTCCCACGACACGCCTCATGTTAGTTCAAAACATGTGGCTGACAAGGGAGTATCAGCCAATAACACAGTCCAATTTGTTCAAATACCTGGTATCATACCTTGTATCTTCCAGTATAGTTTTGATGTGCGAATACTTTTCTATTATCATTATCATCACATACTTAGGTCACAGTGACAACAAGTTGCCAGTCATTACCTTGTGGTACACGAAGTTCATATTAATAATGAAGATCAAGATGAAAGAATGCAATTCTTTACCATGTCCGTCAACAACTAATGAAAACCTGCGCCCGTATATTCACCAATCTATTCTTAGACTTATGACTAAGAATAAAGAATATTCCTAAAAAAATTTATTCAAAACACTCCGTTTTATTAAATCTTGCTTGGTATTCATGATTTCTTATTATAGCATTTTTCATTTACAAAGATTTGTTTGTCTTTAGAGACATTGGTACCTAAAATATTTGCAAACGCTTAAGTATAATTTCTTGGGTCTAAGTCTATTATTCATTCTTAAGTCTTAGAACCGATTGGTGAATACAGGCCCTGGGCCCATATCCACAAAGCTTCTAAGCAAAATCTTAAGTTAAGATAGACTTCAGTCAAAATTTCAAATATCATTTTTTATGTGAAAATCTTTATTTTCTTATTTAAATATGGTACCATTAGAAGCATCTGTTGATTCTTTTCCAGAATTAAACAATTTAACACAAAATAAACTTTAAATGGAACAGCCAGAGACTTAAGGAATTTTATAATCTTAAGAAATTTACTTAAAATTTCCCCAAGGAGCTTTGTGAATACGGGCCCTGGAGTTATTCTTACACCACTTGACCACTAAATGGCAAAAAGAGTACAAGAAACCAAACCGGGTATCAGTGACAACAACTTCAATGAAAACTACAAAGTTATACCACCATATATGTTTGTATCATGCAATTATAAAATTCTGACCTAGATTTGAAACCCAACTATGTTACTGTTTGTTATGCCATTGGTAAATTAACAGCATGTGTAACTGTCTTCAGTGCCTATCAAGATATTGCAGACTTCTGTTCCAATAGACCACCCTGATAAGCAGCCCTGGTTTGTCCATAATAATTTATTAGTTCACTAAAACAATGAAAAACCATCAGCAGAGGTGCATGTTCCCACAGCATGCATCTTGACAGGCACTAGATACAGGTGGCAAATGGTGCAAAAACAGCATTGTGTTGTTCATTTTAATTGTTACATGCCAATAAGTCTGTTTCCAAGAATTTCTAGCTGAGAATTTTGGCTCCACTCCAATAGAAGCTCATTTAAGACCTCTCAAATGTTACAAACAAACATGTTTTGTTTTTATTCAGGGTAGCTGTCTAAGATCACTTTTGACCCAGATTTTCGAGAATTGGGAAAATTTTCTAATTCTAAGGAATGCAAACTTCAAACAATGGTTTCACGTATACCAATAACTGTGGCATACTTTTGGGGAATAAAAATTTACATAATTGTTTACATAAGCGGTTAAAATGAAGTTATAAACATATCCTCGCGTATACTCTAGAACTGAGGCTAATTATGAACGTATTTTCTCATTGTATGCCACAAACAGAATGCTATATTCATTCACGTAACGAAATAACTATTTTGTTTAGCCTACATTTATATAAGCGTTACGCTCTATAAATAGCAATTGTGCAATGTTCCCATGCATAAATCTCACTCACAGAGTTGCTGTTCCATGTAACCATTGATTCTAGCGAGTTCATCGCATGCCACAAAAATAAGTGGCATTCTAAAAATAGCGTGCGTAGCTAGCAACGGCTGTATAACTGTGTTAATATACTCGTACATGCATAAATAATAGCGTTCAGAGAATCATAAACCTAAAAAGTTCAATAAATGTGGAATTTATATTATAAACTTACTGTTAATTTGATTTAAAATTGTGGTTACGATTTATTAACGATTATTTATAATTGCATCTTTCTATCAACTTCTCCAGTACATGTTATTTAATCTGTAAAAAGATGCTACATTTTCTATAGATCAAATGTTATGAAAGAAGATTCGGAATATGTCGAATTGTTATTCGCGTAGCATGAATACACAATTTGCAATACTAATTATACACAGGAACCCTTGATATATCATATTTCTACTGATATAATTTAAAATCGTCATAGTCTAATGAATTTTTATGTTTGCATTATCAAAAAATAAAGTCTTAACATTTCAAAAATCTCTGAATGTTCCCTGACTATTGCTTTTTATTGGGATACACAGGATACGTGCTTATTTGACTTCAAATCGTTATTATATTAGATAACTAACATGAATGGTATATTACCGGTACTATAAATAACTATATAGACTCGTCTGATACATCATAATCTTCCCGAAATTATTTTCTTACATTGTTAATTTGTTAAATTGGCTTGACAAATTCAGATAACAATTATGTTAACCTAAATTATTTTGGTTATTCATATATCACTAGTGGAAACATGGAGTTGTATGATTGGTTTATTCACGGCATAGATATTAATTATAATTCTATTTAATTTTTAAATTTATAAATTTATCTCAAATTAACTTTTGGGTCCGAGAAGTTGTCTTGTAGTGTCCGAAAAATCTGGGCTCCAATAAGTCCCCTAATATTGGTGGGGACCAAAAAATCTGGGATCTGAGAAGTAAAGTAACTGATCATCTTGGCCGTCTTTTTAGGTAATCTTTAAATGACATCTCAATATTAATTTCAACGCTGATTGTCTTTTTTAAAGACATGTCTTGTCTTTTTCTGTAAATACATAAAGGTCCATAGCAGTTATCTCTCTTTTTGAAACTCTTGGCAGTGGTTATAGAAAACGTTACTTATATTTGAAATTCTGTAACTCAAGGGGAATTACTCTGTATCGTTAACAGCATGGCAACATAGGAATTCTTTTTCTTTTTTTAAATTGTGTGTTCCTCTTTTATTGTATATAGTAGTTGAATACACAATACTCTTAGTCTGTGTTTGCAAAGAAATATTTCAAAAGCTGAAACAAGCTTTCATAATAATGTTCAACAATATCGTTAAAAGTACTCCTCAGGCTCAATAATATTTTACCTTAACTAAGTATTCTCTCACTGCTACAATGATTTTCTTTTTGTTTTACAACAGGCAGTATTCAATTGTATTTGTATACAAGAGGGCCATGATGGCCCAAAGCGCTCACCTGAGAACTGGTACAGATGAAGACCATACTGTTGTGACAGGTTTGAAAATTAAGGTATCTGAACAATACGCTGAGGGGGATAGGATCAATTTTGAATTAAAACATTGGTTAGTGCAATGGGCTAACAAAAGTGCGAGTTGAGTAGTGGATGTGCGTTTTTTTCGCTAATGGTTCTCTATTCATTTTTCTCGATATTCTTACCTGACCCTTTTTCATTAAGTCATTGACAATTCTGGAAAATGCAGAAACAGTAGATTTTGATGTCTTTTTCCCAAACAGTTTTGGAAAACTAGGTGCAATGCAATAATTGCAATGGCTGTGCTATAAGGTAAAATGTTGTTTTTTCTTTGATAATTTTCTGTCCAATGATGATAAATGATGCTAATGCAGGCTCTGAAGACATCAATGTTGCACATACAAATAACTGCATGCAAGTCTTGCAACTGTTGGAAATCAAATTTTATCAATTTTTATGGTCATGCGCAAACTGTGTAAGTTTGGTCAACATTGAATAAAAAATCGTGTGTGCAAGCCAATCATTGATAACTTGTTGATGTTTTTTTTCCAAACACAAGGGGCAATAACTCTAGTGTTTCTGGCCCGATCATGCTTTTATTCGACTTCACCTGTAGTCTTACGTTCATAGACAAACTGTACACGATTGGTAAAGATTGGACGAAAAATGAAGTATCTATCCTGAATAATGTCCATTTTTGCATATTTGTTTCACAAACAAAGTGCAATAACTTGTCGCTGATACCCGGTGTTTCTGGTCCAATCTTGCTTATATTCAACTTCAACTGTAATCTCATGGTAATAGACAAACAGTGCAAGATTAATGAAGATTGGATGAAAAATAAAGTCTCTATCCTGAATAATGTCTATTTTTGTATATTTTTCTAATAAACAAAGGGCAATAACTCTGGTGTTTGAAACACGATCTGGCCCATTTTGGGCGTCTGCTGAGATTTGATGCTCATACACAAACTGTGAAGGTTTGGTTAAGATTGGATGGAAAATAAAGTCTATACATTGAAAAAGGGCATTCTTGCATTTTTTTGCATGAAAAAGGGGAAATAACTCTGGCATTACTGGTGTGATCTGACCCAATAACAATCCCATCCGTGATTTTATGGTCATACACAAACTATGCAAGTTAGGGCAAGATTGAATAAAAAATGTAGTCTTTATCGTGATAATGGTCCAAATTGTTGAAGGCATACGGACGCCGGAGAGGTCCCCTATACCAAGAGCTCATGGAGCACTTTGTGCTCAGGTGAGCTAAAAGAAAAATCAAAGCAAACAGAATTCATGTCAGTTTTCATATTGTGGGAATGATTGAAAAGGGTTACGGAACGGATAGCAAAATAACAATTTGTATTTTT
The DNA here is from genome assembly GCA_027627225.1 of Congeria kusceri. Lineage (NCBI taxonomy): Eukaryota > Metazoa > Mollusca > Bivalvia > Myida > Dreissenidae > Congeria > Congeria kusceri. The sequence continues at coordinate 26,706,054 of CM051025.1, forward strand.
GTATGTTGATTCCTCAGCATACGATAACGCATGGGTGTCAAATTTATGTCAAGTTCAAGAAGTTGATATGTGATCTTTACTTTAGCAACAATGCGCATACAACATTTTTATCTAAACTTTGATGTGTTATATTGTATAATGAATAATGGATTTTCATGTGTGTTCAATATATTTTTCGGTTTCAATTATCAGAATCATTTCTTTTTCAACTATGCACTATGCAGTTCGGTGTGATTTGATTATTGGGACCAGTTCATACAGTATTGGACCAGCAGGTTTTGAAGGATGCCGGTCCTGTGGACCACCAATTCCCAAACGTTAAGGTCAAACCCTGCATACCAATCAGGACTACATGCCCTATGGACAATGCCTAACATTTTGACTGAAGGTAGCATGAAACTTATGGAAACATTTTCCATCAACTATCATGTAATGATTGTCGCACAAAACTTTACAATGATTACAATTTGCAAATTATCCCAGACATATTTTAATTTAACAGAAAAGCTTTGAGACCAGTTTTCTTAGCCATTTTCACATCTGGCTTTCACTGATAAAATTAATGGTCCCCCTTTGTCTTAAAACAAACGTTTTAAGTAAAAATGCCTTGTTGACAGTAGTTAACTACACACTTGATACAGTTGACGTTATGTGACACCGCCTACTTTTATCATGTTAAATAATGTTAACAACATTCTATGGTCTGGAAGATAACAAAATGTGTCATTTTCACTCTAAGCTTATGCACATAAATATTGACATTAGGTGTAAAAAAAACTTGTTTTTCTGCCGACCCTAAAAGTTTGTTTGCCTTCCAATCATTTACTTTGTATGACTTTCAGTAAAAAGAGCAGTTTTTGCTAACATGCGACTTTTCGGTAATAAGCACACATTTCGAATTAGTCTGCATGAGACACTGGTGCTCTTGGTAATGACATACAGTAAGGTACAGTTTCTTTGATTGGAGGCGTTTAAACAATTTACATGAAGTCTAAAAAAGTTAATGAAAAACAAGTTGTTATTTTTACCCCCCCCCCCGATTTTTTAGATGTAAGCGGAAACCAACATTTTTTGGGGGGCCTTGTGGTTTTTCTCTTTTTTTCCTGTCAATTTTATCATGCCCAGAAGGTGCACAGAATGTTTGAAAAATTAAATGGCTATATTATGTTTATGACACTGTTGCTGCACATCTTTTTACCTTAGCTCAAAATATTTGTCTATCATTACGCAGCATAAACAAAATGCCAATGTGTATATGCTTTGATGCACTTTGTTTGGTTTGTGCCACATTAATCTATCTCCATCTACATGTTTTACCCAGTAAACTGACTCTGCATAATAAACATCATCAGAAGAATAAGATCACTAATAATGACTTAAGTCATCCAATAAATATGATAGATATACTATATATACAATCATAATTCGTTTGCAGTTTTAGTTTGTTATATGTCATCATTATAAGATTCCCAAAAGTAATGATACTTCATATACTTCTGCATACAACTTGTAAAATATAAAACAATAAAACCATGGAAACAGTGTCATATATCAGTCACAATCAAATGCTTTTTATTACAAAAGCTTATAAAACCCGCAAACTATCTTAACAAGTTACCGTACACTAACTGCTCAGGAAATATGCTATTGTGCCAATTTTTATATAAGTATCAATTACTTTGTATATGAGTCAGTCAGCTGGGATATATGTCTTGTGGCACATTTCATTAACTTTTAAATATTTCAATAGCATGCCGCCTCAGTTTATTATTTTATTTTTTGCATATATTTATTGCATTCAGTTAATATGTAAATAACTTTTGTAAGACCCTGGAGTTCTATTAGTTTAAGGTATTTCTGATGTAATGGTGTGTCGTGGGAAAACCGGGCTTAATGCATGTGCGTAAACTGTCGTCCCGGATGAGCCTGTGCTGTCCGCACAGGCCAATCCAGGACAGCACTTTCCGCCTACTGAGGATTTATGTTTAGAAAAGACTTCCTGAAACAAAAAATACCATAAAAGCGGATGTGTTGTCCCAGTTCAGCCAGTGCAGACTGCAAAGGCTGATACGGGACGACACTTTACGCACATGCATTAAGCCTGGTTTTCCAACGCCACGCCACAAATATATTTGTGGTATTTTGTTATTATGCATGAACATTCATTTTAACACTGATATTGGTTAAATATGTGACAGCTTTATTTGAAAGACAACGCAAGTGCCTGCAAGTAATCTCACTTAGTTATGAGTAATTGTTGCACTGTATCTCGGCTTATGTGCAACAACAACAAAATCAGGTTTTCATAATGTTTTAACACTTTTTAGTTGAACTTTAGTTGAAAGCAGGAATAAATATACCTCGTGGGATTTCATAAAAATTTGGACTATACATAACAAACAATCATAAAACAAAAGTCACATTTTGCGACGTCCTTTAATAATATTCAAATTACAGGTTATCTAGATATCAACCACTTGCATACATAACGATGACCAGGACAATTCAATGTCAAAATTATGCTTCCTTCACTAAATAAACAATAATTGCATAACATATCCCCTCCATAGGCATTCTTCCCTGATCACAATCATAACTTACATATATGTATACCAATAAATCAAAGATTGTTGGGGGTATTCATAAGCAAACAATGTCCAACATTTACTTAAATAGCTCCATGCCAATTGTTGACACATTTCTGACCATGGGGTCAGTGGGTAGTAAAGTCTTGCATTCAAATTTTCCTTTCATTATAGTGGTTTCCGGCCCAAGCGCTACAGCTATGTTTACTCAGGATTTGTAATTAAAATTATTTGATTTTGTGATATATAATGTTACATGTCAGCTTGTAACAATCTAACGACTGCCTTGAATGGTATGGTATGCTCTCCGTGACAGTAAATTGTATCGTGTACAATTAAAAAAAAAAGTTAAATGTTAAATTTAATGGCTGTGACTGACCTAATAACTGACAGTTATTAGCTCAATTGTTGGTGGAAGTGTGACAATGAAAAAGTTTAAGTAATTACGCAGTGCCTAAATACCCTAAAAAAGAAATAAAAGTATGACAACAGACTACCTGGGTGGTTTTATCGGAGGCTTTTTTCATTTTCATAGTCAGGTTTCAAACCCCATTATAATCCGAATAATCTCTAATTCAAACATTAACCCTGCTCACAATGGGTGACTTTTATATTGCGCCATGTTGGATCACGATTATCAAATTTATATCTCATGTGTCAGAAATATTCACTGTGGAATGAAAAATGTCCATTCGAAAAATCACATTGCTTAGGAAAATTATGTAAAAGTTGCTTTACATTTGCTTATGTAACAGTTCTGGAAGAAATCACTTTTACAGCAGAAATAGACTGTAATTGTATAAAATAATACTGTATTTACTAACGTGGCATGAAGTTTAAAGGTTTGCAACATAGAGACACACCATAGTATCTGTGTCATTGTAAAGGAAATTAATTTTGTTCTATCAAAATTTTGTCATATTTTTAAACGCCTTTTTTCATTTCAGAAATAATTTTGCGCCAATACAACGTTATTTCATATTCTGATATGTTGTCTTTATATAATATTCTGCACGGATCTGACAGATATTACAAATATCCTATGCACATTTAAATCAGGGTCATGTCGGGCCAAAAATTTTCAAATGCTTGCTAACGAAGAAACGTTAATCAAACAAAGGGAAACAACCCATACTTAACTAAATTACCATCATGAAAGGCAACCACTACAAGCTAAGCTTACACACTGACAAGAGTAGCTTCCCTTATTTGTACCAGGTTAGATACCAGTAATTCCAATTCCCATAGGGTCCCATTATAAAACGGCAAACTTTCCAAGTATTTTTCTAGCATTTCCTTTATTTCAGATTGTGCAAGCCTGGTATCAATTTAAAGATCAATCTGTCCTCTTTCAAAATTTGCACTAAAAAAGATATGTCATGTTACTTCTAAGAAAATGCGTCTCACTTGAATGCAGGCACTGGTAGAAAACAGGGTTTTGGCAGTCATATTTCGACAAAAGCCCCATACCAAAGTAAACACACCCCACCAGTTCACCTTTCAAGTAAGCCTCCAATGAAATGCACCAAAATGTTGCAGACACGCATAGGATATTGGAAGTTACCACAAAAGGCATGTCTGAGATTGCTAAATGGCTTTTATGCCAGATGAGAAGAGGAACTCTTTAGTAATAGGCACTACTTTTGAATGGACCATGGAAGGATACACAATGATTTACTGGTATCTAACCACAATGAGTTGTTTACTTACATGGAGGTCAGACTGGTTGCCTCTTCCTGGGCCTGTGCAGCCTCAATCTGTCAGATAAATACAATAATGCACGGTCTGCAGTTATAAATCAAGTAAAATACAGCTTCTCAAACAATGCTTTTTACAACCACAGGCAGTCAAAATAACAGGTATTCCTAAATAGCAGCCAGTCTGGCAGAAATAACATGTCACATTACTTTAAATGTTCCTTGTTTGACTTAAGCTTAGATTTTAATCAAAGAAAATTAAAGACTTAAGTAAACAAATTTATCTAACTGCTGTTGATTTATGCAAAAATAGATTTCAAAATAAACGATTTACAAAATGGAGTGAATAGTAATTGTATGGAAACTCCTGTCAATATTCATGTACTAGAACAGAAATGCCATAAAGAAGATTCATGTATACAACACAATGTAAGAAACTATGAAAAGTATTATGTTACATTTTACAGACATCCGCATACTGTTATCGTAACTTACATGTTTTGGTACAGTCTCGCTGGTGCTGCGCTTGTGGACTGGGTCGCTATCGGGCGTCAACACAGTCGGTGTTGAGTGACCGTCAGCGCTACCGAAGTCTGACCCGATTGACAGTGGGCGACGTGGGTGTTTGCCGTCCTGGGCTCGAAGTCGACTCCATTCTGTCTGGATATTCATCTTCTTCATATCCATGTAATCTGACTCCTTAGAGGAATTTGAAGTGATTGAGAGTGTTCTACGTAAGCTTTCGTTTCTCTGGGCTTGCGTGTAGTTGTATCGCTTTGTTATGTCAGTCAGAGGGGAATGGGGCGGATTGGCGGTTACTGTAAGAGGGGACTTTCCATCTGGAATGGGGGGAGGGGGGAATTCAGGAGCTGTGTCCTTCACATTAGGGCTATGCTGGTCTGAACTATCAGACCCCTTTTTCTTACGTTTCACAAAATCCCAAACCGCCTCCTGTTGTACTTTCTTCAAATCTGAATCCGACATATGCTGATGGGCCATAGTCTTACCCACATTATCCCCATCAGATTTATTCCCCTTTGAAGACTCTCCACCACTTGAACTATACCCACCTTTACTTGAATCACTGAATTTATCCTTTTGTCTATCCTTTTTAGGTTTGAACTGCTCAGACGCAGTACGTCTCATACCACTACGTTTTCTTTCATTATCGGACTTTTCAGAATCACTACCCTTGACAGACACAGAACTATTGCCATCATTACTAGAACTAACATTAATGTTTTCATAGTTGGAAGACATGGCCTCCCTGGAAAGTGACCTTGACTTTTGCACAGCTTCCTGCCATCGGATCTCGGAGCCTTCTTCCTTTATCTGGCCTAGTCTCGAGGTGTCTGTAGCATTTGCATGCATAGGCAAATAGTCATTGAAGGACATGGACCTACCATGCACCGTGTCATGCGCAGAGGGGGATAACACTTCGCTGTTGTTTCGTTGATGACCATAGGGAGTGGCATAGTGATGCTCATGTTCATCATAGGTTCCGTAAGCCATTTTCATACTTTCCTTTCTTCCAAGAGTACCTGACTTGTTTATGTCCGAGTTCTGGGCATCGATTTCAGGAGCTGGTGATACTTTGCCATCATAGAACACAGAGTCAGAGTCATTTCGCAACTTATCAGGCTTCGTATCACCAGTATTAGAAGAAGCTGAACTCACACGACTTCCAGAGGACCGAGCCTCCATCGAGCCCCGAGGCCTGGAGGATGTCGAGGACGAGGCATAAGAACTCTGGGAAATTTGCAGAGGGTTTCCGTCACCGAGGGCGGCAGAGGGTCTGTTCAGCTGCAGCAAGCTCTGACTGTAAGAGCTACGCTGAGACAGGTTCCCAGAAGATAAGTTACTTTCTGAAGTGAATCTGGACTCGTTTAAACTCCTAGGGGCCATAGTCATGCTTGCAGACGCTTTGTGAATGACCAACCCTGAATCCATGCTGTATCTTGACCTGTTACGGTAATCGTTCGGGTCATGTTCATTATCAGACATTTCTGGTTTGGAGCTCGACAGACTTGGGCTTGAGCCCATGTCATCTCGCCCGAAAGGCCCGGAAGATTCATTAGCGTGTATCACAACACTGTTACAAGATTCTGCCTCCTTAAGAACACCAAAGTGCGCATCAGAACGGGGACTTTTCAAGTCATGATCATACGAGGAAGCAGACGACATTCTTTTATCACTTGGATTAATACCGTGCAACTTGCCACGGTAAAATTCCTCAGACAGTTTTCTAAGCATTCCAGCACTGGACTGATCACTGAACGTCATACTGCTGATTCCAGAACTATGTGATGATGAATCAGACTTAACAGTTACTGATGAGGACATAGAACTAATAGACAAAGGTCCGTATGTTGAATGAATGCCGGAATCGGCCACCAAACTGTCGTCTGTCTGAGTGCTGGTATTGTAATATGGTTTTTGAGTTATCACAATTGCTCTTGGTTTCTCAGCTGGAGAGAATGCAGATTCATGTCTAGGGTTCGCAGTAATCGTCTTCAAATCGTGCGTTTTATCATCAGAGTGGTTTGGAATAGGGCTTGTACATGAATCGACAGTGCTTTTAGACTTGGTAGTGTTTGATTTAAGTAGATTCTGAGCGTTCATTGCCTGCTGAAAGTACATCCCAGGCATTTTTGAATTGGACGAATGGAATTGGTGCGGAGAGGCATCAGAACGTAGGCTACGTGAGCCACCATGCTCAGAAGCCATGTTATATTGCAAACTGTAGTGAAAAGGTTGGTGGGATTGCGACTGAGGTGATATCACGGCCGCAATTTTCTCCACCAATGATTTCTCATCAAAACCTGGCACGTCTCGTTCAGGTGGAGAAGGGATATTATACTTTTCATCGCCATAGTTATGGCCGTCAGGGTCTAGTTTTGGAGGTGGATAGCCTGGCTTCGAAGTTTTACAAAACTCATCAAACCTTTCCCCTTCCGGTTTGGTGTTTTCATAATTAGGTTCAACAGGTTTTCGAGTAGTGTAGAAAGTTTTCTTTGGCTTTTTAAGTCCAGGATCACTTTGATTTCTTGACTGCTTAAACTCATCACTGCCCTTTCGTTCAACACTAGGACTTTCTTTCTTAGTTCGTTCTTTTGAATACTGCCTCTGACTTTTCTCACTTTTCTCACTACCTGATTCACTTTCTTTACCCTTTTCACTTTGCTGAGTGTCAATTGGTGTCCCAAGGTTTTGTGGCGGATGTGCCAATGTCACAGGCCACGACGGGTATTTCTCGTGATTTTGATGAGATTTCACATACTTTAAACTTGAAATATCCCTAACAGGCGGGGCTGGGGGTGAACACATAGGCCTAAGGTCAAGGTCATTTGGGGGCTGGGGTCTTATTCCACGAACCTCCCTGTCTGCATCATCCTCTTCACGAGTCACAGGCATACTTGTCAGATGTTTCTGTGCATCGTTTTTGTTAAGTTCTCGTTCGTATTCTCGAAACTGACTCAAAGCCTGGGGTGGAAGCGATCTACGTTCGTACGTTCTTGATTGCTTTGTTGTCGGCGTATCGTCATAGCTGTTTGTATTCGCACCAGTAAGTTTTTGATTATAAGCACTATTTGCACTGTTCCTTGATTGGTCCAGATACATAGAGCTGTTTGGCACAGACATCGGGGCGAAACCAGACACCGGAGACGGAGACGTGTAGGAAGAGGAATTGCCAGCGTAAGAATTGCGTGGACTCCCGCTTGCATAGGAATTCCTAGGACTACCTCCAGCATAAGAATTGCGTGGACTTCCACCAGCATAGGAATTTCTAGGGCTTCGTCGTGAATTACTGGAGGAAGAAAAGTCAAACACACTACGATTTGGTAATGGTTGTTGGTACCACGAGGGACTTTTTGGACTCGTTGGTGAAGTTACATTTTCATAGTTCACAACATGCTCTGGAATATCAGTTGTAGATTTGGTCATTGTTTTTAATGGTTTTGGACTATATCCCCTTGGCATATTAGATGTCGCTACATTGTGAGGCTCGTCCTGATTTAGACTCGGAGATGATTTAGCGGATGACAATGGCACATTACGGGTCACATGACTTCCTGACATTATGACAGGTTGCCGTGACGATGACAAGTCATGTTCGGTGGCCCACCCTTTCAGACTTGGTTTGGAAGCTGATGATGCCTGGCTAGCATCGGAGGGGCTGGAGGTGCTGGGGGTTACACTGGGTGTCTGCTGCTGGCGAGGGGTCCCTACTGGGGTCTGATTGGTGGAGGGGCTGCTAGACTGAGCAGAACCTCGTCTGCCACCACTGAAAATAGACAAAATACCAGAAATTAAGTGAAAAGTTTATTAATAAGTTTCATACAAACTGTGTATTGTTAAACTAAGGGTTTTGGATTGACAACATAAGCTAGAATGTACTGAATTTGTATTGGTTATGAATAATAAAATGTTGTAAAGAGCTTTTTTAAACAGGGGTTTTGATACAACTTCCGCTAAAAACTACTGAAATTGATTGTGAAAATGAATAATTCAGTCTCGAACAAAAAGCTTTTAAGTATACAGTTCTTTAAAGTAGTATGTGTATCATATTATGAATGCACTTCAAGATGCACAACCAACCATATCTGACTGTTTGAAGTGGATGCGAAATTTAAATGTTAAACCTTCAAGGTCAAACTCTTCATGTACAATGTTACGGCAACACAACACTGGTAAGTGAATATTCTATGGCCAGACTAATAATCATAATAAATACAAGTTAATGTACAATGTAATCGTCTGTACTATAGTAGCTGTAATAAAAATAAACAGTAAAGAAGGCTGACACTAAAGATATTTTACTATCAGTGGATAAATCAGTCTGATAGGTGATTAACTGGTTATTTGTTGCCTTCATGACCTACAGATATGTTGATCGTATCACATATATCCCATAAAGAATTATGCAATCAGCTTAACACTGTAATACTGCAACAAGATTATAAGCGTTTCAAAACGCTTTCTATCGAGTGACTAGCTAGACCAACTTTGCTCCAACCACTAGCAACACCACATAGGGGTCTAAAATTAATAATCACTGAACAAAATGATACAAAACAAAATCTACCTTTTCTTACGTTTCATAATTAATCCATAGTTACAATATCAACAGGAACACTAACATGCACAGCACATAATTATTATCACTGCATTGTATGCATTTTTACATACAGTATCTTTGATTTAAACTTTAAAAAAAATCATAATTGTTTCAATTCTTTACAAAAATTAAAACATTTGTATGGATCAATCTCCCAACAATATACAATCAGAAAGTATTCGCTAATTGTTTTTTCGTAATTTGATATCACTGGATCAAATTCAAGGGGATCATTATACACGGTATGTAATCACTGGCGCCACCTCTTTTCGGAGATGCATTAAAAAAAAGAGCCAATTATACTTCCGAGGTGGCGCTAAGTAGTAGGACAAAAGTAAACATTGATAGAAGGTGAGTTGTTTTATATGTTTTATGAAAATTTGAGACACTGTTTTGAAAATCGGACAATGTAGTTCGATTAGGAAACAATTTTACCATCAAACAATTTAGAGAAGTATGAAGTCACAATCCATTTCAAAACGTGAGGACTTATATAAGTCGTGACAAGGTGAAAATTGAACCAGCTAATTGATGAATTTGAATGTGTTAAGACATAATTTACACACAATTAAAGCATTAAAGGCATAAAATAATTCCTTTCAACTTGTATTATTTGCTGTGTTATCAAAAATGTTGGTTTGAGGTCTATTAAACATATTAGTTTGCATTTTTTCGTAAGAGGTGGAGCCAAAGCAATGGAGGTGGCGCTCAGAACAGGAGGTGGAGCCAATGTATGATATAATCTTTCCAACACGTATACCTGCTTTTTAACCATAAAATACTCCCATTTGTAAAGTAGAAATGCATATGCAATACTGACAAAATATGCAAGATAATTCAATGGGTTGTTACCATTTACTTTGTACTATCAAGTTATATACATGCAAATTATGGGTGAAAGTTTTGAGTATTAATATTGAATTCAGTATTTTTGAAAGTTTTTGTGCAACATAAAATATACCAAAATCTATAAGTTCAGTATTTTGAAAACCTGATTTCAGCATTTTTTAAAATACTGTACTTTCACTTATAATTCGGTATAGCGCAGCAAGCAGTTCTGACAAAATTTGTTAATATGAGCTACAAATGTCTCCAAATAAATGTGGGGACGAGCGGAAGCTAATACACAGACAGGCGGATTGGCGGGTATACATTACTGTATACTACAATGTGAAGCAAATCGATATCAACCAAATGAGCATATTATAAGTTTGTTCTTGTTTTTATTTGTCATTATATTTTTTCTAACACAGAAGATATACATTATTTATTAGTTAAACGAAGAGCCAGGAAAATAATACAAATCAGAAAGTAGTGCCCTAGCTGATACAGTGGAAACCTTTCTATAAATTGTCATTTAAATTTATTCGTGCCACAAATAATAAAAACAATACTTACACATAACAATCAGATTTTGTATAATATTCAAAACAAAGTTTGGAAAATGAGACAACTCTTCGTAGGAATGATGTTTATAAGGTTCAAATGTGTGTTCGATTTCTATTCATTTACAAATCCTATAAGAGTCGTACACCTTAAATGGATGTGCAGACTTGTTAAGATTAACTTTATACATGTACTACAAAAGATACTGCTTAAGTGATATTTGGGACAATTTAAATGGTCAATATGATTATCATGTTTGTCACGAAGCGTAGAATGAAACGTTAATCAAAATATGTCAATTCTTCAAACTGTATAATATGCATTGGCTCCACCTCCTGTTCTGAGCGCCACCTCCATTGCTTTGGCTCCACCTCTTACGTGAAAATGCCAAATAATATGTTTAATCGACCTCAAACCAGCATTTTTGATAACGCATCAAATAATACATTTCGAAAGGAATTAATTTATGCCATTAATGCTCTGATTGTGTGTAAATTATGTCTCAACACGTTCAAATTCATCAATTAGCTGGTACAATGTTCACTATGTCACGACTTATAAAAGTTCTCACGTTTTGAAATGGATTGTGACTTCATAATTCTCTACATTGGAAGGTAAAATTTATTCAGAATCGCACTAAATTGTCCGATTTTAAAACATTGTCTCAAATTGTCATAAAACATATAAAACCAAGTGACCTTCTATCAGTGTTTACTTTTTCCTACTATTTCCTGTCATTAGCGCCACCCCGGAAGTATAATTGGCTCTTTTTCCAATGCATCTCCAACAAGAGGTGGCGCCAGTGATCACAGACCGTGATTATAACTAGAGCATATCTTATCATTTTGAACCTGAGTGCCAAATATTCTCAATAAACCACCTTATGTATCCTGATTGTCTCATTAATATTGCAATATATTTAATAATGTGACAGTATGCATCATAAATAAATAGTTATACATTCACAAAAAATATACATGAGTCAGGCCATTTCATCTATGAAATCAGTTTACAAAATTTATATTATTTATATACAAAACATGAAATTCGTCATCTGTCAAACTTTTTTTTTAGCTATGAAATATAAAGTAATAAATCAAAACCAAGAGGCAAATTTTCAATTTTAGGTGCATCTTAAGTTAAGAAATCACTTGAGATCTTTATGAATACAGACTCAGAACACAATCATAATAAAGAATATAAAGAATTCAGCAGTCTCAAATCATTAAATAATTTTCACCCCTGCAGTTCACACAGCCGATAGAACAAGCGCCTCATTCAAGCTTCTACACAAGACTGGGTCAAGCGCAATTGTCCCCTGCAGACCAAATAGCTCGGCTTTGATTTCCAATTATGCCAATTAGCAATGTCAGGCACAATGGAGTTGTGCTCGTCTCATTGAACAAGATCAGTCATTTACAGAAATATGATTACCGCATACTTATGTATCGGTATCGATTGATTTTTGGAACATTATTTGGTAAATATAGACTTCTGAATTGCAACAGTTATAACAAGAATAATATTTAACACAAAAATATTTTGATATTATATTAGAGTCAAGTTGTTAAATACCTCATCATCGGCATCATCATCAGCGCCATCTTTTTCAACCTATGTTCTACTTATTACCCATGTCATCATGAGTTCTGTTTTAGACACAGCAAGAGCAACCGTTGAGCAGCAGACTAATCATCTAATGAACTGATATTAAATTAGCTCCACATCACATCATCATCGGCATCAATTATTAGCCACCTTACATTCTAAAATCATGTGTAATTTAAATGAAACAATAGCTGTTATTTACCAAATAACACCAAATAAAACATTACTTGAAGAGGCAGAAACAATGAATGACAATCATGATGTTCCTCAGCACAGGGATGAATAGGGTACCAGGGTGGCAATTGTAAAAGGGAATAATTAATACATGGAGTAGCATGAGGAAGGCAGGAAAGTGCATGCAACATTGATGAGGGCCTTACATGAACTCTAGAAACAATGGCAGGCTGTCAACGGAGTTCTCTAGAAAATATACGAACAATACAGGAATATTTTCACCAAAAATATAGGACTTTTTGCAGATTTTTTGGACATTTTCAAGCTCATCAATTGGCAACTGAGACATGCATGCATGACCTAACAACAATCAGAGTATTTAAGTTTGATGCGAGCGTTATAGGTTCAACTTCTTTATATACTGCTCACAGACCAATTTCAGACGCGTGAATGACCAAATTTCACAAAATATAGGAAAACATTCTAAAATATAGGAAAATATAGGGAATATAGTGTTTTTTTTTAAATATAGCATTTCTTTTCAAAATATAGGAAAATATTGGAATATAGGAATTGGTTGACAGCCTGCAATGGGTTACAGGAGCACTCACTGTAAAGTGTATAATCAAGAACGCTCCTTGCATGATCTCGGAATGAATGAAGTCATAAATGTTGCCTGACACCTGATGACAAAATGAGAAATCAACAACATGAGAATTAGACAAGTTAATATTCTTCCAATATTTGGTACTTATAGACCTGACCAAATCCCAATTTTTTTACCAATGGTTGGATTTTAGGTGACATTATTGTCAGTACCAAAACGTTGTCTGTTGTTATTCTTTCTAGTTTCCATGCTCATAAAATCTCTGTTCTAGAATCTCACCAAATCATATGTCAAATTAATATACGGTAACATTTTATTTATGAATATATATATATTTTTTCAAATATTTACCTCCTGATAACTTAAAATTTAGTGGTTGCATGATATTAGGAAACAAACAGCATAATCATCATTTTCAAGTTGAATCATAGTGAAAATGCTATAATTTATAATTATATTGTTTGTACAATGGAAAATAGAAGTGATATGAAAGAAATCTTGGTAAATTAATGATCAATGTTTTCTTGTATTTCTCAATTGTCACTATTTCACGTACAACATAGATTTTCCCCTTCCAAATAGGGCCCGCCACCAATTTCCCCCAACTGTTGAAAAAACTCCATAAATGGTATATTTGTATCGAGCCTGTGCCACCATCTTGAGTAACTAATGACTTAAAGATGATGAAGAATACTATAACAGATGTTGAAACATGCACAGACTATATTGTCAACTGTCAAACTTAATCAAAAGTAATTATTTTCCAGTGATAACAAGTTGACTTTATCACTATACCATGTCAAGGACACTAATCTTAAACCAGGTCGAAATATCCAATCTCAGAGATTTTGTTAGAGCAAAAAAATTCTTATCTACGCTCTGTAACTAAGAAGATGGTTATCTGGATCATGGGGGGATTTAGAGGGGGGCGGAAGCGGAATACCCCCCCCTCTGTAAAATTGTCATAAATTTAATTGTTTTAAACCTCACAATAAGTTCGACAGCATTCTTACCGCGTTGTTACACAAAAGCTTAACTACGATATGGCACAATTCAACTGCCATTGTTTTGCAAAATATATCATTGGTAGGTACTGAATCATAGCTCCGAATCCTGTATCTGCGATTGGGGAGATGTTGGAAAATCTTTGTGATTATACCCTTCTCAAAAAAGTGTATTTTAATACACATTTAATGCGTATTAAACGCTGCGGTATTGGCACCGTATTGTTTCTGCGTTTAATGCGCATTTAATACACTTGAAAATGCAGAAAAGATACACTTTCTAACAGAAACAAGTGTATTTTTTCTGCATTTTTCCTGCATTAACACTCTTAAGTGCATTTAAAGTGTATTTTTCACTTTAAAAAATACACTATATATTTAAAAATTACACTTAAGTGTATTTTAAGTGTATTTTCTAGTGCATTGATACTTTTTTTTGGTTGAAAAAAAGCAGAAAAAGTACAGAAAAACTACACTTAGTGTACTAAAAGTGTATTTAATGTGCATTTAACACAGAAAAAATACGGTGCCAATACCGCAGTGTTTAATAAGCTTATTCAAGAAGGGTAAAACATGATCAATGTATAACAATACTGCTGGTCAACACTTGATAGGGAAAAAATTATCAGAACCCGGAGTATTAATTTTCTCAAAAGCATGTAATAGATAAAGATGAAAGATCTCGTCAAAAAAAAAATTTTGAAATTGAGTATTGCAAATGGGTTACTTAACATAAATAAATCATTTGGTAAAGTGAGATTCTTATTAACAGAAATCTGATCGTCACGGTGGTATAATTATACATAGTTGATAGTGAAGTATTATGACAACAAAAAATATAACAACAATGACACAAATCATTTACTAGTAACACAAGTACTTTTTATTAAAATTATTGGATTTGTTTTTTTACATGCATTACTAGTTCATGCCTTGCATCCTTGTTGTTATAATTTGTGTTGTCATAATAGTTCACTATCAACTTAAATGTAAATACCACACCAAGAAAACTGACAAACATTTATATGGTAGGTTACACATAATCCTGCAGCAAAAAACATTGACCTCATATATCATTTTTGTCACTGTGACAGATATTTTAAACATCAGATGGAAGAAAGAAGCACATAGTTTAGGAACAAAATGTCATAACAGCGGACATAAAGTATAACGACATGAGTCATCCGAGTGTCACCGAAACGTGACGACGTACAGGTCGTTAATTACAGCGACACGAACATGTTCACTTAACATCTTGGGCCATTTTACAATTCACTGAACCCAGAACAAAACACGGAGCCCAACAATACAATCAGGCTCACAAACAAAATCCTTATGCAAACTTAAAAATACAACTTACCAAAGTTAAATCCACAAATGCCATACACCACGGAATTCAAAACAAACAAACTCATAGCTCCATGAATATCTTAATCCAACCAAACATTTTAATATACACAGTAGTTTAATTCTTTATTTCAATTTTAACACTTATTAACAACTTTAACACTGCATGTAATTAATCTAGCAATATAACATATTTTACATTAGCTGACATTAAATTGTTTTTAATCGGATTCGAAATCTCATGTCCCAGTATCATGAATTCAAACATTCCAGTGTATTTTATCATTGCATGTCTACCTCTACTAAAAAGATAGGATAAAATGCACACAGACGAAGGCTGAATGCCAAACTTCCATGCATTCTGCAGTCTGTACTCACAAAATCGTCTTCAAACCTATTGGTAGTTTTTATTTTTAAACCTTTCAATGCTATCTGGGTGTATCAGAAGCCATGTGTATTAAGGCCTTCCTCTTAATGGGCATTAATGTAAGCCTTGGTAAATACAGCCGTTTAGTCATGTCTTACGAAATGCAGTCAGCTGACGTTTTTTAAGATTTTGTAAATACATTGACAATTTTATGATATAATGACAAGTTTGACCTAGTCCTCAAAAACTTTAGAAAAATTAAAATAGAGGACCAGGAATTGAAAAAAATCTCATGTTGTAATGAAAGGAACTGTCAACCTTATATTTTGCTACACACACATGACAGTGTTTATAATTGTGTGTTTATTATATGATACAAACACACAAACGTTTACATTTTTTTTTTTAACACTTTAGCCATTTATAACGAATTTTAAACATTGTATTTGACAAGTCTGTATTGTTAATTATAAATAGGAAAATTTACAACAATTTACAACAATTTGTTAACGTTACACAGTCCCTCACCTTTGCTGTTAAAGGGACCATGTAAATGAAAAGGGCCTGGATGGGGTTACCATAATTTCTGTAAAAAAACTCTAAGTAAGATATTAAATAAATGGCACAATTTATTAAATAATATAACGTTCAAATAACAAATATAATATTATAATGGGAAAAGAGTGTCTACATTCTGAGATAAAAATCAATGTATAATATGGGTCGTGTTCAATTGGCCCTTTTCATGTTTACATTTTGATGTCAGAATTGTGAGTATTTTGCATAACCATAGTTTACACACATATCTCTACAAAGCAGAATTAGCTGAGTGGGTTAAAGCACTGTCTACTGTCATTTCTTAGTATGGCTCCTAAGTCATGAGTCTGATACCCGCTTAGGGTTTTTATTTTTTTCAAACATTTTTGCTGATTTGTTCTAATCTAATATCTCATTATGTATAATATAAGGCGCGTCGTGGGAAAACCGGTCTTAATGCATGTGCGTAAAGCGTCGTCCCGGATAAGCCTGTGCAGTCCGCAAAGGCTCATCCATGACGGCACTTTTCGCTTTTATGGTATTTTCTGTTTCAAGGAAGTCTCTTCTAAACATAAACCCACTATAGGCGGAAAGTGCAGTCCCGGATTGCCTGTGCAGATGGCACAGGCTAATCCGGGATGACACTTTACGCACATGCATTAAGTCCGGTTTTCCCACGATGTGGCTCATATTATTTATTCATTATTTAATGTACATATCTTAGTATAGCGCATTTCTATAATCTAATATCATCTACAGTGCAATAGGAAACCAATCTAATATCATCTACAGTGCAATAGGAAACCAATCTAATATCATCTACAGTGCAATAGGAAACCAATCTAATATCATCTACAGTGCAATAGGAAACCAATCTAATATCATCTACAGTGCAATAGGAAACCAATTTTTCGTTGACATTATCCCTTTAACCCACCACTTAAAATATTAATAATTATTACATTGATTTCTGCTACAAAAAGAATATAGATAAGAGGGCAAACAATAGTCAATGTTTGTATGCTAATTTTTGTTAGAACAAAATATATTGTTTTAAATAAATTATAGATCTGGATAATGAAAATCCATTTCATGAAAACATATTTTCAAGTGGTAATGAAAGGGAAGTTTTGAACTACTGGTAAGGTGTTTCAAAGAATCATGGTGCTCAAGGTCATTTGTGACAAAACAATTGTTAAGAAACAGAAAAAACATCAATGTTTTGTGAAAACAGTTGTAAACTTGGAATCAAAGCAACCAATTTTACAGCTTAGCAACAGACTTCAATGCTAGACAAATAATACTGCAGCAATGTTAAAATTGTTTACCAAGACAGTGCATTTTGATTTTCACTTTGTTTGTACAGACATCCATTGGAATTAATCACCATTAAAAAGAAAAAGTTTTACATGCATGGAGGAAATTTTAATTTAACTCTGCTGAAGGAGTCACACTATTATAATAACTATCTTAGACAAAAAGCTCTCTGCACAGAAATTGAAAAATACAAGTATGGAATGCCATGACTGTCTTATATTTCAAGTTAATTAATCCAGGCATTCTACAGGAAGGAGGATAATGTGTTATAGCCATTTCACCTATGCCTCATTAATTGCACTGAGACTTAGATTCAGAAGGCATTGCATGACAAGTTCCTTACACTTGACAATCAGGTGTGGAAGTCAGGTATTGAGTATTGCCTAACGAGCATTACTTGGAACACAATCCCAAGATTAGTCCATATTTGTACATCATTCGATTTAAAGTGACATTTAAAACGCGCTTTACTCGGAACACAATCCCAATATTAGTCCATATTTGTATATCATTCTATTCAAAGTGACCTTTAAATAGTGTTCATTATAATACGCATGTTTGGATTAAATGCAAGTTTGGATGCAATATAATTAAGGAAACAGACATATATGCTTCAAGATCAAGAAAGAACAGCATATAAGGCATGTCATGGGAAAACCGGGCATAATGCATGTGCATAAAGTGTCGTCCTGGATTAGCCTGGGTAAGCTTAACCGATCTAACCAGTTTACCAGTACTTAAAGTGCACATACTTAATTGCCAGTAACTGACAACTGCCCTACTTGAAACAGAGGTAGGGGGAGAATGGCCGTAGAAATAATATCACAACCAATCCCCACTCAAGTTATGTGGCCAGGCTGGGGTTTGAACTCACGATCCCCGGATTGACAGTCCAGCACTCTTCCAACTGAGCTATCCGGGACCGGCATCTGAGTATATACATGCTAACAAGTATTGACTGTTTATCATTCCAAGTTGTATTACTTACCGATTCAAACGTATGAAATGTCCCAGATTCATTAATGACAATTTCCTGTAGTCCACATTGCGATGGGACCCCATACTGAAGCTTCTACGTTGCTGAGGCAGCATATTCATCACTATTATTCAAATACACACTTTTCTGAACTATTTTTTTGGCAATATTTTGTCTGAACTATTTTTTTGGCAATTTTTAGTCAGAACCACAACTGTACTCTATTTTAAAATATTTTTAAATGTTATTATTTTCATAATAACTTGTTAATTATTCCGTACACAAAATTAATTTGTCTGATAACAACAACAAAGTTCGTCAGTGCATTTTAATTATCACCACAACACAAAAATAATCAACAGTCATGTAATTCTGTATAATCCTTAATAATCTTCCAATGTAATCCAATATATCTGCATATCAAATGATTTTTCTCGTGTAAAATTCAAAACATTCTAACACACAGACATTTTTCATTCTTTTAAAATCATTTAAAAAATCTGCTGCAACCTTCACATAAATGAAATAATGCATAAAATTCAATACTTAAAATGTATAAGGCCTGCAAATTAAATTCTCATGTTCATGTACCAATCAAGTATAAAGCTTACCCCCATACACCAACTAAATCTTTTAATCCCTTATAATGAGTCATTTTTGTAGCTAGGGATTTTTTTATTTAGTTATTTAGTAATATTTAGTAAAACTAAATTAATGCAATTAATTTGATTATGAATTATAACAAAACTGGTATAAC
The DNA here is from genome assembly GCA_027627225.1 of Congeria kusceri. Classification (NCBI taxonomy): domain Eukaryota; kingdom Metazoa; phylum Mollusca; class Bivalvia; order Myida; family Dreissenidae; genus Congeria; species Congeria kusceri. The sequence goes on from CM051025.1 coordinate 26,725,535, forward strand.
TGTTTATAATTTTTTCATAAAAAATATTTCAGCAATACTGTCCTATTGTTGATACAAAAATGTTGTCAACATATTGTTAGAACATTTATATAAACTGACCAATTTGTGATTGGGATTTTAATCCGTCGGAAACTTTTCATCTCCAGTGAAGTTTCAAGATAATTCATATCAGCAAAAAAGTTAGACATTTGCAATTAGAAAATAAGAACCAGTTTTTATCCAGACCATGACCGTGTAGCACATTTTGTTGCTCGATATCATTTACTCAATTCTAAATTAATTTCGATATTCAAAAACAACTAAATTTAATGTGACTCACTCAGCAAGAGCATCCCCTCCACAAAATGACAACTTGTTTTATTTATTTCAGATGCTTACAGTAAGATTTATGCTTAATTTTTTATATACACAGTTTCATTAACTTGAGCACAGAAATTGGATATTAGATTGTTCAAACTGCAAACAAATGTTCAACAACCAAATAATTCTTTGTTTTTACCTTAGTATCGCAGCTTAAGTTGGCCAGGTAGATAATAGGGTATTAGGAACACATGCTAATATTGAAATGTTTCGAGACAACACTAACTATATTACTTGCACATGATTAATGTTAATCCTCTAATCCCAGGTCCTAAATCCAATTTCAGCTATCCAATTATACATACCCTCTGTGAAATCAGATCCCAATCTGTAAATCTACATTTATTATAAATCTGTAGTGAGATTCATACACTTTAATCAACTGTTCATTCCCATAAAGCCTGTATTCCATGTGCGCGAAAACGTGAACGTGAACGCCAATGAGAAATCTTCCGTGATTCACGAAAGGTTATTACATGTGTCCGCAAATTTGCTTTACGTGATTCTTTTCTTATGTCGGTTTTGTAGAGAAACAATGAATATCAATGAAGAGATACAATTACTTTATGATTCAGGGGCTGTAATCAAAAGACGAAGATGGAGGCGTATACACTGATGTCAATATCAACTGCAAATCAATACAAGAAGGTTCATAACACTTGAAGTAATTAATAGAAATCAAATAATGATTATCATTCAATAGTTTTACTGTCGTGAACAGTTATACCAAAATATATTTATGGAAAAGACATATCGGCTGCACATTACCCGGACATATGCCCCACTGTCCAAATTGAAAATACTTATAATAACCAATATTCATTCCAAATATGATTACTCTATGCCTACTACCGGTAAACATAGTTGAAGGTGTTTGATATACCACCGTCCGACGGACAGACAGATGATGTCAAGCGAGCATTCAAGTGTGGACCTTCTTACAGCTTGTGGCATAAAATGAAAAGCCAGCTACAAACACCAATGGACACAGTAAAATATTATGTGCACATATAAAACAAACTCCTAAATTCAGGCTGTTCAGGAAGCACCTTTGTGCTGTGACATTGTAATATTATAAAATTCTGGATGTTGGCTAATCGATTCTATCAATTCTTACGTTTTTTCAGGTGACATCATACTTTCCTTTGGCATATTTTCCCCCTGCCTTTCCTTTGGCATATTTTCCCCATGCTGGTCCTGTGTGAAGTGCCCGTAAATGTGAAAAAATCGCTCAAGGAGAGATGTTTCACCTACACAGATAGTATTCATGTTCACGTAATGGGCACATGGAATATGGCCAACAGTATATTTGGTGGGCGATTTTTTTCAAGTACACGTATCCCTTCAGATTCCCGTTTGTGTTTACGTTCGCCTGCTCATGGAATACCCGCTTAACTCATCCACAATTGTGTTCAAATACAGCATCACAAAATTTGAAATTAAAAGCAAGGTGATAAGAAGGTTAATTTTATTCATAAAAATATCATTTTTGCTAAATAGCTTGGAATATTATATGCAAAACTTTCTTACTGATTAAATGACGATCAGATTCTGGGTTAGGATTTCTAATGCACTGGGTTACATCGATTTATAAATATAATAATGTATTTGTAAGCATGTCATCAATTATTTTTGTTCGCAAAGAGAAAATGACAAAGTCAACAAATTGTCATTTTTTCCTTCAGACAATTGCAAAAAGTTTTGAAAAAAATTAATATGAATGAAATGGTAGATTTAATGAAAAAACGTACACTTACTTATGAGATTCCAAAAGTGTCACTGTCATATTACCACAAGTAATTAAAGATCGCATTCTGACAGATTTTATACACCCTGACCTAAGAGAATCACTGTTTGAATTGCAATCATAACATTACCAATCTTACCTCAGTTACATAAAAGCTAAGTGCCTGCTGTTTTAAATAACAAAATCAACATATTCCATTACATTCAATACATCAGTGAACTTGATAATAACATTCCATGATTTTATCAGGTGGAGTTGATTTTTGCCAACTTTACTGATTAGAAGGGCCATACGAATTATGAGCTGGTGATCATGTGTCCTATCTAAGAACTTCAACCTGGAATGTGCCCTGTTCATTGACTTCTATAGTCAATATTTAAAATATCCGTAATCAAAAAGCTCCAATGTCACTTTGTCAGTGAATAAAATCTTTGATGGGCTATACAGATTTATGCTAATCAACTAATTAAAACTTACAGCATTTTGATTTCATTTTGCCACTACCGTAATATGAAATGTTCAATGTTGAGAAACTGATTACTATCATGCATGTATTGCTTATAAAATTTTGCAAGATTTGTGTCATAATTACAGTCGCCCAAAATTTCTGACATAATTTCATTTAATTGCGCATGTTATTTTGCAGGTTAAAGAATGAAAATATGGATATTAACAAGTATGACTTACAAATGCGCCAATAACACATGGGCAATTTATTCTGGTTTTAATACAAATTTGCTTCTGCCGAATAATTACCATTCATTTTGTCAAATATTGAATACACGTTTGTGAAAAGGTGCACATTGTTTACTTACAAGTATTGAAGAAAAAAAATTCCAATTACATTCAAACAGGAAATGAAATTTAGTTACTAATTTTCTACACATAAAATCAACAGCATTTATAATGGCTATTATGTCAGCCTTTGGTTATAATATTTTTAGTTAAGCAAATGACAACACACATGGATATTAATTTTATATTCTTGTTTCTAACTTACGTAATTCATAAAAAGTGAACCAAGAACCATAATGCTGCCTTTTTGAATGCTTTATAATGAACAAATATAACACAGCTATTGGTCACTTATGAAGATATAACAATAACCAAAATCCTCTAACCTCATTCAATGCCTTGTAATACAAGGATCAAAACGCTGACAGCGTAGAAAGACTGTTGGCAAGAAAAGAAATTAAGAGCAAATGAATTATGCGAGTATTTTTATCATAAGGAACATTTATTGAAGTAAGTCAACTGTCAGCTGGCTGTTATATTATTTCTCAAAAAAATCTCGAAACTCATAACTATACACTCTACTTAAAATAAATTGGTATCAGCTGGTATTTGACCTAATTGAAGCTTGAGATCCAGGCCACTGGTTTTGGAAAATTAAACCTAATATGAGGCGCGTCGTGGGAAAACCGGACTTAATGCATGTGCGTAAAGTGTCGTCCCGGATTAGCCTGTGCAGTCCGCTCAGGCTAATCCAGGACGGTACATTCCGCCTACAGCCGATTTATGTTTAGAAGAGATTTCCTTAAAACAGAAAATACCATAAAAGCGGAAAGTGCCGCCCTGGATTAGCCTGTGCGGACTGCACAGGCTAATCCGAGACGACACTTTACCCACATGCATTAAGTCCGGTTTTCCCACGACGCGCCTCATATAGCGCGCGTCTTATTCAATGCTATTTGTCTACGTCATTCTTCTTCTTATTTTTTTGTAATTCGTGGAAGACAAATATTTTTGTGCTTAAAAAGCATACAAGTCAATCTACAATGGATAAGAATAGTCGATAAACAGTATAAGTTCGAATTAATATTCAGTGCTTTTTATCACAAGCGCTATGTTCGGTAAATACCAACTTAAATAAAAACAAGTTAAATTAGGAATATACATTCAAAACTCTCTTTAAAAGTACAATGCTTTTCCATAATTCTTATGCATACGTCAAAAACAATAGCAATCGTCAAGCGAGAGCTTAAGATCGCTCCGCTATATGAACTGACTCAATACACTGTTGTTTAACTTACACAATATGATGTAATATGCAGTTAACCAGTCAACAGCACAAACACATACGGTGTCATACATATGTGAATAGACATAACATGAATTCACTTGCAGATATGGACTAAATAGATTATTATTATTGTTTATTAGTGTTTTAAGTCGGATCTATTTCTTATCATCTATTCATAGAAAGAAGCATCAATAACAGGAAGTCTGACTGCTCAGCGAGCGAAGCGCAGTAATTCATCGATTTACTGACTTGTAGCCTGCAAAGTAAAGAAGTAGTTCTCTCAAGACCGATTTCTGTATACACCTACTAAATCATGATGGCTTGTGCCAACAGTCTAAAAACTGCACAAATTTCAGTCACTTCCAGGTAGCTTTAACAAATAAACCAAACTTGCATGCTAAAAGGAATATAATGTAGCTATTTTCCTCTTCCAGGAAGACACAACCCACCAAAATTCTACTGTATAAAGGTCATATCATCAAACGAATATTGTACAGCAATGGTCACTATCAGGCTGATAAAACAATTACCATAATCGTATTTTTGAATGCTGTATAATCCAAAGGTCAATTATCACACAACTATTATTTTGTCACTTCCAGACAGATGAATAATAACCCAACTCCTACCGTTTTTGAAAGCTGTACATATAATCAAAGGAATATCTGATATTCACAAAACTACAGGGCCCATATTTATAAAGATTCTTAAGCCATTCTTAACTTAAGTTGAACATAAGTCAAAATTAGAATTTGTGTTTAAAACATTATGCTTTGGAATATTTGCATTACTAATGCTAGATATTAATACACTTTGAAACATATTGCAAATTATGTATCAAAATCTTCCAGAAATGCATTACTTTGTCAGAACATCCAATAATTAAATTTGAGAATTTTAAGATTTTTCTTAATTTTCGACTAAGATTCTTTTTAAATACCAGCCCAGGTCATTTTCACTCAGATATGTGATACATTCCACGGTAAACCACTGTAAACCACTCACTTATTTTAACATGATCAATGGCTACCTGACAGGTACCTGTTATTGCCAAGAAAAACTGTTGCCATAGTTTCCATTTGACAACGAAGTGTACCAGGACCAATACACATTCCAGCGCACTGCATGAAGGTGAAAATGATGAAAATGAGCTTTCCATGTGGGAACTCATCCCTGACAGAACAATTAAAATGGAACCAAAGGTGAACTTTAGTGTTAACAGACAAGAAAATACACTTGTTGGAATTAGACACAGTTCTCATTCAAACAGAAGTCACAACAATAAATGATTGCGATGAAATTTTAATTAACTTCAATGATATTTATTACCTATATGAATAAGACGAGGGTCACAGCTTTTGTTTTCCTCGAAACATACAAACACAATACGAGGGTTGAATGTGAAACTGTTGTATCTGCTTAAATTTTCTATATCAGATACAATAGTTTCATGGTCAACCCTCGTTATTATTGTATGTTCACCTCACCATTTATTAGTGTAATACAGAAAGATGTTGAAGGAAGCAAGATGCTGTTTATCATAAATAAATCCCCTAAAGAAGCCTGCATAGTTCTGAATCCACCAGGTCTTTTCTTCACTGTCCTATTTGTGTTGAAAAACAAAGAGATAAAAGAATTCCCTACTAACCTTCTATTAGCTATCCTCATAACGAGTAAATTAGTGCCCCGAAACTTCCTGTTGTTATTGCTCTGTCCGAACAAACAAACCCATTGCGTTCAAAACTGTCCTTTCCCAATATCGCTACATCACGACTGTTTGAATACAAATGAATACAAATTACTGGTATTTTCAAGAGCTAAGAAATTCTTAAAACAATTAGGCTAGCTAAACATACTTTTCACATGCAAGAATGACAACAATTTATTTTAAGCGCAGAGAACAAAAAGAGATCTGTTTGACATAAGAAATTACACATTACCATGATATTAAAATTTTCTGCTCGATCAATAGTCAAGAGACCATGTGACGAATTTTAAGGTATTCTTTTATGAGTTAATGGCGCAAAGTATGACTTTGAATTCAATAGGTACAAAAAGCACTGCAAAGATCCTAATACTGTTCAAAAACATGATAACCTTGTACTGACAGCAATCATGTTTGGCTGAAAAAAACAAGGTCTACTCAGTGACCCTTTATTACAGTAAAGGGAGGTAATTGGAGACAGAAAATCAAAGTGGTTATCATTACAGCTAAGGGAAGTAACTAGAAACTTTCTTTCAGTCATAAATTATGACAGGAGTGAAGAAATAAGATGGGAACTCAGGTGCAGTCACCAAAGAGTGGAAGGATCACTAATCTATTTTGCATGTTGCAGTTAAAATTGACCGAATTATATTTATTTAAATAAAAGCAGCAATCTCATTAAAGTCATCTCCAGTCTGATGCTACTATATTATCCGCTGATTGGATCTGATTACTTCGCATTAGGGGTCACATTCAGATCACCTTTTCAGGAGCCAATCAAACTGTTGCCTTCAAAATGTTGTGGTATAAATTCACATATAAACCACAAACACTATGCACAACAGGCTGTCCGGCTCGCGCAGTGGTTGGTACACGCGCTTCTCACCTAGGCGGCCCGGGTTCGCTTCCCACTCCCGGCGCATGTGAGTTTGGTTGGTGGTCACCATACCGCACAGGTGGGGTTTCCTCCGGGTACTCCGGTTTCTCCCCACGGCACAAGACCACACCAAAAAAAATCTTTCAGTAAAAAAATAATAGCTGGAAATTGCAGCTATGATTCAAACTTTGTCCCAACTTTTGTGAGTGTCTAGTAAGTTAATTAGGTAGGAGTGCTGGGACACACTCCGGGTCCTCACATAATGCAGCCTCAGGCGCGGAAGGACCTCATAAACTTCGAAATACACACACAAACACTATGCACGAAACTAACGTGAACTTTGGATGTTTACTCGCCTAAGGTACCACTACATCCATTGTTATCCGCGTGAAAATTAACTGTAAATGATTTATTCCCGAGGATCAGCTGGAAATGCATCAATTTTCAAAAAAACGTGGCCAAATATTACTGTACAAAAGACAATTTCATTGGGCGCAGCAGGGCTGATATTTTATTGTTCGGTAGGTCATTTGAACGTGACCTGTTATACGATGTCTTCAGATCCTAACAATGTAAGGATTGATTTTACTGAGATTGATAAAAGAAGTAAGCTTTGCCATAACTTAATTTTAACTTCTTATTTAGCAATTACCATTGTATCTTAGAATAAAGGGATCAGAGATCCTTATATAAGATGGAGGCATGAATATCTTCATAGAATTCCAAATCTTATCTATCATTTGCTGTTAATTAATTCTTTCAGTTTGTTAAGTTTTTAGTAAATATAATGAACATGCCTGTCAAATGAATTTTTAGGTAAACTCAGAGCATATATTGACATTGGACATGTTCCAATCTTTGGTTTCTGTAGACAGTGTAAGGCGATATAGGTATGAATGAAGAATTCCCTTCTGATAATTACAGGTAATTAACAAATTTGAAAAGGATATTTGAGACATAGTCATATATGTGCAAAAAAATCATTCTGAATGGCACATGCATACGTAGGACTACTGCACGAACGTTTCTGATTTCATAAATAATCACCCTGTGATTACAATGCATGGAACTAATACAAACAACCACATTTTGTCCGTTCATGGAACTGGTTAACTGCCTTTTGGATAGTAAAGAAAACAGCCTTACACTTACCTAAGAACTGAGACTGTCAATATTTGTGTCTTGTTTCAGATGCATTTATTTCGAGCAACGTTTCCTTTCTGTAACACAGGCATGGTTTGAAATGTAAATTAACTTCACACTTAAAACACAACCAATTACTTCAAGTCAATTATTACTATTCATCTTACAATATAGGTCACCAATGCATCAATTGATTAACAAGACCTGTTTGTACAACAGGTATGCCCCATTTAGGTTAAAAGCAATCTTACAATATCAAGTTTGGTGCAGATCAGATGAAAACTGTTGGAAGAGAGCAGAAACTGCTAAAAAGGTCAATTTTAGTAGTAGTAGTAGTAGTTGCCAACACACATTATCGTGGGGGGGGGGGGGGATTATTATATAATTAATACACTTACCTGTAATGATAATAAAGTAAAAAGATCCCTTCCACAACATTTGAATATTTCCACCATCACTTCACACTATACAAACTTTTTGTATTGAAAGTTTTGAGTGTTTCAATACTCAGTAAAACTTGTAAAGTACTGATACTGGCACTTGGTGCTTTTATGAATTAACCCATTCATTCAGAACTTGTTTATTATCTAATAATGGGAAAATTATTCAAATGGTCATTGAGCTGGCTGATTTTATTAATTTGCCAGGGCAATAAAACAACAATTATTGATTTAATTGGAAATTCTGTCATATAATATACACAATACACCTGTAATCAGTCACAAGGTCTAGATTATCCCCCCCCCCTCCCCCTCCCATTATGTCTACAAATCACAGTTTAAAGAAATGCACAAGGATTTAAATTCACTTCAGCTCAACACAGTTTTATTGTATAAAGCTGATGAGATTGATATCTGATTCTAACATTAAAATGCAGTAAGTGATACTTAACTGGTTATATTAATGTTTAGGTGCATTGCCATTTAAACAGGCGTTTTAATGACAAATCAAATGTGCAATAAAAATTTTAAAAATTGCTGCAGATTACTTGATTTAAATATTAAATTGCTTACAACTTCAGAAAAATTACCTGAAATATTAGCTAACATAGCTAAATTATAACATAATGTCAATATGATAATTACAAGCATTTAACACAGAACGCTGAATATGTACACATTTCATAAGTATACTCATTAGCAGCCTTTCAATACAAAATAATTACTGACATCATTACTGACATCATTACTGACACAATGCTGCATCGAAATCTAATAATGGAAAGCAATGCAGTGTATTTTTCAGCAGCTCACTGAATAAGCAAGTAAATATGTTTGTACCCATTCAACTTGGAGAATTTATGGATTTAACAGGCAACTCATTTGAATCACAATTACTACTTTTATCAATCTTATATAGATGCACTATTAAAAGCAAATTAAAAATGCACTTAAGCAAATCACCTAATAAAGAATTTGATTTCAATAGTGCATTTAAATTATGCAATTGTATGGGTGATTGTTGTTTTCTTAATGAGATTGTTATGCATATGCAAATACAGAACTATACGAGTCACTGACTGCAGAATTTATCGTGAACGCCTCGTGTAAAGCGTATTGTGACATAAGGTAATAGCTAAGATTTTTCATGAACAGGCAAATTCATATTTTTAATTGGATTAAGCAAAATATACGACCAACGTCACAAACACGATGATGACGTTATAATTGCCGTTTCAAAGGACAACGATTCACAACAATTATTGAAACCCACGTCATCTATACAAAATACTGAAGTTAATGCTGTTTTTACTGAAAACAACTCATGAACTTTTTTTTACATAAATCTCAAAAAGAACATTCATCAAACTGACAGTGTCCTATAATTCTGATATCAAATAAATTGTCCACCAGTGCATTCTATTGACTGCTGTTACAAATCTCTGCAATTAAAGATACATTTATCTGACTGCATCACACATTATTTCACCATAAACACATGTTGTGACCACCAAATACCTCAGAGGCTAAGGAATGGAAAATAGTTTCCACACTTCCTCTTTGCCATAGCAACCAGATCAAGTGACCTCAAGATAAGGGCAAATAATCCTCCTGTTTTCAGGATGTTTACTGTAAGATGTGATGGATCTTAAATTCTTTCAGAGGTCAAACTGTATTATTTACTGGCAAAGATTCATTTAAGGTTTGGTGAAATCACTTAAATCTGATTAGGGCAGCTTTAGTGAAAGGGAAGTAAACACAGTTTAACAAATATCAAACATATCAGAAGTAACTAAGTTATTAAATTCTAAATTAATCAAATCCACCTTGTAAAAAGCTTGCCATTAGTTACACTTGGCTGGAGTTAATAATGTATCAAGTACATAACATAATATCTGGCCTTAATTTGGACAGCCCCAATTCTCTTTCAACCCCTTTGAAGGAGTTTTCAAAGATCACGACTTTAATATCCAATCTTTATCAATAATGAAATTGCATCCAAACAGATTTGCTGGCCAAACAAATCGAAATAAGAATTTAAAAGTTATTGAAACCATTTAGACTTTCTGAAATCATTGAAGTTAGTTTAAATATTAAAAGAATAAAATTCAAAGCAGCCAATGAGCAAAACCAAATAAAAAAAAAGTTGGCATCTTAATTAAGGTTTGTTTGTTTGGCTTATTCGCCCTATTCAACAGTATTTCAGTCATATAACGGCGGTCAGTTAACCTACTCACACTTTTCCTTGGTAAGCTGGTTTACCAGTACTAAGTGCACATACTTATGCCAGCAACTGACAACTGCCCTACCTGAATCAGATGTAGGGGGAGAATGGCCGTAGAAATAATTTCATGACCAATCCCCACACAAGTTATGTGGCCGGGCTGGGAATCGAACCCGCGATCCTCGGATTTGTAATCCAGCGCTATACCAACTGAGCTAGCCGGCCCGGCTCTTAATTAATGTAATCTTGATGCACTTATAGTACTAGCACTTAAATTCCAACATAGTCATCCCAAAGCTGGTACTCTAAAACAATAACAAATGGAATGACGAATGTCTGACCATGACTCCACAACAAAATTTGAGCCAAAAAAACAAAATAATGAAAATTAACTCCACAGTACCCCCAGATGATCTTGACAACACAAAGCATTGACAGATATGCCAATTTGTGACAGATCAGTGGGACACTGCAGTTAGATGGTAATGAAATACTGGTCTTTTCAAACTTCACTGCTATAAACCCATTGACAGAATGTTTCATAAAACGGATCTTAGATGTAATCTTCAGCAATCATAGCTCACTGAACTAGTCAAACTGTGTGGACAAACAAGAGAAATCATTAATAGGCCTTTCTGACATCTCCACTCCACTAGTCCCAGGTGGTTGGGTATGAAGCACTTTGGAAATCACCTACCTAAGTTAAGTAACTAGAGCACTTTGGGAAGGCAGGAGAGTAACTTCATATTACATATTTATATAAAGTAAAAGCACCCTCCTGTACGCATGTGCCTATCAATCGTAATGCTAATACACAGCAATGGAAAGTGTGAAAAACTTGAGAAAGAACAAAAAAAAGAAAAAAAGCATCAAAAAACAACAACAACATACACATTTAATACAAACTTAGGTTACCTAAGCTTGTAATAGTGTGTATGTTGTTGTTGTTTTTTGTTGTTTTTTCTTCTGCAAGTTTTGAAGGTGAAACAAATCACTATGAATCATACCAGTTAATTCCTCAGCGCTCTTGTCCCAAAATGTGTATGTTACAATAACCTACCAAATAAAACGGCAAACAATTGTAATATTATTCATGAATGCATTTACCAGGTCATGTCAATCAATAAATCATAAAGAAACCAAATTGTATTAATTAATAAAACACCAATTCAGTTCTATTTTGAATGGTGCACATAGCAAGATTATAAATATGTGCCCAGTCCATTAAATCCAATTGTGCATCAGCAGTTTTAAGTTTTCAATGATGCAGTTTTAAGTTTTCAAATACATCAAATTCCCATAAGATTTTGACAGATTAAAATTTATGTAACATGTTTATTCAGCATTTTCTAGCTAATTGATTTCTGATTACCAAGCCCATCAACTTTCAAATTTAACTGGTTGAAAAATACAGACAATAAAATGTTTATCTCTATTATAATAAACTGAGTGAAAATGACTTTTCACACGTTAAAAAATATATAAACGTAAAAAACATTTAACACTTAAAATGTTATGATATAATAATAAGCTTACCATATTTCCCATATTTAACAATTAAATATCCAATTGTGTGAGTTGAGCATATATAAAACACTCCAAAGAACGCAGCCCCAAATTCATCCACTGAGCTCAACTGTAGTACACACTATAATGGCAATCAATCATACATGGAATGGTAACAACTCATTAAATCTTCACAGTAGTTTAAATCCAACACATATTTTGGCTGGTCAACAGATTAATTTACATAAGACATCCCACAATCTTAAAACCAACACTTCTTTTTTTCATCCAATCAACAGTTTAATTTACAAATTAAGTCATCAGAGAATTCTTAACACTTGTTCGACTAATCAACAGTTTAATTACTTATATTATCCCAGAACAATCAACCTTACAACCAACAGTATTTTTGGTCATCCCACAATCTTGAATCCAACACTTTTTGGCCGCTTTTTGGCTAGTCAATAGTTTAATTAACTAAAGTCTTCCCAGAACCAAGTTTAACCACAGCCTGAAACTGTCAATTACTTTTAAAGCTGCACCACTGGCCACTTACATCACATGTTCCACTAGGTAAGCTGTAAGTGTGGACAGGTGGGCTAGTACACAATAAACACCATGGAAAATCAATTGTGCAACAGATATCATATCAAGCTATTTTAACAAGATAGTGTATTGAACATATCCAAACCTGATAATGGCTCCATGGGCTTATTTCTGATCTTACAAAAAGAATTCATCACAGGTGATATAGCCATTAATTGCAAACATAATGTACTTGTCAACAGACTCGTAAAAACGAAATCTACTGTAACACCTGTTTATACAACATAAACATTTTCAATTTACAATTCTTGCTAACTGCCTTAATATATGATTTGCTATAACTGTGAGATGTAAACACACCCACTTAATGTTCACCAAATTTGTAAACAATGATACATCTGTTCCTGACATAAACAACAATCTGTAAATTCAACATAGGAAACTGACACTCTAAAATCACCTAAATTTACTTGGAACTTTTTTTGTTCACATGCAATGATATTTTCTTGCACAATAATTACCTTTTTTTTGTAAAATTCATGCTAAAGTACTTACTTACAATGTATGTCTGCACTGTATGTGTACATTAATGCAAGTATTTATTTCTGTGTGGAAACTTATTTGTCAGCTTGTAATATCAGAACTTAGGTCATTTACCAGCAACAGCAGATTAAAGACTAAAATGATTCAAATCAGAGTACTTGAAACAAATATACCACACATCTCACCTATGATACCACCATTATAAATGCTTCCAAAATTATTGTCATCAAAAACACAACTGTCCCATTATAAATACTATGAAACATATGACAATTTCCTTTAACAAGTCACAGTTCATTTATTGATTTAATTTCATCCTCATACTCAATATACATGTTACGTGAAGTTGTCAATTTCTACTACCTAAACTGTGTCTGGTCACGCAAATTGCAACATGCATGTCTGATTTATTTGCATAGGTTTAATTAATTTAAACAATTACTGTCACTGCCATTGGTAAATATGCATTTCTAAACAATAGCAGCCTTCACCTCAAGTAATTGGATCTTTATCTGCACATTAATTACACAGAAATGTATGCTGCCCCGGGGCACGGCATTGTGTCTTTAACTGAATATTAAACAGAACTGAAAGTTTGCTAATTAAAGCTGCAGATGAATGGCATTATATTTGAAGAAAGGCGTGAACACAACATATGGAAGCTTCAATATATAAATGTGTACACAGCCAGATTTGTTGTAATATGTTACACCCAGGGTTTGTTATTCATGGGTTATTTTCTTGTATATATAACTGTTCATTTTATTTAAAAAAAAACACAAACAATAAGGAACTAAAACCTTCTTTTGGCATCATCACAACATGTTTCATTTTATTTTCATACCCATTAGCAAATTATTTTTAATTTGTACAGTTATATTTTTGTAATAAATAAGCAGGTAAGTTAACACCTTGTATAATACCTGAGCCCTCAATAAAGTATAATTTCTTGTAAATCAAGGTTACCTTTAATCAACAAACACATTTGATCATGTTGCATTCTTAGGTATAGAATGTCCACAGACAGATCAGTCGTGCTGAGAGTTAATTGAACTTCTGTACTATATCATGTCGTTTTGTCAAAAGCTTTAATATGATCTGTGATCTAAAAACCATCAATTGCACCATAACCTATATTAAGGTATGTTATTTATCACAAATGTTACCAAAACGGTACATGATTGATGGCAAGACGAAAATAAAGTAATTCTAGATAATGATTGTGAATGCCTTGTTTTCATTTTTTTTTCAAATCACTTAAACATTAGGCAGGTCTAATCACTGACTCGGTAAATCTCAATCAAACAGAGGCTGACGAAGATGCTGTTATTTTTTTTATTTAGCCTTTTTGTTCTAGATGACATTGTTTTTTATTGATGACATATGTGCTTTATTTTGCACCTCTATTTCCGAGATGGTGATGCTGTTTAATTAATGACATTTTTACAATTGCATTTTTATGTTCTTTTTTAATCTGATATAAGCTATATTTTGTTTTCATGTTTAACAACATTATGATTGCAAACAAATGTCATTGCGGTTAAAGCGTAATTATGACACAATCATTAAATCATGTATCATCGTTGCCAACAATCCGTGCTATAATGAACTTGTTTGATTCAAGCCTACTTTATTGCAAAAAGCGTGTACTGTCATTACCAATGAAAGCTAGCCTAGGAGATTTGTCATCAAACGAATAAATATTTGATCACAATGGCGATACTTCATATCATGACAATTAATTAAACAAATCTGACAAGAAGCACTTAGTGGTTTCTCTAATTTAGAACACCAAGTGCATGACAACTCGTTATGTCACTGGACAAATTGTTATGATTGGAAATTCTTCACATATTTTAATCAAGAAGATTTAAGGCTCTTAATTTAAATGCACATGTGTTTTATAGACAGTGGTCAAAGGTCTCTGAAAAAAACATGGAAACAGGAGGTTCTGAAAATAATATTAATATTAATTAATTGACCTGAAGGAAAAGGGCCTATTTAAATTTCTTTTAAAAATCTGAAATTTAGATATTAATACTGGCATATAATAACGGTTAAAACAGGGTATATATGATGGGAAACGAGTGTACTCATTCTGAGATAAAAATCAATTTATAATATGGGTTGTGTTTGTTTGCCCCTTTTCCTGTTTACATTTTGACGTCATAATTGTGGGCATTTGGTATAACCATAGTTAACACACAACTCCTTACCAAGCATGATAGCGCAGTTGGTTAAAGTGCTGTGTACTGTCATTTCTTCATATGGCTCCTAAGTCATGAGTTTAATTCCAGCTTAGTGTTTTAATTTTTTCATACTTTTTTTGCTTATTTGTTTTTATCGAATATCTTATTGTGTATTGTACTAATTTTAATTTATTTAATGCAAATGTCTTAGTAAAGCACATTTCTATAAACTAATATAATGTATAGTGCAATAGGAAGCCAATTTTTCATTACCCATAGTCCCTTTAAGACATGTTATTACTTAACTTCAAAATGTACAATGCTTTGCAGCCTGACAAAGGTTGATTGAGACGAAGCTATACATTATTTACAGTCTGTCTGTGTAAACATCCTAGACCCTCCTAAATCTATCACAATGTCTTAAGATATCCAGAATGTCTAAACAAAAGTAATTTGCTAAGCATATCCAAACTATATTGTGTTTGAGTGAATATTAGGTGGTAAAGGCGAATACTTATTTAAGCATAACACAACAATAAATATCGATATACCAGCACATGTTTAATTTAACTTCATAACATTTTATTACAGTCTAAAAATATGTTGGTTTTTTCTTTCTTGACGAGTACTTACGCACCAAGTAAATTAATGATATCATAGGTTCTTTAAATATCGTCAGAGTATCTCAGTATTTATACCAGATATTTCGACAGACAAGTTATAAATGAGTTCTTACGAAATAATTTATTTAATGTAGCAAAGAACAACTGTCAAAATATATAAATGAGGCGCGTCGTGGGAAAACCGGTCTTAATGCATGTGCGTTAAGTGTCGTCCCTGATTAGCCTGTGCAGTCCGCACAGGCTAATCCAGGACGGCACTTTCCGCCTACAGTTGATTTCTGTTTAGAATAGACTTTCTTGAAACAGAAAATACCATAAAAGTGGAAAGTGCCGTCCCGGATTAGCCTGTGCAGACTGCACAGCCTGAACCGGGATGACACTTTACGCACATGCATTAAGTCCGGTTTTCCCTCGACGCGCCTCAAATAATGTATAAACCTGCCTGGTGTGAACACAAAATCCCTGTAATATCTCCTACTTTCCTGGAGTCTTGTAAACATGAACACACCTGGTACCAAGTTACATAATACCGCATTCCAATTCCTCATGAACACTGGATAAGGACCAAGCAAATCAATGCACACACAATGAAGCCGTCTACATCTATACAAGGTATGGTATAATCGATAAAGTCTTCTGATGTCATCTATAGGTGGAGGTACACCAAGGAAAACAAACCTCGCGGTATGGAGTATACTCATTAATATTCATAAACCGGTTGCACGCAATTAACATGAGAACACGAACAACATAATGTTGCAATCCCGAAATGAGATCAGATTGGCGGAAATGATTGCATGCCTTAAGTGTAGACAAGGAAATTATATTTCATTAGGCAGTCAGCATTATTGGCAAGCTTGAAAATGAATAGCACAGAAATGCAATCAGGTGTCATTCATGCTTTCTTTGATGTCCGTATCAGGAATAACTACTGTATTAAAGTCCAGGTTACTTCAGGTTTGATATGCTGGCCACACAAAGTTTTGATTTTCCATATTTCTTTTATTTCTACGTAAACACTATCATTAGATAACTGTTTGTTTTTTGTTGTAAACAAGATCATGTTTCTAACTTCCGATCATTATATTAATCTTGCAATTTTCAAAACTTTAAAGACACTAGTCTTGCTTATTAACAAAATTGCATGTAATATTATTTACGCTTGGTTTCTATGTAATTAAATTGCTTTTAGTAATATAAAATTTGCATTAAAAGTACTTTAATACATTTTTTTCAGAGACATAAAGTCTAACATTTAGCTGTATCATAATTTAATTATCTGTTTCATTTTTTACCTGTTACCAAATCATTCAAAAAAAGGAAAAACAAGTGTAAATTTGATATTTCAATTTCTGGTTTTTCAATCCAACTTAGTGAAATCGGTCAGTGGCAAAAAAGCAAAAACAAAGTAAACTTGATATTTCAATTTCAGGGGTTTCATTCCAACTTACTGAAAGCTTTCAATGCGCAAAAAAGGCACACAAAAAGTAAACTTGATATTTCAATTTTAAGCATTTCAATAGAACTTACTGAAAGCTTTCGATGCGTCTCTGTCTAGGTTTCATGCGCGTACTCGCACTGCGAGACTCGGAGAACAGTACGCTGTCATCCTGGACGCCCGCCTGCTGTCGAGCGCGTTCCGAGAGCTCTCGAGTCTTCTGCAGGAACGAGGCAGACCTGACAGGGGCAGATAACGTGTCACCAGCAGCCCTGAAACCATAGCAACGCATATGTATATAATCATGTGTATTATATAACATAATTTTATATTACATAATTTATAATACGACTTTTATGATAAAAGTACTGATTATGAAAGCATAAAAACATGTTTATTGGATACGAGAATTAATCATGCATTAATAATCAAAATTAAAGGCAAAAGGAATCTTTGATGCCACATCTGTAATTTTAGGGAAAAATCTAGAGCATAATAGCAGGGTGCTGCTTCCTGCTGGTTTATGGTTACCCCCTGCTGCCCCTCTGGGCTGGTCAACACAGAAATGTTGATTATCTTTAGAAATTCTGTACATTTTTGCAAATATTCAATGCCAAATGAATAGACAATGCTTAAAGATTTTAATTAGAAGCATTGGACTCATAAAAACACTGATTTTTAGCAAATAATTAGAAAGTGTCAAACAAACTGGTCCCCCCCCCCCCACCGAAACAAGAAGTTCTGCAGAACAAGTTAACATTTAAAAAAATCCCCACCCCCCATCGATCCCCACAAACATATTTGCAGAAACAATTAAAAGGCACAAACAAATCAATTGTAAAACGTATAAACATTAATTGGGAAAATATATTACCTGAAAAAAAGTGTTATCAAATTGCAATAACACTAATAAGTAAGAATTGAGAATTATTGAGAGTAATCTTTCTACTCATTGCATGATAAGTCATATTTACATGAACTATCCATTACTAAATGAAAGAAGGTACATCTTGCATGTTTGATCTTCACTGACAGAATCAATATCACACAGGTGGAATCAATATCACACCTGCTTAGCTTGTTAACCTCTGTGGAAACTTTTAACAGTGATAGACCAGGTATCATGAAGTAATTGGATTGCCATTTCAGCACCTGAGCTATCACCTTTGAATCTGTCAGCTGTGGTACCCTTGCACTCATACCAAAGTGTCAGGCACTTTGCTCCAGTAACAGGAATGACCCTCAAAATGTAGGAACAAACTGGGTAACCTTCACAGTTATCATAAACAGCATCTCAGAGGGTTACTAAGAGTTCAGCAGATTCCATTTTCAAAATACAAAAACTTTTATTTACATGCAATTACCTCCCTTGGCATATAATTTTCTTTACAGTTTTCTACTTTTACATGTACACACAGAGTTTGTCCAGTTTATAAATATATATTTTATATGCTCTATTATGTTTAGTTAGAATAAGACATCAAACATAGAATTGACCTGAAATGTTTTTTTTTCATTTATTTCATTGTGAAAATTTTGTTAGTGCATACAAATTATGCAGTTCTGTTGTAAAATCAATTTTACAGATGCAATTATGAATGTGATGTCTATTGTACTAATTACTTTGTAAAACTTTTAAATTACAAATGATTAACTGCATATAAAACATTCTTATAATATAACACTTTATTCTATGTTTGATGTCTTATTCTAAAGCTTCACATAATAGTGTGTTATTAGGAATCACAGAATTACACAAGGAAACATTCTTTGAATATTTCTAATAGTCATGATCCATGTACAAAATGCATTTGAATGTTCAACAATGAAAAAAAATAAATTAATTGCAAGTCTTTTCGTTCTTTTAACCTCATACCTTGAGGTTAAGGAATTTATTCACACATTTATCAGTGTCTGGCAGCGAAATCTCAACTCTAAAGAAGGTCAACTATTTTATTTGCAAATGTCAACTGTTATGAAACAATCAATGAAATGTCTTTTCAGGAATAGGGCAAGTTTACATTGGCACCAATTAACATTCCAGCATACAACTTTATTTTCCAATCTCAGCATGGGCACTGGATTTTAATGTTCAACCGAATGATAAACAACTTCGTGACCAGTTTCATAAAGCCAGAAATTGCGTGAGCTTTTCCCAATTTGTTCATAATAAAGGACAATGAAGAAAACTAATTGATTTTGCGATGAAACCTGTGACCTCCGTCGGATCACGATTTAGGACCCCATATCAGGCTCTGAATTTTTTTTAGCCAACTTGGAGCCCAGATATAGATTCGATGTGTACCGGGCATATTGGAATGTTGCCCAATGTCAAGGACTCACTGCAAAATGGTTCTTTGGAAATGATTAAACTTACAAAGATACATCACTATTGCTTAAACGCTCAAATTGTAATGTTAAACAGAGGAGTCCATTTATCTGGCATCCATGGATTAAACTTACAACATGTATCCTCAAATTTAACAGAATATCACGCTTTAATTTTAGCTAATTTGCAGTCACTTACAATATTACCTATTCAAAGTCATGCTTTATGAGGACTTAGGGTTACGAGGGCATGTATCATTTACACAAAGTGTCTGGAAACCTGGTGTTACACAACAGCGTATTAATGACAAGTTTCAAGTTGTAATATCATCAACCAACATTCTGCTAACACATATTTCTTCTTTTAAAGCCTCATTTAAGGTGAGAATCTTTAATTTTATATTAAACAATTAAAACAAACATTTAAATGTCTGTTAAAATTGTATTATTGTATGTGTAAGCTTCAATTATACCCAGCGTCAGAAAACTAGTTGATTTTTGAATACCGTTTAAAAATAAAAACACCTATCCTCCAAGTAAACTGTTTATAAACACTTGCTTTTTTTATTTGCTAGTGTGGTGATTTTCACAAGTTCCATGCTTTTCATGAATAACTGTACTGCTAACAGTAATTTCATTTGTCATAAACTGGACAAGTCATTTTGAGGGCCGTCTCTGAATTTGTTTTTCTACAGTATTTGAATTTCAAAATATATAATACATGCAACAATTTACGAACTAAAAATCACTTGGTAAGTTTCTACCACTATAATAAGTAAATTTGCATAGAAAAACCATTTTGCTTTGTGTATACTTACCTTTGTTTTCTCAATGTGTTGTACCAATACGAAAATCATGGATAGGATTTGCACTCCTTTTATGGGAAACTAGGACACCAAATGTCTTTAAATGCAAACAATCAAGTGGAAATAAAACGAGTCAAATTTCATTTATTTTAAGAAAATGTTAACTAGAGTTTGGTCATAATGTTTTATTTTATGTGTTGACTAAATCTTGGTTAAATATTGGTGGTTGTCTTAACTTGCAGCACCTTGTGTGTGCCTTTAAATGGAGACTCAAAAGAGAGAGGACCAGTAATATAGTAATATTTAAAGTTGTGGCACAGCTAGTAACAATTATTAATCTTTATAGCACTAAATTATTAGTCGACATAATTATGCTGAAATTTTTCGTTAGTCAAATCATCAAAATCAAGCTTACTTATTTAATTATGAATACATACTTTTTTAGGAATGCTGACTGGTTTCCACACCAAAGACCAGAGTTGGCATGACTGCCAAAACAACTCGTAAGACACCATTTCATACATGTAAAAAAATGTTATTTTATCAAAAACATATTTTTGTTGCTGCAATATTATACTCTTGCTTTCTTGCAGCTGTCCATACAATAACCCATGGGGTGGCCGTGCAGCAGCATTGAAAGCATGATTGCGTTTGGCAGATGCACGACAAGCATGAATTTTTCAGACAGTTGAGGTCTGTTAAAATTAAAAACGCACAGTAGCTCTGCAGTGACAGTAACAGTAAACGGCGCCCATACAGTGGTGGCACACTGGCTCGACACGGTTTTTCAAACTGTATGCGATAGTCCTGCTGCGGGCTCTCAAAACCACGTGATTAATCTGCAGTCTGCTGCAATTGCAGTGGGTTGTGACTGAAGCTTTTACAAGACACACTTTTACAACTAGCTATTGGTCATGTCCATAAACTAACTTACAAGCATGGCCATTATTATAAATTGTTTCAGAGATAATGAAATGGAAATATAACTGACTCAAGCTTGCAGTTTCACTAGGAATAATAAAGTTGATTGAAGATTACACCTTGCCAATATCCCATGTGTGGAGATCAAAGGATCCAACACTGATAACAATCAAATATGCCAGACAAGTGAAGCTCTTCTTATAAATGAACTCATTCATGAAACACAAGGCCTCCTAATTTGATGGGGGTAACTAATTTAATATCTTTATTTGTTTTGCACTAACTAAAGTTTAAGGTTTGACTTACTTTGAGAGTGGATACCTGGCACACAGATTACACCAAAAGTAATTGTTTTACCTTGCAGCGAAATGTGATGATTGGTGAACCATATTTTCCCCAAAATTGTAGGATTAACTTAACAGTTCTAGTTCATATACTAGCATAATTCAATAATATTTCATGATTTATTCAAGGACATTCACTACTCTATGGTACTTTATGGTTTCTCTCACAAACATAAATCCCCATTCAACAGGTTAAAAGTATCCATAAACATATAAGGCGTGTCATGGGAGACCCACGCTAAATGCATGTGCGTAAAGTGTCCACACAGGCTAATCCAGGATGCACCTTCTGCTTTTATGGTATTTTCTGTTTGAAGGAAGTTTCTTCTAAACATAAATCCACTGCAGGTGGAAAGTGTCGTCCCAGATAAGCTTGTGCAGACTGCACGGGCTGATCCGGGACGACACTTTACGCACATGAATTAAGTCTGGTTTTCCCATAACAAGCCTCATATGGGAATAGCAAAGGGACATAACTCAAGAAACATTTACAGCACTGTCCTATCCATAATTAACTGATGTTCCATTATATTTGATTTGTTGCAAAGTTTTAATAAACTACAAAGTATTATGTTTCCACTACATATTTATACAGATTCCTAAATCATGTCCTGAAATCAGAAAATGTGGGTCTGGAAAAATTAACCCAGTCCACCCAATTTACGACTCAGATTCATGTAAATAATCACATATATTTAACGAAGACTGCCAAAAAATAAATGAAGGATGGAAACCAAACATTGCAAATTGCACCTAAAGATTATACTTGATCTTATTTCATATAAATTTCACCACACACACAGACATGGTTTACGATCTCAATCATCATAAATTATTTAATTGCCTTGTTAATGAAGAAAAATTACCTCTTTTTTCTGTCTAGCTTCTTGTAAAATGTATAAAACAACTCCATTTTCATTAACGACCTTTCTTGTTTTATCTCATCTACTTGTAATTACATTTAGACAGGATCATTTTTTGCCAGAAGCATTTAATGATGGATTATTTTACTATTTCCCTCCATCAGTACATAGGAACACAATTTAAGAAACTGAACCACTTTCTTCAAAAGTCCGAAGTGCAATTTTCTATATTTTACTTTTAAAACCACACTACATGCACCACTGGAACATTACAGTTCAAACTTCCAATGCTAACTGAAATCTTGTTAACAAAATACCACCCTATCCTGATAAGTAATCAAACCTTGCCAGCTAGCCAAAACATTCATACACAAAAGCTCTTCTAAAATATGTATGTATCAATAAAACATAAAAAAATCAAGTTTGTTGATAACATCTACATACCAACTTCTTTGGTAGCCAAGTGGCATGCGTGTACATATATAATTGAATGAATCTGCCATATTCTTGTTCAATTCACTTGAACCCCGAAAGACCCAAGATTCTATCAATCAGTCACAACGTAAGCCTATAATTAGTTACACCACTACAGACTTGAGAACAATTATAAAATATCTCAATCACACATCTCCAATTAAAATAATCCTCACACTATATCTGTGATCACTCGAATACCTTATTAAGTCACAACTGAAAACGGCTTGATGACAATTTTAAGACCTTGTAAACATACAATTCAAATCTAAAGGGGCCACTTTCCTGTTAAATGATTGGTCAGGAAAAAATATCTGAATTTCATTTAGAAGCGAAACACCCCTAAATGAGCCTTGACCCACCTTAAATTGGCACACATCATGCATTTTGACAATACGAAAGACGGCAAACCATCACTGGTCGACCCAAGATCATCGTTCAACAATTTGCATGTCAGCCTGTCGTTTTATATGGTCATTGAAAAGGTGATACCCATTATTAAGTGCATCTTTTCAAGATGCCGAATGTGTCTTCAACCATGACATGTCTCGCAATAAACACAATTTAAATCTTAATTCTGGCCTCAATCCTTCATCACCATTTCCCATTTGTATTGTCTTATAATTATGTACTTTACTTTTTTTTTTTTTAAATTGTACAGTGTTTCTAAATAATGTCAATGATTAATTCATAAAAGTTTAAATAATAAAAGTTTAAATATATGTCTTGGAAATAATATTATGTCTCAAACACATAATGTGGTTCAGAGTCTTCCATTGGTCTTGCTGTGCCAGCTACTTGCCCCCCCCCCCCCCCCCAAAAAAAAAAGAAGACATTCCACTGGGCTTATCAGTTAAACCAATATTTCTTTTTCATAAACGACATTTTGTCATATGCGATATGAGAACATGAATTTTTTTGTAATATTTATTAATGCTTTAATTTTCATGGAACAAATTTTTATTTGTATAGAAGACAAAAACTTTAGCGAAGGAAGCCCCCCTTTGTTTATTTAGACTTATACATTATTAAGAGTAAACCGTAATATCTTCAAACAATTAAATTTCAGTATTCAACAAAACTGAATAGATTTAAAAATCAAACAAACAACAATTTCCCTATTAAAATATTGCAACCCCCTCAATAAAATTTGCTAAAATTTTTTTGCCTTTAGAAGACAATTAAAACCATCTTCACTTCAGACCCTTGAAATTAAGCTCAAAACTCAGAATAGAACCAAGTGTTGACATAGAAGATTCATACGATAATTATGATACAAGTAATCACTTTTATCATAGTATAATTGTCAACGAATTTTGCAAGATTTCCATTCAATGTCCTAAGCATGTAAAGGGATTTATAAAGATTTGTGGGTAATTGTAACTGTTTTTTAGGATTTGAATATGTTGAACACTGAAAGTCTTGGACAGAGAACAATGGAAGGTTCAGATGTAACTCATGCAAAGGAAATTCCATAATCTTGCCAATAAGTACAATCACTTTAAACTATAAAGTGGATCAGCACTTCACTTCTAAAATGTACACATTACTTGATCAACAGAGGTTTTGCTGAAACCATTATTATATTGTCACCCATTTGTCACCTAAGTGTTAACCAATACCTCAAGACCCACAATTTTTGTCAAGTTTTCGGGCAAACCAATAAGGCAAACATTTCAAGCACAACTAGACTCCCAATGCATGCAATAATATTGACCGAATGCTCACGTCAAATGAAAAACAATTTATAAAATCCAAATCCTTCTATGAAAATGTCTAATTCATAAAAATAAAATATTTATTTAAAAGCAGTTTCCGCCAACCCAACAGATTACCCATGCTTTTCAACCACAGTCAGCTGTTAGGTTTTTCAGAATACTTGTCCATTCATTCTGCCCCTAACACATTACACAGACAGTACTTGTGACATTCTAGACTAGTAAAGTATGGGGTTAATTGTTCTTCAAACTTGTTTGAAGTCCATGAAACTATTTCTGTACCCTTGAGGGACATTTCTACCACCATTCCAGACTGTTGTCAAATCAATTAAGTAGGTGTCAATACAACCCTTGTGAAGATTTGAAAAGGAAACACAGCTTTGATGACAGCTTCAAGATCTTTTAAAAGCTTGAACTTTTACCTATAAATGTTACTGTAGTCATATTAGCAGTTCACCAATGTTTATGTCATTTTTTGCTAATTTTACATATGTGAGAAATACCTATAACATGTATAACATATACAGTGGCATAGAGGTGACATAAATGTGTTGTTTTTTTTGTAATTTGTGACCACAACTTAATAACTCGTGGCCATGGCAAGTCTTAATAACTCGTGGCTACGACTTAATATCAAGCTTTTTTTTTTATTTTGTGGCGACGACGTTATAACTTGTGGCCACGATTTAATAATTTGTGGCCACAACTTAATATCTCATGGCCACGAGATTTTAAGTCTAAGTGGTGGCCACGAATTAAAAATAAACACACACATGTCACCTCTATGCCACTGTAATAATCTGCGGCTGTATCCACATTACTAATTAGACTGTCTCAAGCATGTTATTTTACAGTCTCATTAAAATGTTATACTGATGACCAACTTTCTCTTATGCATGATAGTTGAATATATTTGGAAATGATTGCATTTACTCAGAGGGGATGTAAGAAGCTACAAACAGGGCTAATATTTATTTAACAATATTTTTGTTATTTCTATGAAAGTCCAGAATGCCTCGCGAAAAGTTGGCTGAAAGTGTGACTGCTTCAATATATGAGGCGCGTCGTGAGAAAACCGGTCTTAATGCATGAGCGTTAAGTGTTGTCCCGGATTAACCTGTGCAGTCCACACAGGCTAATCCAGGACAGCACTTTCCGCTTTTATGGTATTTTCTGTTTCAGGGAAGTATCTTCTAAACATAAATCCACTGTAGGCGGAAAGTGCCATCCTGGATTAGCCTGTGCGGACTGCACAGGCTAATCCAGGACGACACTTTACACACATGCATTAAGACCGATTTTCCCCAGACGCGCCTCATATGTTTGTACATTTTATATCAAAATTGTTTATTGCAAACTTATCCATTACCATTATTGCTGAGTTTTCCGTCCTAATAAAATACATATTCCCAAATCTGTTTTTAGACTGTTGGCAGAATCCATCGGTATTTCAAGTAGGGATATTTTGAGAGAATGTATTGCATGACATACTTTTTACTTTGCAGGCTACGAAGCACTAACAATTGATACCCTCCAAATTAATATGCCCCATCGGCTATTTCAGCCCATTCAGGATTAGTCGACATGTTGACTGTTATGAATATTGTTGCGTTTGCGTTAAGTAGTTTGCTTTCAAACCTATTTATCTACCAAGGTGTTGAAAATAGGGAGTATAACAATGAGTAGTTCAATTTGTCTTGTGTACAAATGCCATTGCAGAAATTCAAATTCATTCAAACAAATGTTTCCATTTTGTTAGAAAATGTGTGCACTCTATTTCCCTTGATTTAGGTTTCTTTCCTTTTCTCACCAACAGTCTTTCTCTGCTCAGCAGCGTTCTGATTAATGCTATTATTATAAATAGTAATATTAGGCCATCCTTAAAAAAAAATATTTGTTTGCGGTAATACGACCCAGAATTTTCAAGGTCAATTTTTTTTTTTTTTTTTTTTTTTTTTTTTTTGGGAGGAACATAGGTAGACAACCCTTAGACACTGGAATATTGTCTTAACACAAAATACAAGAGCAAATCACATTGGTTAGTGTATGCCAGTGGCATATTGTTTGTTCAAATTGGAAATATAATTGCAAGGTTATCAGAATGCAGTGTTTAGTTGATATAAAAATGAACAAAATATGAATATTTATCCTGCTACTAACCCAAACAGTGACCTAATAAAGCGGTGACCGTATAAACTTGTTGATATCCGGCAGTAGATCACGTGACTGTGATATACAGTCAATAGGCATTCGTACGCGCCGGATAACAACATTGTCGAGAATGACACAGCATAAAGTCTACTTACCAGAGTTTTTCATTGATACAAACTTTGTGTTGTCTAGTTTAACAGAGTTAAACAACAAATGAGTTGTTTGTCCTCACATTCCATTTAACTGGTTAACAACAACTTCCTTCCAGTTCCATTCCATTTCAACACACTTGAATCTGATGCAAGCGGTTTATTCTTTGTGGATAGACTTTCTTTGGTCAACCAACAGAGCATATTCATCAAAGAAATAACCTTTTATATAAATTTCCGATGAAAAGAAATGAAAAATAGTTATCAAAATGTTAACGTAGAACTAAACATTTTATGATTTATTTCAATTTTAGTTACACTGTCCTCCACCCACAACTATCCGAGTAAATCGTAGAAAATTGAAAAGGGATCAATCTCACCGTTTCCATTCGAGGCAAATATTCCATACACTTTTTATCTGAATGCTCTTGCATAATATACTCCATCCAAAACACAGAAACACTAAATATTTATTCCAATTTCATGTATTTTAAACTGCAAAACACTCGCGTTCTCGTTTGACTACATTGTGTAAACTTACAACTCAAAATGAATGACGTAATTGGTGTGACGTAATTTAACTTGTTAAAAACCAATATAATCGGGTTTAAAACAAGAACAAATTTACTACGTCATTTTCGTGTCGTACTGACATCAACAATAAGATTTATTAATATTTTACTTTTGCCTTTTGAAAAAGGTGATTAAGAAATAGAGAACCATGCAAGCGAGTTATTAGGTCGAGGCCCGTCTAGAATGTTTTTAAATTTAAAACTTTAATAAGTGTTTGGTGTTTTTAAATTTAATTGAATAGAAATCAGGATAAATAGAATATACGGTAGGTGCCGGGAAGGAGAAAGTTTATCCGGTTCGGCCCGAAAACAAAAAATGTTTTCATTTTCTAAGCCTCACCGGATAAACTTTCTCCATCCCGGCACCAACCATGTATTCTCTATATAACTTATATTTTCTAATAGAAAAACAAATTGCTTCACGGAAGCCTATAAAAACATGTGAGTCGGGCCCAATTTCGTGAGTCGGTCGAGTTACCACAAACAAACATTTTTTAAGGATGGCCTTCTATATACTTGTGAACCTTGAACTTTTAACCTTTGTGCTTTACATATGTGCTTGATTTATAGCCAAACATTTCCATACCACCCTTTACATATGTGCTTGATTTATAGCCAAACATTTCCATACTACCCTTTACATATGTGCTTGATTTATAGCCAAACATTTCCATACTACCCTTTACATATGTGCTTGATTTATAGCCAAACATCCAATTTCTACCCATATTCTTCAATAACATTTCCATACTACCCTTTACATATGTGCTTGATTTATAGCCAAACATCCAATTTCTACCCATATTCTTCATTAACATTTCCATACTACCCTTTACATATGTGCTTGATTTATAGCCAAACATCCAATTTCTACCCATATTCTTCATTAACATTTCCATACTACCCTTTACATATGTGCTTGATTTATAGCCAAACATCCAATTTCTACCCATATTCTTCATTAACATTTCCATACTACCCTTTACATATGTGCTTGATTTATAGCCAAACATCCAATTTCTACCCGTATTCTTCATTAACATTTCCATACTACCCTTTACATATGTGCTTGATTTATAGCCAAACATTTCCATACTACCCTTTACATATGTGCTTGATTTATAGCCAAACATTTCCATACTACCCTTTACATATGTGCTTGATTTATAGCCAAACATCCAATTTCTACCCATATTCTTCAATAACATTTCCATACTACCCTTTACATATGTGCTTGATTTATAGCCAAACATCCAATTTCTACCCGTATTCTTCATTAACATTTCCATACTACCCTTTACATATGTGCTTGATTTATAGCCAAACATCCAATTTCTACCCGTATTCTTCATTAACATTTCCATACTACCCTTTACATATGTGCTTGATTTATAGCCAAACATCCAATTTCTACCCATATTCTTCATTAACATTTCCATACTACCCTTTACATATGTGCTTGATTTATAGCCAAACATCCAATTTCTACCCGTATTCTTCATTAACATGTCCATACTACCCTTTACATATGTGCTTGATTTATAGCCAAACATTTCCATACTACCCTTTACATATGTGCTTGATTTATAGCCAAACATTTCCATACTACCCTTTACATATGTGCTTGATTTATAGCCAAACATCCAATTTCTACCCGTATTCTTCATTAACATTTCCATACTACCCTTTACATATGTGCTTGATTTATAGCCAAACATCCAATTTCTACCCGTATTCTTCATTAACATTTCCATACTACCCTTTACATATGTGCTTGATTTATAGCCAAACATCCAATTTCTACCCGTATTCTTCATTAACATTTCCATACTACCCTTTACATATGTGCTTGATTTATAGCCAAACATCCAATTTCTACCCATATTCTTCATTAACATTTCCATACTACCCTTTGGTTCCTTTCAGAAGTGAATTACATTTTATGATGTTATTTGCTCTTAAAATTAAGTAGACATCATTCTGTTGTCACAAGAAATTACCAACATTTCATAGTATTGCTAAAACGTCTCTTTTTATTCACTCGGTACACCATTGTGATTATGTGAAATGTGATTAGTGTCTAAGAGCCGACATTGTTGAAACAGGATCAGTCTATGCATTTGCAAAAAGTCTGTCAATGGAAAATGTACTGACAGATTAAATGAAAATTTAATATTTCTTTTGTGGCTAATGTACCTCAAATGGTGAAAGCAATAGACCACTGGTGGTAGACAGACGAAGTATGTAGTTACAGTCCAATTGCTGACCAACAGTCATTAAGATGCTTTTTAGCTCCATTCAATCTGCTGATCCGCGATGTACAGGACCAGTCTGAGCCCCATTTCTGAGGCTATATGTTCTTTATATCATAATGCAAGAACAATTAGAGTAAAATATGAAAATTATCATGCTTTCATGAGTGCGTCTCCCATCAGCCTTACCTTTTTTCAGAGACACATCGAAAGTTGGTATGATGTTTGAAACATACAGCTGCTTTTTACAGCTATTTTAGTTTTACTGAAATATGTTTCTAAATTTTGGTGTGGTCTAATGTGCTGTGGGGGGAAACCGGAGTACTCGGAGGAACCCCACCTGTCCGGTTATATGGTGAAACCGCTAATCAAACTTACACGCACTGGGACCTTTACGTTTTCTGAAAATGAGATGCCCATTATGACTAGTTATCCATTATAAGACGCATGTCGTGGGAATCCGGGCTTAATGCATGTGCGTAAAGTGTCGTCCCAGATCAGCCAGTGTGGTCCGCACAGGCAGATCCGGGACGAATATTTCCGCTTTTATGGTATTTTCTGTTTCAAGGAAGTCTCTTCTAGACATAAATCCACTGTAGGCGGAAAGTGTCGTCCCGGATTAGCCTGTGCAGACTGCCGGGACGACACTTTATGCACATGCATTAAGCCCAGTTTTCCCACGACACTCCACATATATATTTAAAACATTGGCAATTATAGTGTTCCCCTAAAACTCATCTGTTGTACACAACTGCAAAATAATAAATAATATACTGTAGTCCAATCTACAGTATATTATTTTAAGAAGTTTTTGTTGACAAGAGCAGTATTGTTATCAAATAAGATTACCATTCCCACATTGTGAATTTCAAAATTGCCTTAATCTGAGTACAGTATTATACCAAGTATATTTTAAGTAATGTTTAATAACCTGTCAAAGATCTGAAATTAATACCTCTGCAGATAATTGTAAAACCATTGTTTTAACAATCCATTTAAGAAATTATGACAGGGTGTCATATAACCTTGCTATTAACAAGTATCGATAAAATTCCAGGCTTCAAGACATGCAATTTTGTCTATAATACAACAAATGAAAAAATGCATGGAATTTATGTTAAAAAATATAAGGATTGAGTTATTGATAATACCATTTAACAACAATCTTGTGTACTTGAGTTTTGTTTTACCATTTGCCCATTAACGCAATGCTTTAGTGACCTCTACCTTCAAAATGACTACAATTTACGGTTTTCCGTTAAGGCCACTCGTTGTTTCGCACTTTCGACCTTTGGATTACAAGCGCGAGAACGTGAGAACAAGATACGAAGTAGCAAAATCACGATGCAAAATTGTGAGATCACGATGCAAAATTGTGAAATTAATATCGCGCCCTCGCATTGTATTTTCGCGTTTTCGATGTGAGGTTGCGAAATAATTATAGCAATCTCGCGTTTTCCATGCGAGGTTGCAAAATTAATATCACGATCACGCATCGTTTTTTCGCTTGAGCATAGGTCGAAATTGCGAAACAATTATAGTCATATCGTACTCTCGCCTTTCGATTGCATGTGCGCAGACAAGTAATTTTGGCAGATGCAAGATATTAATTTCGCAACCTTGCATCGTGTTTTCGCATTTTGAGCTTTGGATATACAAGGGCGAAAACAAGATGCGAAGGTGCCAGAGTACGATACGAGATCACAATATTAATTTCGCATCATAATCTTGCAATTTCGCATCATGATTTTGCTACTTCGTATCATGTTCTCGTGCTTTTAAATCATAGGTCGAAAATGCGGAACAAGAATGGCCCTAACCTGCTCAAGTAACATGTAACCATTAGGACTTGCATGTCTTAGGGGTGTCTTAACGACCTGATTCATATGAGCATCTGTCTGAATGACTACCTGCACATGTAGCAATATGCACATGAACATGCAATGAGCATCTGTCTGAATGACGACCTGCACATGTAGCAATATGCACATGAACATGCAATGAGCATCTGTCTGAATGACTACCTGCACTGGTAGCAATATGCACATGAACATGCAATGAGCATCTGTCTGAATGACTACCTGCACTAGTAGCAATATGCACATGAACATGCAATGAGCATCTGTCTGAATGACGACCTGCACATGTAGCAATATGCACATGAACATGCAATGAGCATCTGTCTGAATGACTACCTGCACTGGTAGCAATATGCACATGAACATGCAATGAGCATCTGTCTGAATGACTACCTGCACTAGTAGCAATATGCACATGAACATGCAATGAGCATCTGTCTGAATGACGACCTGCACATGTAGCAATAAGCACATGAACATGCAATGAGCATCTGTCTGAATGACTACCTGCACTGGTAGCAATATGAACATGAACTTGCAATGAGCATCTGTCTGAATGACTACCGGCACAGGTAGCAATATGAACATGAACATGCAATCAGTATCTGTCTGAATGACTACCTGCACTGGTAGCAATATGCACATGAACATGCAATGAGCATCTGTTTGAATGACTACCTGCACAGGTAGCAATATGAGCATGAACATGCAATGAGCATCTGTCGGAATGAGTACCTGCATTGGTAGCAATATGAGCATGAACATGCAATGACCATCTGTTTGAATGACTACCTGCACAGGTAGCAATATGAGCATGAACATGCAATGAGCATCTGTCGGAATGAGTACCTGCATTGGTAGCAATATGCACATGAACATGCAATGACCATCTGTCTGAATGACTACCTGCACAGGTAGCAATATGAACAGGAACATGCAATGAGCATCTGTCTGAATGACTACCTGCACAGGTAGCAATATGAGCATGAACATGCAATGAGCATCTGTTGGAATGAGTACCTGCATTGGTAGCAATATGCACATGAACTTCTAAGAGCATTTGCCTGAATGACTACCTGCACTGGTAGCAATATGAACATGAACATGCAATGAGTATCTGTCTGAATGACTACCTGTACTGGTAGCAATATGTACATGAATATGCAATGAGCATCTGTCTGAATGACTACCTGTACTGGTAGCAATATGAACATGAACATGCAATGAGCATCTGTCTGAATGACTACCTGCACTGGTAGCAATATGAACATGAATATGCAATGAGCATCTGCCTAAATGACTACCTGTACTTGTAGCAATATGAACATGAACATGTAATGAGCATCTGTCTGAATGACTACCTGCACAGGTAGCAATATGAACATGAACATGCAATGAGCATCTGTCTGAATGACTACCTGCACAGGTGCAATATGAACATGAACATGCAATGAGCATCTGTCTGAATGACTACCTGTACTGGTAGCAATATGTACATGAACTTCTATGGGCATTTGTCTGAATGACTACCTGCACTAGTAGCAATATGCACATGAACATGCAATGAGCATCTGTCTGAATGACTACCTGCACTGGTAGCAATATGCACATGAACATGCAATGACCATCTATCTGAATGACTACCTGCACTGGTAGCAATATGCACATGAACATGCAATGAGCATCTGTCTGAATGACTACCTGCACAGGTAGCAATATGAACATGAACATGCAATGAGCATCTGTCTGAATGACTACCTGCACTGGTAGCAATATGAACATGAACTTCTATGAGCATCTGTCTGAATGACGACCTGCACTTGTAGCAATATGAACATGAACATGCAATGAGCATCTGTCTGAATGACTACCTGCACATGTAGCAATATGAACATGAACTTCTATGAGCATCTGTCTGAATAACTACCAGCACTGGTAGCAATATGAACATGAACTTGCATAATTCTGTCCTTTTGTTTTAAAGCTCTTTAAAGTGTATTGTAAGTGTATTGTAAGTGTATTGTAAGTGTATTGTAAGTGTATAATATCAATACCTCATAGACTGATTAGACCCATAGATTTAAACATAATTTTTGAAATTCACTAATATCAAGTCAGTATTATATTTTTACATCAATTACACATGACACATGTACAATATGGACCGGGAGGCCGTTTTATCAACAGATCGTATCTTAAGCTGATCTTATCTTAAATCCGAGACTTACGACTGCATCTGCGATTACCGAACGTCCGTTTTATGATGGCGATCGTAAGTCTCAAATCGCAGCTAAGACTTGAATTGGGTTTACGATCTGAAAAATCGCTAACCAGTCTGAAAACGTCATCAACTGTCACGCGATCTCCCGCGTAAAAGTCATATCGTCTGCTGTCATAATAAACAAAATGGCTGCCAAGAGGAAACCAAATTGGTCTGAGGCCGAAAAAGTCATTCTGGTAAAACTATGCGTTGACAACCACGAACATATCATCTCAAAATTGACAGATGCTGTCACTTCAAGGAAGAAGGACGAGTTTTGGATTGACGTGTGTGAGAAGTACGTACACAAATAATTGTTTGGGAAAAAATTGGCGTTGTCAACATGATTCGTTATCAGTTGATGGTTGATTGAAAGTTGCATTTTATCTGTAAATCAGTTTTTTGTCATAGATTTACTTAAAAAAAAAAATCCAAATAATTATATAAGATTTGTGTATTTTTTGCATTCTTTATGTTTTTATGATCGACGTTGATTTTTTTTATAGATGTTAAAATTTCCCGCGGTGTATAATTTACATGACGTTCAACGACGTGTCGTTCTGTTTATATATATATTAATGATTTTAGTAATGCAAAGTATATTTAAATACCATTCAATGTTATTATATATAGTATTTCTTTTGCAAAGCATCAAAAATATTCTGTTTCAATCGTTTTTAATTTACAGCTATGTAAAAACAATTTTTACAGGGAGGTAATTAAAGTATTCAAATTAGTCCCCATTGACTGACCACATGTTATTTCTGTTTGAGTACTATTTCAGCTTCAAATTTATAAACAGCTGCATCCATTTATACTATTTATATTTGTTATGTTTTAATATTAATATCATAATTTATGGTTGGTATCTTAATGATTTGTAATGAATAAGTAAGTTATAAATGAAAGTTTTATAGCTACATGAAACGGACTCTTAAATTTTCAGAATCAACAGCATTGGGATGTGTGCCAGAGATGTGTCAGAAGTGATGAAAAAATGGACAGACTTGAAAGTATGTTTAATAATGTCACATTTTGTATATTATCACAATAAAAATAAATTTTGTAAATCAATATATTTATTCAATGACATGTTGCTGGGTTTGTGCTTTGTACATTAATGTATATAGGTCTCTCTTAATCTCTCAATATACAATTTGTGTATTTTGTATTAGAGTAACACCAAAAAGAAAGAACAGACGCGCATCAGAGCGGCACAACAAACTGGGGGCGGTGGTGCCAGTTCAA
Organism: Congeria kusceri; assembly: GCA_027627225.1. Classification (NCBI taxonomy): domain Eukaryota; kingdom Metazoa; phylum Mollusca; class Bivalvia; order Myida; family Dreissenidae; genus Congeria; species Congeria kusceri. Next base: position 26,760,844 of record CM051025.1, read on the forward strand.
TGCTGTTAGATTGGGAGGAAAAGGTAAGAAAAGTAGCAAGCATATTCAATGTACATGACACACATTTTAATTGGTAAATTTAAATTGCATATATTGAAAAATGGCATTTTTCGAAAATGTGTTTTCTGTATTACAGATTGTCACCATATTACCTGAAGAGTCTTTGCTGGGAATAGCTGGTGGAGTTGACACCTTTCAGTCCAGTATGTACTGACATAACACATTCTTAATTTCAAGTTATCCTTCATGTAACTATCAGCAAATTTTAACCTCACTTTAGTGCTTGATTCATTCTGTTTTTATGTTAAATGTACATACATGTAGGCCCGATTTATTTTTAGGGGTACAGCAAACACCGGAAACAACATCAGCTGGCCCATCCCGAGAACACTTGGTGGTGAGAGAAATAGCACAAAAATATCAGCTCATGTTTGTTATGAATTATTTATTACTAACACACTATTCTATGTGTATTATAAACACTGTCATAAAAGTGTAATAACAAGTTAACAAACAATGCAAAACTTTGACATATTTACGAAATAAATGTATGCGAAAAAAGTTATAAAGCTTCTTGTAATATTTTTGAACTATTAAGTGTAATAACTTAATTTATTATTTGAAATACTAACTATATTGTTTTTATCAAAATAACTGTATCATTTTATGTACAGAAAATGTCCCTTTTGTTCATTATATGGATATAATACAGTTCATAAAGACTGATAGCTCATTTATAAGTTTTTGCATTTACAGTGTTAACCATGTAAGTGTGCATGCCAAGGAATCAAGAAGATAGAATAAACACATAAATTGAAGTTAGCTTACCTTTACAATGATATAGATAATGGACAATATTTGAGAAATATTTCATTTAACAATTTGAAAATGCAAAAAGATAACCAAGAAATGCTCCATATTATTTATTCTAATTCTAAATTCGTTTAGGAACAATGTGAGGTATGTTTGAAATAAGTTGTTTTTTATCTTTGCCATATGTTACTGTAATAGGACGAAGAGTACAATGATGTTTCGGAAACAAGCCACTGTGACGAACCAGATAAGAAACGGAGAAGAATGTAAGTGTCACTGAAAAAAAATATTTACAAAAATGAATTTCCATATCATTGTTTAAATTGTGACAGCTATTTGTCATAAATCTGATATTTGTTTTAATATTTGTAATCTGATTACTCGATAGGAAGAAAACTACAATCAAATTAGCTTAGTGTTAAAAAATCAACTGATTTTGTAATGTGCATTTTGTAGCAAAGACACATGAACAACACAATTTATCTTTTGTTTAAAAACATTTTTTATTTTTGGAAAGGTATATTAATGTTTTTCTTCAGAACCTCATCTGATGTGCTACAGGCACAGTACATGTTCTTCGTAGAACAAACAGAGACATCAAAGATCAAATGAAGTCTGATGAGGCAGCAAATTAAAACTTTACATGCTGCTGAACAGTACTTCTTAGTTGAAACGAAAAAGAGTTTGACGCAAGATGTTGTTGGATACCTTTTAGAACAGTATGTATTTTTAAATACCTACACAAACTACAGCAGCATTTAACATATTAGAATCATATCGTAACAAAATGAAATATCAATTATATACAATTAACAAAAGTCCATTCAACAAACAATGTCAAAAATAAATAAAAACAATTTTAAAATACAAAACAATTAAATACACAGTTCTTAATGTTTAACAAATTCATTGGGTATAACACGCAACTGTTCGTGATTAATAATTAATACCCATGTTGTTGATTTCAGATAGTTTTCCACACATCAGAACCATGGTATGTTTATGGTCACCAATTTATTGTTACAAAAAATGGAAATATAAAAAGAGAGAAATTTCTGATTGTCTTTGTCACTTCTTCAATAGCTGCAGAGGAAATTGGTACGACACGTTTATAATCTGTGTATTTTTACTTAAAACTAATCAACAATAAAGGTTGCACTTAGTCTTGTCCCCTGACAATTACTACAGACATATTGAAGAATAAGTTATGGTCTGTTGTAAAAAAATATGTTTGTGTCAGTTACCCAAATTACACTAAAAAACAGCCCTGATGCTAACATTTTAATGAGTGAGTCAAATATGTTTTTTGTTTATATGACTTGTTATCAAAAATTAAGTAACTGTTATTTGGATAAATAGGTGTTTTGTTTTGATAGCATCCACTTCAAAACAATGTTTTATGATATCAGAAACATGTTTTGAAAAATATTTTTTCAGTTCTATAATCTTCTAGTTCACCATTTCCCAAAACATGAAGAAAAAAAAAAATTCCTACAAAGTTCCCCTATTTTTTTGGGGAGGGGGGGAACGTAAACTGAAAGAAACGTATTTTTTTACGCCTCATACAAATAAATTAATAATGTTTTGCCGATAAGCAGCTGCAATGCGATTCGGCTGAGGAGCAGCAGTTTCAAATTCATCCGGCTCCGGTGGATCATTCTGCTGGTCTGGTAATGGCACCTGTTGGTCAACACACAAGTTGTGTAGTCTCATGCAGGCAGCTACTGTCCGGCAGCACTTCTCTGGCTTCATGTACAGACATCCGCCAGTTTTATGAAGGCACCTGAGTCAGAATATACCAAATCAATGCTTTAGAAACAAAAAGAGCTGCATGCTTGGATTAGTCCCATAAGCGATTCGTTAATAAATGGATTGTTAATGACCCAATTCTAAATTTCGATGCTAAACTTACAAACTTCGATTTGAATCATTTAAAAATATAGTGAAATAGGCCATGGTCCATTTAACTATGTTTTAAGCGCAATAAAACAGCTGTCTGCACATTCATTACATTTGGAGTGTTATCATATTTGGCAATTAACACATACAATGTACAGAATTGAATTAGTATTATAAATATTATCATGATAAAACAAGGATATCAGTGAACTGCTCTATTTGATATTGCCACATCCCAGAGTGCAAAACATGTATAACAAAATATAATTGGTTGAAATGTAAATTGATTAAAAAAGTTTTGTTGGTGTCACTGTGTGTATATTTTCTTTACATAAATATGTGGCGTGGCGTGGGAAAACCGGGCTTAATGCATGTGCGTAAAATGTCGTCCCAGATCAGCATGGGCAGTCCGCACAAGCTGATCCATGACAAAATTTCCTATTTTTATTATATATGCTGGTTCAAGAAAGTATCTTTTAAAAATAATCCACTGTTGGCGGAAATTGTCGTCCCAGATTTGCCTGTGCTGACAACATACATTAAGCCCGGATTTCAACCTGTTAACAACACGCCTCATATGTATTTGTACATTAAACAGGTAAATTAATAAATGAGAATGTAAGATGGAACAAAATAGTAAGGTTTGCCTGCTTATTCCATGAAGATCAGCTACTTCAGACAAAAAATCGCCTTTTTGCCAAGTACCGTAGACCCACAAGCACCTGAAAATAACAGATTCAGTCTTACTTTCATAAAAAAAGATGTGGCTATTTTGTGACAGGGATGTGCTACTTGTACTCATACTTAGTCAAGTACCAAGATACAATTCATTGTATCATCCAATTGAAGACAATCAAGTTATATATCTTAAGATATATCTTTTAATGACAAAAAATGCCATATTAAGAATGACGACTATTAACATTTCGGTACAAATGCATGTGAAAACATCAAATCCATGAAAAAATTGCAGTAGTCCGAACGTCCAAACTATGAACTATGTCCGAACTGGTCCGAAAATTATACTAAGATCCTACAACAACTTTCTTATTAAAAAATAATACTTAAAACAACATAAGCAGACACTGTGTTTGATCAAAGTAAAAAATGAAACAGAATACTTATCCTTTTCATGGCTGCATTAATCCGTCATTCCCGTCGATTTACGTAGCATTAGTAAATCATAATGTGAATGCTCGAAGAAAATGATTATCCCCCTTGAATACCGTTTTGATCTAGCGAATTTGTTTGGCGTTATCAAACACATCTTAAAAAAATAAATTACTTTTAGGTAAAATGATTCGTGGGTTATAAAATCGGTATGTTAGTATATCTAAAATCTAACCTGAGTGAGAACAGGTATGGAACATGACCTTCTCGTTGGCTTACTAAGATCATCCTTTAGCAATTCTACTAGCTGAAGTATAGTAGGCCTGTCGAGACGATAGCGGCTCAATATTTCCGCGTCTCTGAGGTCGTGGAACCCCTTTCTTTCGCGAAAAAGCCTTGGTTCCCTCGGCCGAGCTATTTCGAACGCGCCGATGGCCGCCATATTTACGAGGGCTAAGAGTGGTCTTACCCAGTCTTAGCGTTCGACAAAAATCTTACGACGTCGTAGCTGCGATTGAGTTGATAAAACGGCCCACCGTTCTTACGACTAACGTACGACATAATCTTACGTACGACTGACCTAAGATCTGTTGATAAAACGGCCCCCAGATCCACTAACCGGTTTTAAAACCTCAGTTGTTCTTAATCCTGACATGGAGATGGTTCCAGCTGTCAAGGTGGCACTTAACAGTTTTAGCCAAAAATTCGAATTGGCAGGGTAGAAAATTCTAATAAATAGGGATAGATATGAAACTTAGCAGCATTTTGAGTGTTGTAGAAGTTGTAAGTATCAGATTTAAGGGCTGGAGTTTTGAATTGCATGCTTAGTGAAATCGAAAATATGACCTATGTAATGCCAGTGTGTGTGTTGAGCCACCTGGCACATAAAATTCCTAAATGAGGATTCCTAGCTCTGAATGCCATTCTGGCAGGATATTTACAAGGGTGTACATACATTGGAATTTATCAGAAAATCTCAATGGTTGACCCCCAGTTTGCTCAGTTGCAATCAAGTAAATGGTAAGTTAGCAGACAGGCTTGCAGTGTTTGAGGTGCTCGCATTCACATTCGCAGGAAAGTTGCAAATTGATGTTGAAATTCACCGAAATGGTTGCAAAAACTGGTGACATTTGAACCCCAATATTGGGTGATCATGTTAGAATTATAGTTGAACTGTATGCATAATTCTTTTCCCTACATTTTTGTGAAGCCACAGCCACAACAATATGGAAATGATGTTTGGTTTGTTTTCAGGCATTGACATTATCAGTGAGTGCATGACGGCTCGAACCCAGACCCCACCAGGCCGAGTCCGAAGCCGGAGAAACTGTTTAGTGCCCCCTTAATGGTACAACTGAGCTCTACAAACCTCCGAGTGATAATTCTTTTACACCGGAAGTGTCAACCACAAATAAAACTAATTTATAAAGTGAGACTTGCGAGCTGATTACAAACAGATGTACAAAATAAACGATCATGATGATACATATCAATATTACTATCCACACAAATGTACTAAACATACCTTTGTTTTCGAGTTTGAAATTTATCCATGCGTACAAAAAAGAAACATTACAAACACTAACAAATAACATTGTACATCTTTTTTTCTACTTCTCAAATCCGAACCTATGTTACGAATTTAGTCGTCATTTTAAGGAGGCCTTGGGTAAATGATTTTGATAGGCCAAACTAATCCAAATTAATCCAATTTAAATTAAATATCTTTCACTGGCAAAGTGACAAGTACTTTTATTGAATTTGAACGTACATTACACTTTGACAGAAAGAAAATTATACATATGACTGATATATGTGTATTTATTCCAATAAAATTGTACATTATTTTTAATTAAGCTTAACAGTCCGGTGTTTAACTTTTCTTCTATATAATTATATATTACTCTTTATTTACTAATAACATCACACTATTGTTTAAGATACATAATTATAGATTACTAAATAGTGTCACAATTGTTTTACACATATAATTATAACTTAGGGCTTAAAGGGACTTGTTCACAGTTTGGCAAAATGACAATTTTCAAAAAAATTGTCATAGATTCAAAAAAGAATGTATGCATTATATTCACACAAGCAAAATACCACTCCTGACTAAGAAAAATGTTAAAAAGATATGTTCGTTTATTTATAATCATCAATCGAAATTGGAAAAATAATAAAGCGTTTGTAACGCTTTTCATAGATAATTTAGCAAAAACGTGTATTACCGACATAGCGTTTAAACTGCCATCCAAAATCAAAAGCCTGCGTGGTGTAGTGGTAGCGCGTTAGATTTTGCTTCTAGGGGTCCCGGGTTCGAACCCCAGGGCAGGCATATTTTTTATTTTTATCTTTTTCCTTGTTATTATAATTATTTAAAACTATTCCAGATATGACAGTTTTGTAAGTAAATTCATTTAATGACATTTTTCAAAAATACGAAAATCTGTGAACAAGTCCCTTTAAAGATGACCATACAATAAAATTGTTTTCCATGTGTCCAATGCATGTAAAACACAACAAAGCTGCTGCCTCTGCAAATGGCTATACATGTTCTGTACATGCCTGTTACTTAATCAGAGCTTGTTAATTAAAATTAATCAAAATTCTGACAGCGACTTGTAACTAGAAAGACTGTTGGCTTGAAACGAAATTAACCAAAAGTGTAAGGGAAATATGATTGCACAATAGCTTTCAATTGAAAGCAAACAATGTTTGAATGAAATTGAATTTCTATAACATCATTTTCACACAGGAAAAATTTAACTTATTATTAGATATGCCCTACTTTCGATATCTTGCAGCCGGCAAAAATACTACATACAGCATATAAGTCTGGGGTATAAATTGTTGGTGTTTTGTAGCCTGCAGATTCAAACTGTAGGTCATGCAATGTGCAAGATTTTGAACTGCCCCTACTAATGCCTACTTTACATTTGGACTAAGATGCGTCTACGTACTAATGCCTACTTTACATTTGGACTAAGACGCGTCTACGCATCCATAAACTGCCCATAACTTTCTGTGCGGCTGCCTGGAGAAAGTCATGCGATTTACGTATGGTACCATAAGGATTTATGGGCGCTGTAGCCTCTAAGATTATTGTAAACTGAAAGTTATACACATTTTTTAAAATCATAAGCCTGTAGCCCATAAACATATCATAAGGGTATCGTGCGGAGGCCATGCGATGATTGTGCGGCAAAATCATGTTTATTGTGGACAGTGCCCGAAAAAAACACACATCAGATTTTCGTAGAATCATACAGCATCTGTACAGCTCTCGCACAGGTATTGTCAGATTGTCGCAGGATGCCCATACAATACCCGTGAAATCGCACAGATATTGCAAAATCATTGCTCGGCACCCAAAAGCTAAAAATATTATGACCTGGGTGAATTGTCGCCGCACCATCTCCTCACGCGCACGGGCTCTGTATGATTTCAACTAGAACATGCCACATTATATATCAGTCCCCTTCCTAGGTAGAACCAGTACCTGACAGTTGTACATGCCCTGTGTAGGGATCAAACTCGAACCTCCCAACTGCTTTTCAGTACATGCTGATTATTTCCATTACACCATACACCATAAGTTATTAGTTCTTTTCAAAATATTACAGTTACAAAGAACTACAAAACACAACTTTAAACAAGGCGTGTCGTGGGAAAACCGGTCTTAATGCAGGTGCGTAAAGTGTCGTCCCGGATTATGGTATTTTCTGTTTCAAGAACGTCTCTTCTTTACATAAATCAACTGTAAGCGGACAGTGCCGCCCTAATCCAGGACCACACTTTAAGCACGTGCATTAAGACCCATTTTCCCATGATAAGCCTCAAACATACCATTTCACAGTCTTTCTGATATCCGGCTGCTGACTTATGCATACAGAATAATCCATTATGTTTGTAAGTAATACCTAACACACTTCCATGTCTTATAAAGTCACTTAAGCTCTACTTCCAAGATGTTACTTTCCAAAGAAGCGCAAGAAATAATTAATCTACAATGTGGTTCTTTTTCACAAAAATACAAAAACTACACACATAAATTTAGATGCCTAGTCATATGTACATGTACACCAAACAAATTTACACTTAAAACAACAATACCGTCCCCAAAAACAAACATCGAGGCATGAGATGAAACATTGTAAAATGACATTACAAAAAATGTCTTTGCAAGTAGTAGCCCGGGGGTCAACAGAGAGCATTAAGTATGTCAACAGGGCCTCGTCAATGTGACAGCAAGCTTATAAACTATTAGCCAGAAGCAAAACACATAGCTCAAGAGTAAAACTGCTTAATAAATTATGAACACTAATTATATTTGTGGCGTGTCATAGGAAAACCGGGCTTAATGCATGATGTGTAAAGTGTTGTCCTGGATTAGCCTGTGCAGAGGCTCATCCAGGCTGGCACTTTCCGCCTACAGTGGATTTATGTTTAGAGGAGACTTCCTTGAAACAGAAAATACCACTAGAATTGTCACATGAGTGACGGATATACCCCTACAATATGGGCTTGTCACAAAACTATGGCATTCATTAAGAAAAATAGACACAGAGAGAATGCTTTAATTTGTGAATGTTTAACAGTGTATTTAGAAAAAATTTATTTCAATAGGAGCCATAACTCTGTCAACATTTAGTAGTTTGTAACTAAAGTTGAACTTGATCTGTATTATATGATGTTACACCTGTGTACCAAACATAATTTAACAAGAAATATGGAAATTCTACTAAAACCAAATTTTTCAAACGAAATGTATAAGTCAGCAAATAATGAAAGAAAATTCTGGGTGCAAGGTGAAGGTCGTACACCTTTCGCTAGAAAATGAGTGACCTTAACCTTGCAATCCGAAGCAAGGTCTCAATATAAGGTATCTACTGTTCTACATATGAAGTTTCATTAAAATATCTAAATAAGTTCTTAAGTTATTGAGTGCAAAAAGTTTTTGTATTTTTAGTAAAGGTGACCTTGACCCCACCCACTCCATATGCAATCACAAGAGAGGTCTAGATATAAGGTATCTACATATGAAGTTTCATTAAAATATCTCAATTCGTTCTCCAGGTATTGAGTGGAAACATTTTGTATATTTTTAGTAATGGCGACCTTGACCCCATCCACCCCATATGCAATCCCAACAAAGCCTCAATATGAGGTATCTACATATGAAGTTTCATTAAATGTCTCAATGCGTTCTCAATTTATTGAACGGAACCTGTTTTTCTATTTTTAGTAATGGTGATCTTGACCTTGACACCACCCACCCCATATGCAATTCCAAGCAAGGTCTCAATATAAGGTATCTATGTATGAAGTTTCATTTAAATATCTCAATGCGTTCTCAAGTTATTGAGTGGAAACTATTTTTCTATTTTTAGAAATGGTGACCTTGGCCCCACAAACCCCATATGCAATCCCAAGCGAGGTCTCGATATAATGTATCTATGTATGAAGTTTCATGAAAATATCTCAATGCATTCTCAAGTTATTGAGCGGAAACCATTTTTCTATTTTTAGTAACGGTGACCTTGATCTTGACCCCACCAACCCCATATGCAAACCCAAGCAAGGTCTCGCTATAAGGTATCTATGTATGAAGTGTCATTAAAATATCTTGATGCGTTCTCAAGTTATTGAGAGGAAAACGTTTTTTCTATTTTTAGTAGCAGTGACCTTGACCTTGACCCCATATGCTATCCCAAGTGAGGTCTCGATATAACGTATCTATGTATGAAGTTTCATTACAATAGCTAACTTCGTTCTCGAGTTATGAGCGGAAACAAAAAGTTTACGCTGCCATCCTTCTGTCAAAATTTAGTGGTTTGTAACCAAAGTCAAACTTGACAACGTATTTTATGATGCTACACATGTATACCAAGAATTATTTGAATATGTCAAGCCATTGTTGAATTATTGTCAGGAAACCATAATTTTAGGGAATTTCAGTCGAAAAGGGGCCATAACTCTGTCAAAATTAAGTGATTTGTAACCAAAGTCGAACTTGACCCGTATTTTATGATGCTTCACATGTAGGAGGAAACGTTTTTCTATTGTTAGTAGCAGTGACCTTGACCTTGACCCCATACGCAGTCCCAAGCAAGGTCTCGATATAACGTATCTATGCATGAAGTTTCATTACAATAGCTAAATTCGTTCTTGAGTTAGAGAGTGGAAACAAAAAGTTGACCCCTCTGTCAAAATTTAGTGGTTTGTAACCAAAGTCAAATTTAACCCGTATTTTATGATGCTACACATGTATAACAAGAATTATTTGAATATGTCAAGCCATTGTTGAGTTATTGTCAGGAAACCATAATTTTAGGGAATTTCAGTCAAAAAGGGGCCATAACTCTGTCAAAATTAAGTGATTTGTAATCAAAGTCGAACTTGACCTGTATTTTATGATGCTGAACATGTATACCAAACATTATTTGAATATGTAAATCCATTCTTGAGTTATCGCCTGGAAACCATGATTTTAGGGAATTTAGGTCGAAAAGGGGCCATAACTCTGTCAAAATTTAGTGGTTTGTAACCAAAGTCGAACTTGACCTGTATTTTATGATGTTACACATGTGTACCAAAAATTATTTGAATATGTCAAGCCCTTCTTGAGTCATCATCCAGAAACCAAAAAACCAACAGACCGACGGACCAACAAGCTCACTCCTAAATACACGCCCTAAACTTTGTCTGTGGGGGTATAATAAAAGCGCAAAGTGTCGTCCTGGATCATCCTGTGCAGACTATACGCACATATCAGGTTTTCCTACGACATGCCTCATTTATACTTTGGTATCATGTATATACATTGCATAATTTGAAGATCTTGTTCATACTTACTACCTACCACTGGTAATAGACTGTCTTAAATGCAAATAATTACTACAAAGTAATCAAATTTCTTTATAATTTTTAATATCAATTAAAGCAAATTAAAATAATTAAGCCAACTGGAATGCGATTATAATGATGAACAGGTACCATTCAGCTCAAGATATTTTTTGTTTGCCAAAAAATAATATTGGCACATCTGTTACATTATTACATCAAATGGATTTTTTACCTATCAAATTTGAGTAACTAATAATTCTTATACATACAAACTGAACTGCTTTTTCTTTTTATTGTAATAAAGCAGAGCTTATATTCTTATGTAAACAATTTCAAGCTTTTGACAAATAAAAAGTTCTTTATTTGGATATAAAAGTTCAACTTTCAATTTTTGTGTAAACAAATCCATTTACAAAATCTGCCTGACCTTAAGGAAAATGTTGTGTTTCAAATCTGTGATGCATGGGTCAACATAGATGCACCAAGATGCTGTTTCACCACAAAAGTATTTGTTATTTCCGAAACATCAATTACCTGATAACTGGATATCACAAACATGGCCACTTAAATTACCCTGTAGGAAAACGACAGAGATAACATTCCACCCCTCTTCAATGTAGCCATATATACAGCCTGCAGATAAGTCACACTATTGTACCCCTAAACTTCTCCAGCAAATTCTTCTTAATTTAGGAATGTTTATAATTATACATACAAGTTATAAGATGTGCCCTGCACATTAAAGTGACCATTAACACAAACATTAGGGTGTATCTTAGTTTTTTATTAGACAACAAGCACCTGAAGCAGTGCAAGGGCAATAACTCTTGTGTTCATGCATCCATGTTTAAGTCAAATTGGAATAGTGTTTCCTTCTTAGAGTTGTCAATATCATGAAGTCCTTACCATTTAAAGCAACTGAATCTCAGCCTGTTTCAACTCTAATGTTCTACTTTTTTTTAAGGAGCCGACAAACCACAATCTTATATTTTCGCTCTACCTTTTCATGAAGTTCTCATAAAAACTGAATCTATTGTAGAACATATCTACATAATTATATGTGAACAAAACGTGTTGTTTTTTTTCAATCTGGCATATTGTATTGTTTGCTATTCCCAATTTAACACTATTTTTTTTCATTTATACACATATTCATTAAAATACTAATAACCACAAATTTCACGCTGAAAACTTCTATTGCGTCATGAGTCACCACATACTTGGAAGTCATAGTAACCATCCTTCAGGGTTAATTAATACTAAGAGCATTATCAATTTAAATAATTTAAGTTGCAAATATTAAGTTTTATTCATCCTAATAAATCCTACTTTAAAGCGTATGTATCTGATTTCACTTAATATTCTATAAAACTACAATAATAAATTAGATTAACAATATAATGATGATCAAGGTGAGGATGATGATGATGTTGATGACGATGATAAGAAGGAAGAGGAGGATGAGGATGAGGATTTTATATTTATATCTTTATTTAATAATATTTGGTCTTTGGTCAAATGCTGGACATGCATTATTATACCAACTAACGACATAGAAACTGAAAACTTTTCTACGAGTTCCTTTTTGAAAATGCTAATTTAGAATACAGACCTGTACTTTCAAAAATTTCTCGTTAATTATATTTGTATAGTTACCTTTGTTGCTCCAATGTTTTTCTTTCTAACTCCTTAAAAAACTGCATATTCCTTCATAAAAACCATCAATATTCTACAAGAAATCATTCCACGTCAGTGAAGAAAATCTCACATCAAGTTTGTCATGATCAATTCAATCCAAACAGTATATTAACCATTGTACAGGCATGAATTCAACATAATGTTAATCAAGTAAAACTTTTAGTCTATTCAATTATAACACAGTTAATGTACACGCCTGCCTATAAACTTTCTATCATCAAATCCAATATCCCGATTTCTTTATTAGCTTTTAAGTCACACCATTAAGGCAATTAAATCACATTTTCGAACATTAAAACCAAACAAATGCTGCATGATCTTTTGTTCTCTTTTCTACATTATTTCATTTTCAAACCCAAACAGTTGCACAGCCTAGTAGAGCAATACTGATTTGGACTGGTATCCACACCTGACAAACTACTGTTAGTACAAAAATGTACTTGAGCCATACAGGTAACATTAAATTCAATCACACTGGTTCGGGATTAAATTCTTTGTGTAGCAGTTACTCTGGCGACTGCACCTCCAAATTGCGGTCAAAAAGACGATTTATAGCTTTGTTTGCACTTGCATCAAGTCAAACTGACAGATAATTTCAAGCAACATTGCCCTGTCATCATAATTCAATATCCTTTAAGCCAAATCTTACAAATTATGGCACATGTATGACTGTTGAGGAAATTATAAAACAACTCAAAGTATAAAGAAAACACCTCCAAAGCCGTCTAACTACTGTTTGAATTTCTAAATTTAAAAACACACAGCTTGTAATTGCATGTTTCTATTGTATATATCCCGGCTTAATGATATAATCTTTACAACTGTAATTGCGTTACTTCAGCAAAACAAACCCAAAACTATGTATTTAAACAATTACAGATCTTTTGAAGTGGAGACATTGAAGTATATTTCACAATGATTAGGTTGTTTCAAAAAAGGACAAATTTGCAACCAAAAATGTATAATGTTTACACAAACAAAAGGACCGGCCCGACAGATAAAATACAACATGAGCAAATAATGAGTTTTTCAAAGCTTTGAGACAGAGTTTATTGGATGAGCGGTAAAACAAAAGGTCCGAAAAGATTTTCAAATACTCATCAAACTGTGAATTACCTACACAGCAACTGTATCATCAACATCTTAGACTTGTAGACATCTACTCTGTACTATCTTGGAGCTAACATTCAATACCTTGCATCAAACCCCCCACATCTTTACATCTATCCCATCATGTAAACAATCATTTCTTTTATAAACAATGAGACCAACAAATAATTATATAAATTTGGACTCTTTATACAACTTACAGATCTGTTTACCTTAAGAAATCAGGAACAAAATCTGGAGTTAATCTTTCACAATTATGATTACAGATAAATGAGTATAATGTAACCACTAAACAGGAGTTATCTCCCATGATATGTCTGCCATGTCGCGGATAATTGAAGATCAGTTTTCAATGCGTCTGACAAATGATTTAAACTGCAATGAATGATCTTCATGTCTCAGTAAACACTGGCTAGCTATATTTCAAATCCTAATGTGCAAACATAATGAAAAGTCTTTGAATGCATGTCAACGTGTCAGAATACATTAAAACTTTAAGTGTTTGTTTTGGCGTTACCAGGCACTTGCACACATATATGAGTGAAAGTTTACAATCATAATGAACTTGTAATATTTAGCAAATTCAGGTTAAACAACCAAATACTATAATCTAATAAAAACTGAAAAATAGTCATGAAACATAATTTTCAAATAATTGTTACTGGCCATGCATTTTTAAGTTTGCTTTTTAGTAGTTGTATTCAGAAATTCGGTCTTGAGGGAACTACTTCTTTACTCTGCAGGCTACGAGTCAGTAAATTGATAAATTACTGAGCATCGCTCGCTGAGCAGTGAGGCTTCCTGCTACTTTCTATGAATAGATGACAAGAAATAGATCCGAATTAAACACTAATAAACAATAATAATTTTCCAGTTAGTCCACATCTACAAGTGAATTCAGGTTAGGTCTATTCACATAGGTACGATAGCATATCTGTTTGTGCTGTTTACTGGTTAACTGCTTACGTATTACATCATATCGCGTAAGTTTAACAACAGTGAATTGACTCAGTACATTTAGCGGAGCAATCGTAACCACTTGATTGACAATTGCTATTGTTTTTGAAGTATGCATAAGAATTGTGGAAACACATTTTACTTCTAAAGAGAGTTTTGAATGTATTTTACTAATTTAACTTATTTTTAATTAAATCGTTATTTACCGAGTATAGCGCTTGTGATCAAAAGCACTGAACATTGATTCAACTCATACGGTTCATCGACTATTTTTACCCGTTGTAGATTGACTTGTATGCATACAATTCTGTTTGCTTTTTAAATAGTTTGCACAAAAATTATTTGCCTCCCACGAATTACAAAAATAATGATGGGAATGTCATAGATAAATAGCATTGAATTAGACGCGCTCTATATAAGTTTTAATTTGCAAAAGACGGTGGCCTGGATCACTATTTGCAATTATGTCAAATACTAGTTTATACCAATTTATATAAGAAGAGTGTATAGTTATGAGTTTCGATATTTGTTTTGTAGAAATGATATAACAGACAGTTGACTTACTTCAATAAATGTTCCTTATGATAAAAATACTCGCATAATTCATTTGCTTGTCGTTTCGTTTTCGCCTACAGTCTTTCTATGCTGTCAACGTTTTGATTTGTTTAATGCAACGGCTGATGTTTATTTTCTAATTCTATGAAATCTTAGAATTTTTTTTTTCACAGACCTATGGCAGAATGGATGTGATAAACATTTCTATTGCATTCACAAGGAGATTTAACCACCTGAGATCATATGACAAGCAAAGAAAAATAACCCTGCGTCTGAGTCACATTAGATCTATTAAGGTGTCTTTATACAGTCCAAGACAATGCGGTTTTAGAAATAATTTTTGCCAAAAAGGGGAGATATCTGAAGTGAATTTGGTAATAAATGGATCAAAACTAAAGCTTTATAGTATTCATAATGAAACTTTGATGTGCATGGCTTATTTATATTCTTCATTTTAATACATTCAATATATATTTTGTCTGTAAAGTGAAGCGGAGAAAATTGTCAAATACTAGTGATTTTTCATGTAAAGTCGTTAGTTATTATTAAAATATCACTTTTCTTAAAGATGATGAACACAAACTGTACTTTGTTCAGAATTAGTACAAGTCAACTTGTATTATTCTTTGTTATCAATCTTGTATATTGGTTCATTAATATGGTGGTAACTGTAATAAGATATATAAAGAATAAACATATATATCACCTCCTACATAAATGACGCAATCCGATTGGCCAAGAGCGGTCACATGACCATGGTTTATTTTCCATACATCACTGGTATAATTCAATACCCCATAGAAGTCTAATGACGCAATCTAATGATGTCATTTTGTTTATTTTCGTGACGTCATTGTTTGTGTTTCGTGTTATTTTGTGAGGTTTTCTTTCGTTAATTTACGAGTGATATCAAATAAAAGAAACCTGTGAAAGGTAGTCGGTGAGATATATTCGTTACACTGTTAGTAACTGAGGGTGTATGTGAAATACACCCTCAGTGGCATCATACCATACTCGAGCTATGCTCTCGTATGATATGAAACCTGTGACTGAGGGTGTATATCCCATACACCCTCAGTGGCTTCATACCATACTCGAGCTACACTCTCGTATGATATGAAACCTGTGACTGAGGGTGTATATCCCATACACCCTCAGTTACTAACAGTGTAACTAATAATACACTATTTAATTTTATGCCATTATTTACAAGCCTGTTATACCAGACCTCTACTATAGTTTATTTACAACAAAACAAACAACACAAGGTGTATAATATCAGGGATAGGAGAACACAGGGGCAAACATGGAGGGGGCAGGCATGGGGTTGCAATGTGTGATCACAATGCGCCTTGTGCAAAACCGCGTAAAACTCCAGTCATTCATGTACAATAAATAATGAAAGTGGGTGGGGCTGAATAAAATTTACAGAATAGTTCATCAAACAAATTAATGTGATGGCTGTAATAAGATTGTGAGAGGTTTATTACCTGAATGACAAATATGTACACTGGTGATTGATATAAATCAATATTTTATAAGAAAATGGACATCACTGAAATAGTTATCCGGCAGGATACCATTAAGCTGTCAGCACTGTCAACTGAATATCTCTCACCTGTGTGTTTATCTTGATGACATCATCAGTATCTGTGTAGCTCATGCATGGGGTCACACAAGGTCAGCTACTTTCACTTTCAATTTTAAATAAAAGGGAAACAACTCTTGTTTAGTATTTGCATTTGCCAAAAAAGAACAAACAGCATTTAACTCCCTTATACCTATATCCAGTATTTAATGCAAGTTAGATATGAAACTGATTGCACAGGGACAATGCCCCAGATTAATGGGAAGAAGAAGACAAAGTCATGTTGCCTATACAGAAAGGTCTAAATGAGGTATAGTTTTAATAAAATGTACACAGTCACAGTGTTGTTGTGAATGTTGTGCCTGCCTTTTGATAGATCTACCCAGGAAATGTAATGAAAACTGTCACAAAAAACTATGTAAGGCTTTCAAAACAATCGAGCTATAACAAATAGTAACAAATAGGCATAAACTGATAAAGCATGTCCCAAGTTTTTTATGTTGTTTCTCAAAGTACTGCCGGAGGACAGCATGCTTGACTTTCTGGTACTTGTCACAGTTACTGGCATTTTTTCTAAGTAGGGGCCAATTAAACAAGTTAATTTTGTTCTTGAGTTACTGAGTGGAAAGCAAAACAGTGACCTTGACCTTGACCCCACCCACCCCATATGCTATCTCATGCAATGTTTCGTTACACTATATCTATAAATTTAATTTCATTACAATATTTCAATTTGTTTTTGAGCAGAAATTATTTCTTTTATTTTTAGTAACAGTGACCTTAACCTTGAACCCACCCAACCCACCCCAAATGCAATCACAAGTAAAGTATAGCTTTAGGGTATCTATGTATACAGATTCTTTATTGAGTTAGTGAGTAGAAATCAAAAGTTGACGTCGCCACGCTACCTGCGGGATTTTAAAATTTGTTTATGTAAAAAGGCCCATAATTTTGACAAATTTCAAACTACAGTTATCAAAATTGGCCTATGGGTTTATTTTAATATAGGGAATAAGTGTTTTAAATGTAAATCAAATCCCTCAAGCCATTCCTGAGAAACTAGCTTACCGAAAAATTTCAACCTATCCAAATAGCTTATATGTAAAAATTTTAAGTGTAAAAAGGCCCATAATTTTGACAAATGCTTTTTATCACATGCTTTTAAACGAAATAAAACCCTTCTAATTTTACCAAAATATGTTGGTAAATTCTCAAAGTTGTGTACTGACATGACGTCATTTCATGTTGACGAAGTCATTTCACCAAAATAACGTCATGCGATTGGTCAGTCAAAGAATACGTAGCCAATGAAAACGCTTTTAATGTTATCATACACATGTGTAAGATAGAAATATTCGTAAGGGTTGTATTACACGGGAAACAAGGTATAGCATGTGATAAAGCATTACCCTGGTAACGATTGAACAGATACTTATTATTTTACCCTATTTGGAACATCAACAAATGATTTTCGTAAAGAACTTTTACCTGAAGTTGTCACTTAAGTAAAACTAAGGTTAAGATTTTCCTAAAATATGTTAATTAATAGGTAAAATTAGCAATATTCTTATTTTTTATATAATATTTATTATTAATTATTACTAAAACGATGGTTTATGACCACCCTGATTTTACGACCACCCAGATAAAGCAGATACTGTTTAGTAGACCTGGGCCCAGTTGCTCGAAACTTTAACGGCCAGTTAAGCTAACGACCTGTTAACTTTAGATGTAAATAAAACTAATATTACAAGCATCTCGCTTATGAAGCATTTGACAATTATTTGAGCATATCAGTTTATTTAAAATAAATGCAAATTTTAAAATTTTAACATTTAATTTACATCAAAAACCTCATCCAAAAGTTAACGGCTGTCAGCTTAATTGTCCATTAAAGTTTTGAGCAACTGGGCCCTGATTGCTAAGAAATAATATTTTTCCGTCAGTTTTTTTGTCCAATAACCAATGGTAAGGAGTATAGATAAGTGGGAATGAACGCATAAATACCGTAAATTCTCGCGTATAGGACGCCCCCGTGTATAAGACGCACCTAAAAATTTAGATCCTAAGTTGTGGAAAATAAAGTCTGTTATTTGAAAGCTTCTAAACATCAAAATCGTAAATTTCGTATCCATTGTTTATTGACACCGAAAATATTTTTGTCGTGAAAATCACAATGCGGATACATTACACTAGATGTGTTTTCGCTGTTTTGAGAGGTGTTGAGAAGTCTCAAGCGTCAACACCTTTAATTACACCATAAGTGCTAATTGTCTGTTTGACAAACATGGTCAGTTTTGCAAGTATCATCAATGACACCATCCTTTTGTTGGCAGAGCAGTATAAAAGGTGTGAAGTAGTTTGTCAGGTGATGTTTACTCTAAAGTTCATTTAACCCTGGTTTTTATTTTTTATGTATTATGTTTTATTGCATATATATTTTGGAAAAATAAGAATTAAGAATATTAAACACACAAAATAAGAATATATATTATATAATACTTTATTTTTAAGAGACCCCAATATAAAACAGAGTGAAATGTATCGGGTACGAATACTTGCTTACATAAGCGTCTTAGTGACGTCGATCGAGTGTCTATTCAAAATTGCGCCAAAAACACCACAGTTGATATTTATGACAGAAAAACTAGGAGTTTTTGCTTATATCCACGCCTTCGACGCACAGGAAAAATGCTACGAATTTTGGCTGAAGAAAAGTCGGCTTATATGCGAGCAATTACGGTACAAAGCATGAGCGATTTGATAACATGTATTTATACTCCTTACTGTGGGTTATTTAACAAACAAAATAATCATTACAATTTTATTCCGATCCTAACATGATCTTAGACTTCTTAATTTGTTAAGCTTATGAAAGATGACTTATATCTATGCTCCTCAATTTTCCCCCCAACATACATTCACACGTGCGATTCATGCAGTGATGTCAATGAATTACAACAAAACAATATGGCGTCAGTTTCACTGATACATATTAAGCAAATGACATCAGTATGGTGGCTGATTTCTGCCATATCGTTCTGGCGTGTTGGCGCCTCGGATTTGTCGTTCTGGCTGGTTTGAAGAACAACAAAAAGCGCGCCGATACGAGAAATAAGGTATTTGTCGTCCGTTCGTTTTGGCGTGCATGCTTAGCGGAAGGCCTCAACACGCCAAAACGAAAGGACGACAAATATCTTAATTGTCGTATCACCGCGCTTCTTTGTCGTTCTGGCATGTTGTCGTTTTGGCGCCCTTCAAACCCTCCAGAACGCCAGAACACCAAATCTGAGGCGCAAACACGCCAAATAAGGACCGCCAGAACGAGATATTTAAGTGTCGTGTTGTCGTTCTGGCGCGTACAAATTTGTCGTATTGTCGCCCTTATTTTATCGTTGTGGCGCGTTGGCGCGTTAGATATATATGATATATATATATCACGATAAATATGCGCACCGATACGACAAATCAGGTATTTTGAAAGGCGTCAACACGCCAAAACGACATAGCAGAAATCAGCCACCATACATCAGAATCATTGACAAATATCAACGAATCAATATGATGTCACCTTTATTGATAATACAGTAAAAGTACCTAATAAGACCACCCTTATGAAGACCACCTAGGGGTAGTATAAGCGGGGTTCTACTGTATGAATTGAATATGTTTTAATAATATTAAAGAAATTAAAATGATTTGTGCGTGTAGTGGGAAAACCGGACTTAATGCATGTGCGTAAAGTGTTGTCCCGGATTAGCCTGTGCAGTCTGCACATGCTAATCCGGGGCGGCACTTTCCGCTTTTATGATATTTTCTGTTTCAAGGAAGTCTCTTCTAAACATAAATCCACTCTAGGCAGAAAGTGTCGTCCTGGATCAGCCTGTGCGGACTGCACAGGCTGATCCGGGACGACACTTTACGCACATGTATGAAGACCGGTTTTCTCACGACGCGTGTCATTTGAACTTTAAAGGCTCAGTTATTGAATTTGGAAAAAACTGATTCTCTGGTATGAAATTTTAGTGCAACACAGCAGAATGTTTAAGTTCATAGGTAAAAAGAATGGCTAAGGTTGATTAAACAGTTCCCACAGTATCATTTACATGCACTTAATGAAAAGCTTTCTAACTGATGTGAACTGTGATTGCAATAAGAAACTTTAAACACCAATGTAACCCATAACTGAATCCAGAAGAAACAAAAAAGGTCATTTACCTTTGTCAAAACTCTTAAAAGATATTTAATATTTAATTCACAAACATTACAATTAATAAATAATTTATTAACAATGTGTCTGAATAGAATACTGATACAAACATTATATTATTTGGAATTGTATTTATTTGTTAAAAGGGGTAGAAAAAAACACAATACACTTCAGATCCGTTATATCGCGATTCGCGGGGTCCATGGATCGCGATATAACTTATCAGGTCATTCATGTACATATATATACACATGAATACACTAGCCTATTTTTACAATTTCAAAACATAAGCGTATTTAACTCACTTTTTCATTGTTGCTAACATCCATAATGTGTTATATCCATATGTAAAATATTCCATTTGTATATAAAAATAGAATATTGTAATTAATTTCAAATTGTGTATAACCAATTCCAAATCCCAAAAGCCTATCCGCATTTTACTGTTCCCATGACGTAAACACGGTTACAATTAAACTGCACATGTATTTCGTGTAAATCCTTTGTTCTGCTAGAAAAGCGCGCAAAAATTATGCTTACATGTACAACATCACGTCATCCGCATAGAAAGCATGGGTGTATTGATTGCCACATGAAAACTTTGTAGAGCAAAAAACACTGAGATCTTTACTTTTGTATAAAAGTTTTGTAGCACATACCAACAAAATTTGGTATCTATATTGCGAACGATGTGCAGTTAGCATTTCTTCCAAAACAAAAACTAAACAGTTACGCCGTATCGATAGCGTTATTGTCGTTCAGATGGGTCAGTATTGATCTATGACATACCTTTACCGTATACACCCTCCAGGTGGACGGCGTGTAATTCGGCTGCTTAATCAAGCGACAGCAGTGAAAGGACATTGTCATGGGTGGCATGCGCTGCGTAAGCTGATGACGTCAATCTGTTACACTTTGATGTTGAGCGGGTTGGGTTATTGTTTGTCGTACCACAAGAGTATCAATGAAAGATTAGCCATGTAATAGTGTTCCATTTAATTGTAATTTGTACACCTAACTAATACTTGAATAATTATTGCTGTCTATATACATGTGCGTTAAACCTGCCGTTGGCCATACAGGAAAAGAAATTGAATTTGAGTGTCTCTACTTAACGACTTGCAAATGTGTATTCTAAATTAAAGATTCAACTTAGTGAATGAGTAATAAAATATTGTGGGTTTGTGGCAATGAAATCCTTTAATGAAGTAGATCCCAGCGGACAGTGTACATCATTAATTGTGTCAATGATAACATGTAAAGGTGACACATATTAACGATCACAAATAGCAATTTATTAAATACATTGACAGTTGACTTAGGTTTCGAAAAGTCTGCCTATGACATCCATGAGGCTATCAAGTGATCATAGTCAATTTTGACCCAAGTACTGGTTCTACCCAGGTAGGGATGGACTCAAAAGGGTCTCGATAAACAACAGGCTGTCATCCCCATGGATCTTAAATGGGTAAAAACTTAACTGGTGAACAATGACCAATAAAGAAAGAGTGTCATCATTACTATGACTGCGTAATTAGGTGAAACATGTAATGATATTACATGTATCTTATCATCTTTAAAGATACTATTATATATTGTCCACACTCATCTCTGAATATGTCAAATTTAGTCTTTAAATACATGTAGTCTTTATGTTTTTACCAGTCTTTTTTTTAATAATTACAACTGTATGAGTATTATACATCAAACGTAACAGTTCGGCTGGGTCTCAATCTTTAAATGTTTCACAAGAAAATTGAAAATTACCTTGAGTCAGACTGGGGGTGGGGTGACTCCACCAGATATATCCACATGTTCCAGGGGTATCTAGTACTACAGGTCCATGATAGTACAGAAAGAAATAAGAAAATCAAGGGTAAGTAAATCACTTATGTTAGATGCACAACGACAACCACAGTTTCAGCAGCAGTGCACTCATTTTTCATGTTGTTACTCTTGTGTCCAAGATCGTAATATATAATCACAGAAGAAGGCATTAACACTTGTATTTGTTGGTATTACTTCAGTTACTCTCCATTATTTCACAATTTGTCACACATGAATTGAATTTGAGCACCACATTATGCAACGAAGTCATTATCATTCAAGATTTGTTTACAATTAATGCATTAGCTTAATGCATGCAATCCCAAACAAACAATATCCACAGTCTTTGAAAACAGTCAATATTGAATAATACCAGGGGTCGGTGCTAGTCCTTAATTTATTCCATGTAAATCACATTCAGTAGTTCATAACCCTAGCATCAAAAAGAAATGCAGGCAGTTAATATTGTCCTGCAAAGCCCTGCCAGATAATGCAAACATGATCAAAGTTTTCGCTGGCCATTCCTTGCAACAACCAGCGGGGAAGCTGTGTAAATATGACACAAAATTTGTTCATTGTAAAAAAAACAACACACTCCAACAAATGTGCATGTCATTTAATGATAATAAAAACATTAACACCTTAAACCCATGGACATTCGACTTCCTACATTTACAAAAAGATCTAAAAACACATCAATTTTTTATGTCAATACTTAATTGCAAATCTATGTTTTACAATTCAGTGAATGTCAACAATATTTCCACGCTCCATTAAGATCCAATATCAATCATTGAACTAAGCACATAATCCAAGCATTAACTTTATCATAAAAATACCAAAATATAAAAAATAATTTAAATAAATAGCTCCAGAAGCTGATTTGAATCAAAACCTTCAAAAATCAGCCAGTATAAAATTAACATTCAGGTTAGCTCTGCCCCCACCGTTGAGTTACAAATTTTGCCACAAAGGGTAATTTGATAAATGTAAGACATCATATTTAGTAGAGCCTAAACAAACTTCAATGAACCGATTTGCACAGATCAATTGAAATCTACCCACAACATCCAGAAGGTTTACAACAATGCATGTTTTGGAGGCAGAAAAGCAATGTCTGGACTTAAATATCATTTAGTTTTAATTATTTGCCTACGCAAACATTAGGATTAAAACTAATTAAGTTTCAGAGCTCTTATTTTGAGAATTTTTTCATTTGCAATGCAAATCCATAACTTTATTAAACTGGACTACTTAAATCTAGAATATATAATATAAAACTTCTATTAATACCTTTCAATGTAAAAGAAGACATTTGGGTGAATAGAATAAAAAAATCAAAATGAATGCAATTCAATAACAAAAATCAAAGAGGATAAACACTTTATATACATGGCATCTTTAAACAATTAATACTTGCATTGTTATACACTTTCATTTCTAATATATCCAAATATTCAGAATACTTGAAATTTCACATTTCTGAATTATCTCCCTATAGATATCTTTGTGTAAATATTACGTTCACCATTTATCACAGATGTACTGTAAATAGATAATTAATACTGGTCAATCCTCGAGCAGAGAAACAAATAAACAATCCTATCGCACATTTATTGTCCTCAGGTCACGTGTTTCTGCCCCCGTTCCAACACCTTTTTGTCACTTAAGACCGCGGAAGTACTATCGGAGCACTGTTCATTGTCAAGCAAATAAGTCATTGACAGGTTTATGATCTTTCATTATTGCTTTTTTAAGTAAGAAATCGGAAACATCGAACAACACTGCAGTGCACAACAAAAATCAATACCACTAATCAATTTCGGAAATGTCAAATTCTCCACTTTATCCATATCTATGCAAATTCAGGCTACTTCGTTCTTATGGTCAAATAAAATAAACAAATAAGCCACTTTCAAGGCAATATAACATAAAACTTTTCAACCTCTATTTTAAGCGATAATTGTATTGCTGTTGACAGTCCAAACAAATTGAAAGTTTTCAAATGAGGAAAATCGTAAAGTTTTGCTGACCAATCCAATAACTTCTCTGTTTGGTCAACTGCCAATGCATTCAACATTTTGACAATTACTGAAAGTTGATCTTAAATCGATGGACATGTCATGCACTGGTGAAGCTGTAAAATAAAATTTAATAACAACATCAAGGAAATGAATGTTTAGCTTCACCCAAATGGTGTAGACCATTTTGGTGATACACATCTTTAAGAACCAATAATGAACAGAAAAGAAAAACAAGAATTCCTCAAGTAAAACAAAATCAGTTAAACAAATGCCTTAATGGCTTTACTAGCTGAATGCATGTATTGTTCAGTAAGTTGGACATTAAACCTTTGATGAATCCCATCAATGCCTTGGTTGAAGCTTTCATTCTAAACAAAAAATCATCTCAAAAAAAACTTATTTAGATTTAAGGACAACATTTAGAAAATGTAAGGTTATGCGCCTATCAATATTTTCCCCCAGGGGGGAGCAGCGAGCTGACCTAGGGGAATTTTACTATTCTTTGGGGCCTAATTCCCCACCCTAGAGCCAAGCATTTTTATCTAGATCCCCACAGTGGGAGATGCTTGGTGTTAGCGCATCTGATATCTTTAAGATGTGTGCAAAACGGGTGTTTAAATTCCCCAAAATTTATACCTGGATCAAAAATCCGACCAAAGTCTATTTAATGGGACCCAGAATCATTCGGAATGTCAAATTCCCACCTGTCGGGAATCGCTTTCAGTCTTAAGTCCCGAATATGCGTATATGCCGCCTGCTTCCTCTGGGGAAAAACATTGAAAGGTGCATTACATAATGACAGCCAGCCTATTGGAGCCTCACTTTCAAATTTTAAAATGAAAGTAGAGACATGGGAATCTTGAGTGCCTGATAATGACCTGTATTTTCCAGGTGTGACTTATAATCAAGAATGGCTATTACAATAGGTCTTGCCACACTTCTAGAGGTGATCAAGCTACAACAGAACAATCTGAAGAATGTGCAGGTTTCCAGGATTGGACATTTTTCTGTTCATTTTGAAGGGACTATGTCAACAAAAAATGGGTTTTCTATTGCAGTATAAATGATATTACATGACAAAAATACGCTATACTAAGACATGTACATTAAATAAAGAATAAATTATATAATACATAATGAGATATTTGATAAATGCAAATCAGCAAAAATGTTGGAAACAATTAAATCTCCATGGAGGCATGAAACTCACAACGAAGGAGCCATACGAAGAAATGACAGTAGACAGCGTTTTAACCAACTGCGCTATTCTGCTTTGTAAGGTAACACCCGTATACCAAGGTTGTACAAAATACTTACAATTCTAACGTCAAAATGTAAACATAAAGAGGGCCAAACAAACACGACCAATATTATAAACTGATTTTCATCTAAAAATGAGAAAACTCTTTTTCCCATTATATATACAGTCTACTCCCCATGGCTCAAACTCGCTTGGCTCAAAGTTTCTCCGCGGGACCAATTTTTTATTGCTATATATGTTCATATAAATTTCTGTCGTTTGGCTCGAGTTCGCAAAGTATAGCAAATTAACAATTATTGACCAGATTTAAAACTCGTATTGATTTTGTAAGACTTCTTTAATTGCACAATATCCAATCTTTCTCAAATTTAAACAATTACAAACAGTCTACCTCAATCATGTCAAAAATGTAAACTTTTGTTACCCATTGGAACAATTACGAATGCCATTGCCGTCAAAAGACACCAAAGTTCAAACTTGATAATGCAATTAAATATTGTGGATCACAGACCAAATGATCTCAAATGGAATCCTTTTGATTTAATCAGCGATAAATATTGTGCCGTCACAGAATAATACTGGATTGCACAAATATCAGCTATAGGAAGGTGAACAATATATAAACAAAATGAAAAAATGAATGAAATACTGTAACCCTAAAATGGCGCAAATCACATATAGAACTTAAGACATGTATTTAATGTATGATTTTTTCTCTATTACATCTTTTTCTTTTTTTTTTAAGTAACACACTTACTAGAATTATTTTTTCAACATTATTTATCAGACATTTAACAATTTTAAAGCATTTTATTTCACAAATTATATTAGGGTTATTTCTCTACTTAAAAGATTCTCTTTACAAACATTACATATTACATGAATACATATATAACACTGCATCGTTATAGTTCACCCAATGTTTAAGTTTTCATACAGCAACAGACTCGATAAAATACACAGCCCGTCAAGCCATCCACAATAGACCTGTACTTGATACCGATACACTATTGACATCGTGACTTGACAAGATCTCAAACTCAACCAATTATCAGGGTGATAATCTGACAATGTTCAATTAGCCCAACTCTTTGAGACATCAGTATTGTATGACTATTTACTAAATAGCTTTTGCATTAAGAAATGCTTATCAATAGATGGAAGTCTAGGCACAGTTCATTGGCAACAATTTAAAAATAGCATGAAAAATACAAGACAGTTAATCAGGCAAACGAAAGGTATATCATGGTGCTTTTGTCACTCAAACACATTTAATCGATACCAATGATCCATTGCTCCATGCACTAAGAATTTTCTAAGGGATATTCAAGCCAGAATTGAAACAATTGTTTGTTTTTCTACCTGTATGTGTCTAAAGAACTCCTGAACTTTGATCTCAATTATAAAAGAATGTTTGTTAAAAAATATAATATTTGGAATTTCCCCTAATTACCAACCCTATTCCATTTCTGAACTAAATAAAATTCTAGCCCTGCAAATTCGCATTCTAAAAGGGTTAAATGGACCTGTTCACAGAATGTCAAATTGACATTTTTTTCTACTTTTTGTCACAGATTCCAAAAAATAAAAGGACAGTGTGTACAAGGGAGCGAAATAACACTACGGACATAGAAATATATTGTAAATACCATTTCGTTTATGAGTAATCATAAGTTGAAATTGGTAAAATTCTAAAGCGTTTGTAACGCTTAACGATGAAATAATTTGGAGAGTTTCTGTCGTTTTCGTTAAAACTGTTGACACACGTGGATCACTTACATAAAGTGAATAATGCAGGGTTGAATAAAAGAAATCGGAATGGCCGAGTGGGTAAAGCGATAGCCTTTTAATCCGGAGGTCATGGGTTCGAACCCCAGTGGGATTTCATTGTTTTTCTTTACTTTTTTTTTAGATCCTTTTCTAGTTATTATACTTGAGCACTTTAGTTACGATGCTTCAATCTGTCAAGTTAAGACATTTAAGGGCATACTTGCAAAAAATGAAAAAATCTGTTAACAAGTACCTTTAAGCACTTTCACAGGTAAACAGTTTCTGGATATTCTAATGTTGCAATGTGCCTCATCTTTTAAGTTTCAATAAACACACAGGCTGATAAGAAAATGGTGGCACCATAATGATCCTCAGTGTAATTTTAAAAGGTTGTGACTGTGCAAAACATATTTTTGAACTACATAATGCACCTTCAACATAACCATTTGTCTTTCTGAAATCTTTTATTTAGCAAGAATTTAAACATAAATATGATATACCATCCATTGTTTAAATACATAACTGCCAATGGGACACAACTCTTGTAAATACTTGCTGATAACCCAATTGTTAGCCAACTTGTTTCTTATGTGAATTTTAAGATGTCAATTAGTTTGTAATTACTTATTGTGCGTTTAAATGAAAAATAAATGTCTTACTCTATTCAGGAATATTTAAGAAAGCTTAAAAATACATTTAAATCGTAGACATTGAAGTCTTTATACAAGTTATTTAAAGGAGATGTTATCTTGGTGGCATTAATACAGAGTTAGTGGTCTGAATCAGGCCTCTCATGCTATAAGCATATCATGTATGGACTTCGTTTGTGACGCGAGTAAGCATGAAAAGGTTATATACAACAAATATCACAAGATGAAGAAAATGCCCCTTTAGAGACAAAAAATAATTGTCCCCCATGATTATCTCTTTGACACAATCTGTTAAAGCATAAACAATAGAAATGCTCGCATTTGGAGTTTTTAAAGGAATATTGTACCACCTTAAGAATGTGGGAGCGAAACTGTCTATAAAACAATGTCAGAAATAATTAGCCTGACACTCATAAAACACCTGAAAACCGCCATGTCAAAAAGACCACTCAGGGGGTCAATTTTTATTTGCCTGGATAAGCAATTACAAAATAATATGTGTAATAAATTACCATTTAACAACCAATAAGTATAGAATCACTTATTAATAATATAATATTATAAACTTGTGTCAACATACCAAATGAAATGACGAAATGGGACCATGTCATACAAGGAATGTGAACACAATTGAGATACTAACAATGCTAAGAGTCACACAAATGCCATCACATATGTGTTTACGGTGAACCACGCTTCACCAAGATTTTGTAAAGCGTGGGCAATTGTAGCCAAAATCGTGACAGTGTGACCTAGGCTTTATTTACATTGTCCTTATGAGTGATTATACCCCAGTCACACCAGACTGGCATCCTTACTGCGACCCAGTCAGTCATTTGTTTGAAAACGCCGATAGTCACATTAGGAACACCCATGATTTTTCTTTAAAAAATCCGAATTTCGGACATCCATCACACCCCTCCTGCTGTCTACGCACTGCAAATGTACACAGCGTCCCCACCATGATCTCACCACGTCCTGTGTTTTAATGGCGTTTACACTGAGTCCCCATGGCGTCCACATGACAATCATCTGCCACCCTACAACGACCACATTGCGATCTTGGCATGTCTTTGAAGACCCTACTGAAACCATGGCGTTCGGACGGCGACTGCTCTGTGACCATAAATAATCTGTGCTGTTTCTTATAAAAAGAAGTACAACTTGATATATGCATATTGTTTCTTCGCTGCAGTGCTGTCTTTAGCGCTGTCTTTGTTCGTACGTCTAGCGTGTTCCAAGTTTACTATGTTCATGTTGTTGCACCACGAACCAAGGACAAAGTCGTGGTTCACGTCCTCCTGGTCATTTGCTGCATTCTGCATGGTTGGGAAGCGAATTCTCATCATGTTGTGGAGGTGGACACATGCCTCTGCAATGAGTCTTGTTGCATAATTCCTAACAGAACCTGCCAACGCTGTGCTAGAATATCAAAGGCATTCTCAGCTATTCTTCTGCCACAGGAGATTCCCTGTTCCTTTGTCAGGTTCCTTGCTGAGAAGGGCTTCATCATATAGATCCAGTGACCATAGGCATTGTTGCCAATGAGGTAGTATGTCATATCCTGGTTGTCATGTGGTAGAGATGCTGGTGCTGGAAAGCCTATTGATCCATCTGAGAGACAGTTTATAAGTTCTTAGTCATTGTAGATAATGGCGTCAGCCATCTTCCCCACATCTATCCATATTAAGTTGTAGTCAGCATCTACTTGTCTCATTAATACAATGGGGAAGAATGCCTTGTAGTTGCGATAAAACGATCCCACTGTCGGCTGGCTTTCTTATGGTTATGTGCTTTCCATCAAGCGCACCGCATATATGAGGGACATTCCTGCAGCGTTCAAAGTTTTCCGCCACTGTAATACATTTTCCAGGAGTAGTAGGGCACTTCATCACCCATTCTATGTACTCGTCTACGATGGCTTGGCAAACTTCCATAACTGCAAGAGATAAGGTATTTGCTGGAAGTCAGAAGTCAAACTTCATGCTGGCGTAAACATTAACAGGAGCCAGGCGACTCAGAGTGGCTGCCGGCTTTGTCCCCGGGTCGATGGCTTTCCTCATCTACACTACTTGCCTCGGGTCTTCTACGCATTCCTACTGTGTTGCTTCTGCAACCATGGCGACCCCAGGGCGATCCAATTGGATTCTAGCCATGATGCCAACAGGACGCCGAATCTCAGCGTTTACTTTGAGCATGTTCAAAGTAGTCGTCATCGGTGTGCGACAGAAGGCAACCTTGGGGTCCCCGTGGTGTGTTTCAGCGTTTTCACCACAACCCCACGGAGTCAAGGGCAATGCTGCCGCATCCTTGGTCACCGTAAGAATGCAAGTCTGGTGTGACGGGGGTATTAGAAAACATTGCCTGAGCACTCTCCTTGAGATACTCAATAACAGCCAACATAATTATGAATTGTGCCATGGAAACCAGTATTTCAATCAAGGTTTGACTCCTTCCAAACACTTTGTGTTAACATAAAACATAAATTATTAGTAAATATGGCCATTTAATCAAAATACATTCATCACAGCCATGTGCTATTACAGCCATGTGGCATTACAACTCATGGATTAACCTTGCCAAAAAATCACTGAATCAATGTTATTGTGTCTAATTATGCCAACTTTGCTCCAGAAATCCAGGAAGAAATGGAGTTGTTATAGTTTAGTAAGTTTACCATAGGTATGTCACCATTTAAGTGAATTACATGAAATTGAACAGCCCTGCTGCGACCAATGAAATTTTCTTTTGCACAGCAAAGTTTGGCCACGGTTTTGGAAAAGTGATGCATTTCCAGCTTATCCTCGGGAATAAATCATTTACAGTTAATTTTCACGGGGAAAACAATGGATATAGTGGTATTTTAGGCTAGTAAACATCAAAAGGTCACGTTAATTTCGTGCATAGTATTTGTGGTTTATATATGAAGTTATACCGCAAGATTTTGAAGGCAACAATTTGACTGGCTCCTAGAAAAGTCATCTGAACGTGAGCCCTAATGCGAAGTCATCAGATCCAGTCAGCGGATAATATAGTAGCGTCAGACTAGAGATGATTGTTATGAGATTGACCTCTTTATGTTCTTCTAACATGACAAACAGTTGAAACTGCTGTGCCAATGTTGGTGTGAATTCATAAAGAGATGGATAAGCATTTTTTGCTGTGCCTTTAAATTTTCTAACTTTATGCATTCAAGAGTAGTAATTGATGCGCACGCATCTCAAAGTTAGCATACTGCGATATCTCGATTAATTATGATTTGCATGGATTATCTAGAATTATCAAACAAATATGTAAAAGTTTAATAGCGCAAAGTACGAAGGTTTAACTCCCATGTTCTATGACCCCCATTGCACCAAGTGCTAAATCACCGTTGTTTTAGCTTGAAAACATGACAATTGATTTTAAGTTGTCATACTTATAGTCTTATTACTTAAAATCAGTTTGTTAAGTTTAAAAAAAAAAAAAAAATGCAGTAGCATAACACTTGTTTGAACAGAGGGGAGAAACATTCAAAATTTGTGCTGTAAAAATATCACATACCTGTATCTTGTTTCAAAATATTGCATGAAAATCAAAGTTAACCGACAGTTCGCAGTATGTTAATTTTGGAATCGCCATATGTGAACTTTGGAATGCGTGTGCATCTATTACCACCCTTGCATTGTACTGATATGTTTTTACTACAACCAAATTTACATGCATAAAAAAAGCAAAAGAAGTTTATGTCAGACTGATACTGCTTTCTTCAGATCACTGACAGGCTAAGTTGAATAAAGCCTGCCAACACATGTAATGTCTTTCAAGAGCATTTCTTAAACGAGTGTACATCCATTAAAAAGGTGGACATTGGCCATTGTACTGGATAAAAATGAAATATTCTTTGGACCAGAAAAGAACTCTTAGTTAATGTACCAAGCAATACATACCTATTAGTATCTAGGAGACAAAACATTAGGGCCATGGTTTGTGAGGTAAATGTGGGTCCAGGTGAAAGTTCCTTTTCTGCATTTATCTGACAAAGATATCAGGTATCGGCTGTCCATACTGGCAATAAAAGCTAATGGCAGTTATGATGATTTATCAAGACGAAAACATAATTATGACAGTTGAATTTTGAGTTTAATTGTAAACAAGAAATGTCTGAAAAAAAGACAATAGGCGTAGAAATTAATATTGAGATGTCATTTTTTTGCCCTAAATATAATACAAGAGGAGAAAACTGTGACTTCATGGACCCCATATTTTTCATTCCCTACTAAGGAGACTTCTCAGACCCCAGATTTTTCGGTCCCTACTTAGCAGAATTCTCGGACACTGGATTTTTCTAACACTATAAGAAAACGTATCGGCCCCCAAAATTAATTTGAAATTAACTCAATAATTATTAATATCTGTACTGTGAATAAACCGATCATATACCGCCCCATGTTTTCACCAGTGATACATGAATAAGCTAAATACTAGTAATTTACGTAAACATAATTGATACATGAATTTGTCAGGCAAATTTAACAAATTAACATTGTCAGAAAATAATAGCGGGAATGAATGAGCAGTAAGTTTATGAATTCCCCATTTATTGCAATTCTCGGGTTTAGGATTCTCCAGATGCTAATTGATGCGTGTGTATTAACACAGCTTTACCATGCGCTATTTTTAGAATGATTCTCCTGCTGGAGTTGTACTCCCTAGAATTAATTCACGGGGACGACAGTCGGTTACAGCGTACAATAATATTTTTACACAATGATAAAATAATATGAAATATATGCTCAATCAAATTTGCTTATATTTGTTTTGCTTATTTATCAGACAAATTCCAGAAATTTACCACTTTATATTTTGTGCTTGCGAGCTCAACAGGCAACATTGTACCTTGTGGCCGACTGTCATCCCCGTGAATTGTAGCATTGTAATTGCTATTTATAGAGCGCACCGATTATGTAGGCTAAACAATATAGTTATTTCATTATGTGAATGAATATAAACTTCTGTTTGTTTGTTTGTTTTGTTGGGGTTTTTTGACGTTTTTAACAGTATTTCAGTCATATCACGGCGGTTAGTTAACCTACTCACACTTTTCCTGGGCAAGCTTAGCCGATCTAAGCGGTTTACCAGTACTAAGTGCACATACCTATGCCAGTAACTGACAACAACTGCCCTACTTGAATCAGAGGTAGGGGGAGAATGGCCGTAGAAATAATTTCATGACCAATCCCCACACAAGTTATGTGGCCGGGCTGGGGGTCGAACTCACGATCCCCGGATTGACAGTCTAGCGCTCTACCAACTGAGCTAGCCGGACCCGGCATATAAAATTCTGATCATGACATGCAATGAGTAAAATTGCTCATAATTATGTTCATTTCTAGAGTGTATATCGAAGATATGTTTATAACTTTAATTAAATCGCTTATGTAAACAATTATGTAAATTTTTAATCCCCAAAAGTATGCAACAGTTATTGGTGTACGTTAAACCACTGTTTGAAGTTTGCATTCCCTAATATTAGAAAATTTGCCCAATTCTATTGGCATTCAATTTTTCTGCTGCATAATTATCGCAAGAAATCTAGGTCAAAAGTGATCTAAGACAGCTAAGCCGAAACAAATATGCGTGTTACTTTCTGAAACAATAATGGCAAAAAGTTAAAGTCTGTTAATTAAAATTTACCATGTTTTATTGGGCATGTTTAAATGAGATATTAAATTTAACGCAATTCAGCAAGGAATGGTTTCTAGTGAATAGCAACAACAGAAATAAAAGAAAACATTTTGTACATTGCTACACACTTGACTAATTCTACATTACCTAGTATACCACTGGACAACAAAGGGAGAGAATTCTGGCTGTGACAAACCAAGGGAAAGAATACATGTACACACATGTGCAAACAAATGTTTAAATTATTCCCTATAATATGTCTTTAAATATCAAATCAAATGATAATTAACGGATCTTATTTATTTTCATATCACATTTGTTAATGATGTTTTTATGTATATGTAGATATTCAATAATGAATATTGTTTTAACGTCCCAGATTCGAATTTTTTGGTAAAGAAGTATATCAATAAGCTATGAAGCTGCAACGATCAAACAAATTACAAACAACTAACTAAAAAATAACAATTTCATCAGAATGGTGCCTGCTAATATTTCACATGAATAATGAATTGTGTTAAAGGGTAAAGCGATAACGGCATACATTTCATTTCAATATAAACATGCTTAGGAGCTTACAAGCTGTGAAAATTGGGCAGTGGTTAAATACATAGATATTATACAGCAAAGTACGCATTATTCTTTCTTTTCGAAATGCAATTTTCGTCATAGTATTTGAGATGATGGATGTGTGAATTACACTAATTTCATTAATATTAGGTACTCAGCAAAAGGGAAATAATATGCATTTTTAAATGTAACATTCAAATGCAAGGGAAGCAACTCTAACTTAAGCTTACTTAAATATTTTTGTCTTTAAATATTTATACTTCCGATGAGCAGTTTTTGCAAAAAACCTAATCTTATTATACCTCTTGATACACTCTGACAGGGCAGTTACCTTTTAAGTCATGTATTTAACGGGTGAAGAAGAATTGTTCGCATTCATTTAAACCAATTTACAGATTCTATTGACAAAACATTCAACATTGGACAAACCTATCTTGAAATAATTGTTTTTCTGATCAATACAAAACTGACTTAAGCCTCTTGTGTATAATATGCTAATACTCTCTGGACATTCTTGCGATTGAATCGAAAAAAGAAAATGTGATAACGTCTCCACCACTCCAGATTCGACTTTGTTGGCTTTCTTTTACTTTCTGTGATACATTGATGTACACAGATTAAAATGCTAGCAAAGGTTTAAGTTTGAAATTAATTCCTTACTATTCAAAATTAGAAACATCTTCAGTGTGGGATTAAAAAAAGAGCGATATTTTCATGTAAAATTGAATAGAAATTGTGAAGATCAGACAAAGAGGCAAAATAACAAGCGAGTAACGACCAGCAAATTTTGGTTTTAATTATTTATCAATTTTTTAATGTAAACAGTGTTTTAATTTCACAGCATTACTTTTATTCTTTGAACCACGTATTCTATTTTCACTATTAAACATTATATATACCATGCATTGATCAATGACTGAGACTTGATTACTTGAGCTAACAGTAAGAGAAATATATATTATGAACCTAGCTAGTCTGCTTAAATTTTCTTCAATTTAATAATATTAGTCATACTTATTAAAGCGAGATTACAGTCTCAGACTTCGTATTCTATTTCATGAGTTTGGTAACAGAAAACAAGTGATGTAGCCACAACCACTGTACCCTGCAATTCTTTCACTCTATCATCGCATGAACAATAGTTTGACCATTTTGCATTATGCAATTTACATTAAAGCATAATTTATTGCAAAATGATGACTAGTTAGGTTTCCATGCATACACTAGTTAATAGCCCTATCACATCAGAGCCTTGTCTGCAACTACGTCCTGCGAGGCTGTGATGAGGACGGCCATTGACATGGTGAGGACTGAGGGATACGCAGACTGAACCTCAAGTTATGTCTTTATGGATGTGGAGGATGTGGGGCGCCATTTTTAGCATACATGCACAAAACTTGGAAAATCGAGGACATAGCATGTATGGACACTTTAATGATCTACTAGTGACTGTTTTACAGGGTTGCCAGCACCTGGCGCAAAAAAATTCCCTGACTTTTCCTGACTAAATCCAATTTTTCACTGACCAAAACCACCCATTTTCAACGGCCTCCTCCTCCCCTTTTAGCCGTCCACATCTTCAGGAAAGGAAGACCACAAACAAATCAGATTTAAGTCACACTCGGACATTTACAAAAACTGTTAAGATATATATTTTTGACTAAAAATCAGCATATTATGTATTTATACATACATTTTAGTAATTCAAAACACATTTAGACAGCTATAGCAATATTCTGCTAATTTGTATACATTATTTTTTTAGCTTCAGACATGTTTTTCCCTGACTTTTCACTGACTTTTTTGGTATTTGATTTTTCACTGACTTTTTTTCAAAATTCCCTGACAATTCACTGACCTTGAAAAAAATTCAAATTTCCCTGACTTATAGACTGCTGGCAACCTGTTTTAGTGCGTTAATGGCGTATTAATGACCAAGTCTGGACTTCATGAACATAATGCCTACGTGGGAAGTTCAGGCTGCGCTTTCTTCCCATTGGTGCTATGCATCTGGCGCATCATACTCATTAAGAGGCATTCTCAGGACTGTTATTGGTCAGTATCAGGTATATCTATGCATTTACCACGTTAATGTAGTCATTAGTGCCCATTTCCTATGTATTTTTTCTACATTAGTGGTGCATCAGCACTGCGCCTGTCGTGAGTCAATACCAAGTCTGTTTGAAAGGTATAATAGTTCGTGAAATGTTATTTCTGCGAGAAAACAATTAATATTTCTTTGAGAAAACAATGACCTACAATTATAAAAGCATAGTGAAGTAATTATAGGACTGGGGTGACGTTGGCATGGTGTATGTTAAAGATGGTGCTACCATGGTGCTAGTAAGTGGCGTACAGTATGAACTGATTTGATTTGAGGCGCCCGGGGGAAGAGGCAGCAATGTATCATGATATGGATGCCATACAGTCCTACTACATGCATACATTTGTTTTAAATCTGGGTTTTCATCAGTTCCTCGCCATGTCCTAAACAGAATTCATGAGGTGGTGAGGACCTTGTGAACATAGTGCTGACAGGCTCTCATTTGACAGCGCCATAAAGGAGCAGGGTGCAGCACCCTGTAGACCTACTTTGGATTGTTTCCAATAATGAACATTCAAGCAACACATACTAATACATAATAACTAATCTAATATAAGATTTATACAGTACAGACATTCAGGTATTGGATTTGGGATATTAAGGACTTTGTGCATTATTTAAGAGTCACATCTTGAATTAATATAAATGCAATCATAAATGGATATTATACAACACTATCAAGCCCTGCTAGTTTCATCCAGCTCACAAGATTGGTAAAACTAAAAATCTCTATAAGCCCCCTACCTGAGGTCAGACCAGCTGGCGCGGGCTCGAGCCAGATACGTCTGAATGGTCAGGTTCCGAACGCTCCACGAGCGACGCATACGACTATTCCGATAGAAATCCATACTCCCAGGCTGCATTCTAGTCTACCAGGCATGAAGACGTATATCCAGTCTGGTATATATGAATGTGTGACTTAATTCCTCACTTATTATGCTCTACTAACAACATGTTCAGTGATCTCACCAATTTGTGACTAAATTCCTGAGTTATTTCTTCTTTGCACATCTAGTCTGATTTATGTCAATTTGTGACTAAATTCCTTACTTATTTCTGCTTGACAAACATGTACATGTTCAGTTCTCCACAAATATCAAGGTCAAGATACAACAGCTTGTTTTTTATTCACAGTAATTCCTAAACATCTTATCCATTTGTATTCATACTCTCTGGCTACATTATTAAGATCTATTCAGTTCTGTTAGGATTGTTCACATATTATGAGCTTTTCTTTCTTTTTAATATCGACATGTCTTCACAAACTTGTCATTTTCAATATTTGTTTGCTCAATGAGATTTCAAGTATATTTTACACATAATAGCCATTCCTTGCTTCTTCTTACTGTCCAATTTCAATCAGTCAATCAATCAATATTTACACCACTTCAACTCTCACTACAAAATAAAATTAGCACAGGGAATTTAGCATCCAAGAAACATATTATGCATGAC
Source organism: Congeria kusceri (assembly GCA_027627225.1). Taxonomy (NCBI): domain Eukaryota; kingdom Metazoa; phylum Mollusca; class Bivalvia; order Myida; family Dreissenidae; genus Congeria; species Congeria kusceri. Next base: position 26,798,961 of record CM051025.1, read on the forward strand.
ACAAGATGTCAACTGAACAGTTTTCCCTTAATCATGAATGTTTTATTCAAGCACTTTGCATTATTTTATCGCCACACTAAACACGGTCTATTCTCCATCGGCCCTAGAAACCTATTAAACTCTCAGCATCCGAAGTGAAAACGAAGCGTGGACGTTATTGATTTGAAAACAATTTATCAAAATGGTCAATAGAGCAGGATATGCACTCGTGAAACGTCACCAAGAGCCCCCGTATTGTGCCACATATTATGTAAACATTGTAACCTTTGACAAATAAATATCCTTCTAATATGGCTTTGTAAGCTGCTGAGAAAAAGTTAACATGTAGCATTTGGGTACACAAAACTTTGAACTTTAAAGAAAACTTTCACAGAGAAATTTAATATACCAATGATCAAATGATTTGCGAAGTTGATGCGCTGAAAAAAATATCATTATTGTGCTGGATTAAACATTAAAATATCCATTATTTGCACAGAAACATCCTGTCATGTTTATGCGAAACATGAGCCACTTCCTACTTTTGGTCTCAAGCAAACACAGTCTAATAAAAGCCATTTGTGTAATATCTTAACAGTTATAATTGCCTAACACAAACGCTAAATCTGGTGCATGTAAAGGCATTAAGACACGAACAACTCCTCCGTGAAAATGTAGAGATCATGATTATCTAGATAACCATCTAATGATCAGCTGTATATTTCAAAATCATGAAATGATCTATATCCAAATCAAATGTTTGAAATACTTAGTACCCAATCTGGCCAGCAGTGTAACAATAATATTTGCTTTCATGTCAATCCTTTTTATTCAAGGAAACTGCTCTTTTGCAGTTTACCCCTCTCTTCCAAACGGACCTTCCCAACTAAAATACTAATATATGTTAAATATGAAATATATACATCACATAAATTAAATAATGAAACAGGGAATATCAGGTTAAACCAGGTTCATGCAATAGTACTCATGTATTTGGGTCATTACCAAAAATCAACACAAAAAACACTAACATTCTAATCAAACCCCAATGGGAAACAATATTTTCTAGATTACCATGCATATTTCCAAATTTGAACACATATATATTTCCAAATTTGAACACATATCCACTACTCACAAGCTTTAATTTCCACAAAAGCAATTCCACAACCCAGTAATTCAGTTCAAAATTAAACAACCCTGTTCCTCCAGTCCTGCCCCATGCATGTCTCTACTTTCACTTTAATGTTTATTTTTTATTCCAGCCATGAAATGTAACTTTCAATCCCTTTAGAAAGTCATTGAAGCCTGTGACTCGAACACTTTTTATTACACTGCACTTTGTAACATTCATTGCCAACTATCCGTAAAGAAATCAAAGATACAATCTTGCAAACATCTGAGTTAATTCTAATCGACTTACTGTTATACTACCTATGATTAAAATCAAATTTAATAACAAATAATTTACTTTTTAAACTTATATTTATGGCACATAAATTTATATTGATCACTGGTTTCAAATGTTACTTCAGCAAATTATCAGTCAATGAGAAAGTTCTTCAAATTGTTGGAATAGCAAGCGCAGACACAAATGGAAAATAACAGCTCTCCAAGCGTACATAATTATAGTAAATTGCATACAAAAATTTCAATAAGTAACAAAACAGATTATCATATTTCTGATCTGCATTATGTAACATATATTGGATTCTTTAACCAACAGTGACAAACGAAACACAAACATCCATTTTTCCCAACAATTGATGCATTATTGTCCAAAGCTGACCATTCTGAATGACCGATATCTATTTGATATCTAAAACCGTTGTTCTACTTGTGTATTTAAGTCATTTCCTCTCTACGATCCTTTCCATGATAAGTCACAAGACTCAAGAACAAAGTACTACAGTTCACAAATAAATCCCATGATCTAATGTTGAATTTTGCCTTAAACTTTTTATCCATACTGAGGTTCTAGAAAAACAAGCAATACTTGGTTCTAATGAATCAGAAGATTTGCATGCCCTTCTTTGTATCTGATTGATAAAACTGGTGAAAATCAGAAGAGCAACGACCTGTTGGCAGTAATAAATTTATTTCAGTTTTTATGAGTGCGCGATTTACACACTTGAATTTGGGTAAGTTGTAAATATAATGCGGAAAAATGCATATCAAAAACTTTAAATTTATGGTCAGGGGAAAAATCACACAACAAAACATTCAATCATTATCATAGCAATTCACATCATAGTATCAAAGATTGGCTTTTTTTGTTGTTTTTTATACTTTAGTTTTTCAATGTACCAACTTAAATGGTTACCCACAAAACATTGGAGATTTAATATGTACATAATGGCTATATACAAAAAAGCAACTTTTCCTAAACCCATCTCAGTCCTGATGAGTTTGTACCTTAGTATACAGCAGAAAAATACAGAACTACATTTCAATCAAGTTCATTCGTTGCTATAATATACAAACTGTGAGGTTTCAAATCATCGAATTTTATTTGATTGAAAGCAGCTAGCTATCTTTACTTCTATCCACAAACCTGTATCACCCTTAGGCATATAGCACAGATACTATACTTTTACCTGCAAGGTACAGAACTTAAAAACAAATAAACACTTCTCACCAAATTGTGACAAGTTTAACACTGTCAATAATTTCCTGGGTCTCAAATGTGACTTTGTACTCAATTAAATGTCATAAAACACTTCTCACTCAAAATATTGTAAAGATAAGACTCAAGAATTTTGTGGTACTTGAGGACATTTGGCGAGTGTTTTATGTAAAACATTTACTGATGGCTTAGGGGTGTTGCCCCTAAACACAAATAACATTTTGTTCAATCTTTTGAAAGAAAAAAATCACATCATGAAAGAGAAAAAAAGTAACAAAAATCAAGCAGATCAGAACTACGGAATTCCATTAGGGCCATCACCTTTGAATGTGTTGATTAGAGCATGATGTTGATAACGCTTTAGTATGAAAATGAAATTGCGAAAATCAAGATACAACCCTAATGAAAATGCGGTATCATATTATGATTGTGAACACAAAATAGTATATCACATCATCATATGATCTATCCTATTACCCTGTTTTCGTTACCTAGTTTCGTAATTTCGCGTTTTCACTATTGTTCTATCGAGTACTGAGTTTCAGATAAACACAAAGGCGATGGCCCTAACAGAATTCATAACAGAACAGGTCTCAGCATAATTTATATTGCCCAATGCAGAGGCCAAGTGTGTGTGTTTGTGTGTATTTCGAAGTTTATGAGGTCTTTCCAAAGCTGCATTATGTGAGGACCCAGTGTGTTCCAGCACTTCTATCTAATTTACTTACAACAGACTCATAGAAAGTAGAGACAAATTTGAATCATAGCTGCAATTTCCAGCTATTCGTCTTACTCAATCTGTCATTTTGGTCTGGTATTGTGCCATGGGGGGGGGGAAACCGGAATACGCGAAGGGAACCCCATCAGTTCGGCATGGTGACCACCAACCAAACTTAAATGCGTCCTGACCTGGTACCCCAACAGCAGCAGTGAGAAGAGAGCGTGCAAACCACTACACTAGCTAGACATCTAAGAAGAGGCATTGTCATAGAGATGGGCATCCTCCATACAGAGATTAGACAGGCAAGCAATTATTATTATAGCTCAAATCAAATCCATACTGCCATCAACTTACATGTGACCAGAGTCAAATCATGAGGCGTAAATTAAAATGGAGGACACGCAGATGAAAGCAACATGGTCAGTGTAAAATTATTGTGTTATGTTTACATTTTTTTAGTTATCTCTTTCTGTTTATAATTTTAACTCTTAAAATATATGTCTGAGTGGTCTAAGGATATTAAGTATTGGTTCTACCCAAGAAACTGATGTAAGTGTCTTGATTGGCCTAATTGGCTTTTGACACGATCAAGCTAGAATAAATAGGTTTCAACAAATGGGGGCCCGATGTCTGGCCTGTTTATTCTGTTTATCTACAATACACAAATGTGTAAAATAATAATAAACAACATTTAGCAATCACATTGCATGGAAATGAAATACAATTTTCAAATATGTATTGAATACGACAGACAAGCTGTGGGACACACAGGAAAGCAACAGGACGCACACTCTGTGAACAATATGGCAGCAAACTAATGACAGCTGTAACTAGGACCCGCCACTGTGAGCTACACAAAATATTCAGATAAAGAGCCAATAAAGTGGTTATGTTTGTTTATCTGAGCATTGACAAAAGTTTCCAGCACAATATCTCATTGAAATATTGAACATATTGGCTACATATTCGTTTCAATTGAAAATCCAACACCTGAGACAGTATGGTTTTGAAGTACTGTAACAACCATTGGGGAAGAGTAAATGGGTGACATGGCTTACTGAGACAGTATGGTTTTGAAGTACTGTAACAACCATTGGGGAAGAGTGGGTGACATGGCTTACTGAGACAGTATAGTTTTGAAGTACTGTGCAACCATTGGGGAAGAGTGGGTGACATGGCTTACTCTGCCATTCTCCCAATTAGTCAATGGCTACCTATTTGAACATTTGGATAAAAAATATTTTTGGGCTACTTTTTCTTTATGAAATCCTATAAAATGCCCAGAATAGGTAGGATTTCAACACTGTATGGTAAATTGTGCTAAGAACAATTTTAGCCAATGGGACGACTGTCAAAGATGTTATACGTTTCGCTCGCTACAAGACCTCGTAACTAATATTTGTCCTCTCTGCATAAATCCAAAAATTTTCCCTCTCTGCATAAATTCAAAAAGTTTGTTTCAATTTCAGAACACAAATATGGGATAAAGGGCTACACAAATATGGGATAACGGGCTACACAATTCTGAACTACATGTAATAATGTATACATTATTTCGTCCTTCCGCATACTGCAGATCAAGTCAGGGGGAAAAAGTCCTAATGTTAAACTTGTTGGTCGCGAGGCTAAACATCGAACTTCACCCCTCACAGTTTATAATGTATACATGGAGGCATTGTTGTTAGGTTATTATACTATACCTATGAGGATACTGTCATGCAAGATTTGTAACGGAATTAAAAGGACTCCTGCAGGACAGATTTTATTGTGTTGGAAAATCAATGCATACTGGTATTAAGCGATGGTACAGCAATTATCTGCATCATTAATGCTCTTTTTCTAGGAAAGATGGTGATGTATTTTCTTATATATTGCATAGTTCTTCAATTATAATGTTAACTACGAGTACCCTTTTACTGACATGGAGTATCAAAATCAATTTTTACAAGGTGCTATTCAGTATTGTATAATGACAAAATTGACCTTTTGTGCAATACAGATAGTACATGTATGGAAAAATATTTACATAAATTAACTGTTTGTAAAGGACTTCATATGTTTAACAAATAAATTCAACATGTTTGATTTTTTTATTACATAAAAACTCACTTTAACTCAGTAAATGAAATCTAATATTTGAGAAAATTAACTTTTATTTGAAAGGCAATTGTAATAGGAGAATACAATTATTTAAGCTTATACAAATTAAGAAAACTTTCCAGAGAAAGACACAAACCATGCACATTAGGCCCCAAGTTAAATACTTTTTTTACTATCGTAGAACATGTCAATGAAAAAGGATATGACATCAAAATCTTTAACAGACATTCGAAACATATACATTTAAACGTCTTTTACAAATGCTCAAAATAATGACAATGAGCATACTTTTCTGACAACTCAAATATACATACTTGCTGGTAAGCATTATTAAAGTGCATTTTACATTGAGCAGACTGAATACCAGAAAGTCTTCATACTTAAATTCTCCAGCTTAAAATAAGACAAAAATGTAGCCTAAACAGGATATATCAGTAATTGTACCCAAGGCTTCGTGCTTTGAATCTTCACAGGTGCTTCAATCACCCGTCACATAATTATGCACAATTATGTGTCAAAACTGTACAAAAAAATATGTTCTGCTTACCACAATCATCTGCAATTACATACAACCAATGATCTGCCTCAATGACTGAATACTGCCGCAACACAATACAAATAATAGTTTGTTTTTGTAAATCTTTTTTTAACACTTTCAATGACTTGATTTAGGAGACAAGCTATTTTAGGTATTTTAGTATTATTCATACTTTACTAACTTTAGATCAATCTCAGGTCTATGCTATTTTGTAATATTACAATATCCATAAATAAATAAAGTAACATTTAAGGATATCAATTTCATAATTGTACAATTGCTACAATGTATTAAATGTTTTAATTTTATAAACTTATTGTTATCACAGTACTATGGTAACTTGGGGCAGAGGGCGGGGCATCAATACTTTGTTAATAATAATCTTTAACAAAACATAATTTAAGTCAAATATGACAAATATTTAAACAAAAATACTTGTTTCAATACACATTTACAAAATTTAAGACAAAAGCAAACATTAAACCTTAAATTATTAAAGTGTAACATTATACACGAGGAGGACAGTCCAAAAGCCACATTGTTGTTTAATGGTTACTGTTGCAGTAACAGTCAGTACCTGGGACACATGATGGAACATTAAACCTGAGGAGGACAGTCCAAAAGCCACATTGTTGTTTAATGGTTACTGTTGCAGTAACAGTCAGTACCTGGGACACATGATGGGAACATTAAACATGAGGAGGACAGTCCAAAAGCCACATTGTTGTTTAATGGTTACTGTTGCAGTAACAGTCAGTACCTGGGACACATGATGGGAACATTAAACATGAGGAGGACAGTCCAAAAGCCACATTGTTGTTTAATGATTACTTTTGCAGTAACAGTCAGTACCTGGGACACATGATGGGAACATTAAACATGAGGAGGACAGTCCAAAAGCCACATTGTTGTTTAATGGTTACTGTTGCATAACATTCAGTACCTGGGACACATGATGGAACATTAAACATGAGGAGGACAGTCCAAAAGCCACATTGTTGTTTAATGGTAACTGTTGCAGTAACAGTCAGTACCTGGGACACATGATGGAAACATTAAACATGAGGAGGACAGTCCAAGAGCCAAATTGTTGTTTAATGGTTACTTTTGCAGTAACAGTCAGTACCTGGGACACATGATGGGAACATTAAACTTGAGGAAGACAGTCCAAAGCCACATTGTTGTTTAATGGTTACTTTTGCAGTAACAGTCAGTACCTGGGACACATGATGGGAACATTAAACATGAGGAGGACAGTCCAAAAGCCACATTGTTGTTTAATGGTTACTGTTGCAGAACAGTCAGTACCTGGGACACATGATGGAACATTAAACATGAGGAGGACAGTCTAAAAGCCACATTGTTGTTTAATGGTAACTGTTGCAGTAACAGTCAGTACCTGGGACACATGATGGAACATTAAACATGAGGAGGACAGTCCAAAAGCCACATTGTTGTTTAATGGTTACTGTTGCAGAACAGTCAGTACCTGGGACCAGTGTTTTTCCTCACTTTTGAGGGAAAGGTGGCGGGGCCCTTCAGATGGGGAATTTTACACCATAAGGGGATTTTTTTTTGGGAAAAACATTATTACATGTTTATATTCTACTCAGTTATAAAACATTAATGAATTGTTTGTCACAAATTATAACTTACATTATGCACCAACTTGGTTTTATGAAAATTTCTGGGATTGTTTACAAAAAATTCCTCTGTCTTAGTCAGTTTTTGTCCGATTTAGGTCAATTTTTTTTTTTTATAAAGTGTATATTTTGAAGGGAATTTTAAGGTAAATATAGGGGAAAAATATATACTTTTTAAGCAGGGGAATAGGGCTAAATTTCGGCCCCCAAAACACACTGGGGACACATGATGTTCAGCACATGTTCTACTTTGATCTGTCTCATTCACCATGCACAAAGTCTAGTCAAGAAAATTCTTCAGACATTACGATTAAATGCATGATTAAATCAATCATCTCGTCAGACATTACGATTAAATGCATGATTAAATCAATCATCTCATCAGACATTACGATTAAATGCATGATTAAATCAATCATCTCGTCAGACATTATGATTAAATGCATGATTAAATCAATCATCTCATCAGACATTACGATTAAATGCATGATTAAATCAATCATCTCATCAGACATTACGATTAAATGCATGATTAAATCAATCATCTCGTCAGACAGTTACACCAATCAATATGACAATGTCCTTTACTATATTCAACAAATCAAAAGAATCAACGTAATTTTGTATACATTTCATCTACTCAGTAGTATGGATTTTGAAGACACAACAGTGCACAAATACGCAACAAAAAATAAATAATGTTTTGCACAATAATAGTCTTATAACGCACCAACCACAACATAATTCTGAAGACAAGAAAGACAACTCGGTAAAAAAGTATTGTAAATGTTTTAGGATCATCTACAGTGATCTCCCTTGTTACAGTTTCTAAAGAGCACAACCCAATAACAACATTTTGTGTTAAGCTGACATCATCATAAATATTTTGTTTTAAATCATTAATACCAAGATGACAGTCTCTGACAGATATCTTGAAATATTCAACTTTGTAAACTACTTTGTTTCTATAGATTTTTAAGATTTATTTTACACTGATTAGAACAGTTTAATGTACATGAAAAAGATCATTATAAGTTTGATAGAGAAAGCGATGGTTATAATAAATACAACCTAAATGAAAATTCCATTGTCATATACTATATTGGGTTAGTAAAGTTTCCATAGAATTTAGGAGTTATTCAGCAAATATGAAGGGAGCATACTGCAAAATAATTTGGAAATATTGTTCATTGTTATTTCCCTTGTATACAGTCCAAGGATACATTCCTGCTTCTACCTTGAACAAATACATTTAAAAACCAATAACCAACCAAAATGCAGAAGTAATACATCAAGCTAATATTTAAATAAATAAGTCTAACAGTTCAACATCTGAAACTCAAAACGGTACATTCTGTTGATTTAAAGGCCAGAGATTCTTTATTTTAATATCTCAAGACATTTTTGGAAAACTGTCCACTCGGTTATAATTACAATTCAATGCAATCTTTGTTATATAAACAAGCAATATAAAAATCAACATGATTAAGGTTGAATTAATATAGTTGGTTTAAATTTTGTTGATAATGAGGGGATCAACCATTTATAGTAAACAGGGGGAATCATGGTTTTCTGTTTATAAACACTTTGCAATCGTCTGCATTTATAAATCGTCTGTTTTACCTATATGGACACATCCATGTTTTTAACGGTTCTCACTTGCATTTTTACAGACTATACATGTTTCACTGTGTTTTTACATTATAATGCACCTATCACATTATAATGACCCAGGGAATTAGACAAATTTTATTTTGTGGGATCTAATTCCCCACACTAGAGCCAAGCATATTTGTCTTAATCCCGTCAGTGGGAGATGCTCTATGTCCATCAAATGGCCTGGGGGCCTTTTTTACCGGGATCTAAAATCCGACTAAAGTCTATAACCCCAGGACCCGGAATCATTCGGAATATCAAATACCCCCCTGTCGGGAATCGCTTTCAGTCTAAAGTCCCGTCCATGCCCGCCGCTACCCCCCTGGGGCAAAACATTGATAGGTGCATAACTGTGAGTTGAACACTTTTTAGTTTAATATCCAGATAGAATACAGCAGCAGTGGAATAAATGAAATCGACAAACTCTGGCCTAAGATTTCTAGGTTGAAATATATGAAACCCTATTGTAGGCTTGGCTAAATGTACACACAAATTCTCTACATTCTTCTTACATATGAGGCATGTTGTGGAAAAACTGCACTTAATGCAAGTGCATAAAGTGTCATCCCTAATTAGCCTATGCAGTCTGCACAGGCTGATTAGGGACTTCACTTTAGCCACATGCATTAGAACCAGTTTTCCCAAGGCATGCCTCTTTTTTGTGTGTGGTGCATAATGGGATTATGGTATTGCATAACAGGATGGCAACAGGCTGTTGTTTACAATTTCTCTACCACTCCTTTTATTTTTGTGTGTGTTATTTAAGAAATATGATATCAAATGAATTATCTTTCTAAGCAACTTATGATGAAATGAATGACGTTCTGGTGCACATATTTTACAAGCAACAGACCTCATGAAAAAAAAAGCTGCTCTCAGTTGTTTTTTTTATGGTTTTTTTTTTTTTTTGCAAAATTTGCTTGTTAATCATATGTATTTACAGTATGCGGTTTAGATCATCTGAATACTGTTCATTTGCAGACTTAAAACATATCGCAGACAAATTTCTGCCCGTTTTAGTACACGATTTCAAACTCAGTTTAGCTCCAAGTTTTGACGGCTTGAATTCAGTGTTTATATTGCTGGTCCCTGTGACTTCGAGCCATAGGGATTTGACTTTATTACTAAAGCAATTCCACTTTTACTGAATGCTATTTTCTCAGCATTTTGTTAATGTCACCACTTATGAATCCATTAATACAAAGCTTATAATTATGACACTGAAGCTACTTTTTCTACTTATGGGTACTATGTTTTAGCCATTTTTAAGCCATTCACAAGGGCGACAAAGTATCATAATTTCTTATTTGTTGGTTTTTTACAAATGTTGTTTGCCATTTGTCCTTGAGCAATTATATAGTTAATTCTGGTGAACGTTCACTTGCTCTGGGACAAGCTGAGCAATACAGACAATAGACGCTTCCACAAATGTCAATCATATTCAAATTATTCTGCAATATTATCCATTCATCGCACTTAGATATCACGTGTTTAGCCATTAAACTATTTCATACAAAAGAGCATGTGCATAATGTTTGTGATATTCAAATGAGCACGTGGTAATGTTTGTGATTTTCGATTAATGAAAATTAATCCTTTAACAATAGCTGGGGAGGAGTTTCAACCATTCGTGGCAAAACCCGGATCGATCTATTGATTTCGCCACCCCTGCTTGAAAACTACTTTGTCATTGATATCAGTCTAAAATGACAATTCCAGTTTTTTCTCTGAACATGTTGATAAATATATTTACTAGAAACAAAAGAAGTGTACAATGTTTATCTTTGTAACGAACGTTCTGTTGCAGAACAAAGTACTGAGATATGCAAAACAATAATGTGTGAAATTTCTCTTCAATATGATATATTGACATCAAAAACAAAAACACTTTTCAATGAAAGGTTAAGTTTACCTCTGGAATTGATACGATCGCAGAAAACAGCTGTTTCTGACATAGTTAGTCTAGATTGTCGTCTGTGACCAAATTGTCACCAATTTTGATCTGTAAGGATTTATCAGAGTAGGAATATTTTCAATTAAAAGTCTTGTGAGGACATCACAGCAAGTTTGGGCATTCAAGTTATCTGTTGCAGACTGTTACAGTTCTATACAACATACGTTTACCAATTACCTTTAGTTCTTGGAAAAGTATGAGAACAATAGCCCGTAAATAGCTGTCATTTGAAAATCCTCTTTTTGGAGGGGGCATATATAAGTCATTCCGTCCATCTAGTTGTCTGTGGGTGGGTGTTCATGTCCATCCAGGCAGCAACTCTATTTACATCACGGAGAGGCTAATCATTGGTTCTTGCACTCTGCATTTCCACTCAATACCTTCTCTTATGCACCTATCAATAATTTCCCCCAGGGAGGGAGAGTGGCCGGCATATACAGACTTTAGACTGAAAGCAATTCCTGACAGGCGGGAATAGGACACGCCGAATGATTCCGGGTCCCGAGAAATAGACTTTGTTCGGGATTTTAGATCCCAATAATATTGGCCCCCGGGCCCTTTGATACACCAATTAAGCATCTCACATTGAGGGGTTTATTCATAATGTGGCTTTTATTCTATCTGCCCAATGAATCACACCATGATGTTACATTCAAATCTTGTTGGCACTTCACAAGATTCTAGACAAACAGATTTCTATATACCATTGAGGACATAAATTATAACACCTCAAAACCAGAATAATTGTCATCCATTACCCTTTGCTGACTTAACAAAAACATAATATGGGTCAGATGTTCATTACTGCATTAATAGAAATGACAAATCAAACAACATAAAACATGCAAGAATTTGATATTCATGAAGTGACTCAAAAACCTATCTCTAAATTGTAATTATTGAAATGAAAGTTATTTTAAAGTTCTACATCATGCAGAGCTCTTTTCACTGGGCTATTAGCTGTTACCATATTTGCTGTTACCCCTGACATTGACAGTGTATTGATTTAAAAGTCTGATATTGGTAGAAAACCAATTGAAAAGTAAATCTAAATCCAAGAATAATAAAAGTACCATAAACCCGTTAAAGGGTTCACTAAAAATCCTTATTTCCAATAGACTCAACCTATCTAAATATACTTTATATAAACTTTGACATTCCAAAGGAAATCTGCTGAAAGTTGGAATAAAACTCTGGTACACTGATAGCAAGAATTTTTTTAGCTGTTCTGATTGGCAGTGTGTATAAAAACATTGGAGGTTCAAAACTGCCATGTATAAAAACATTGGAGGTTCAAAACTGCCATGTCAAAACCCGATACCTGATTTCAACTTGTAGTAAATAATCCCCCTCTGGCTGCAGCCTAAATATCACACCCTGCACAAAGCCTTGCGCGAAAGTACACAGGTCAATGTTATGACCATGTGAGATTACTGAAAACAAATCACCCTTCCTACCTCCATACTCGGAGAGTCAGTGTGTTAAAGGCGCTGTCGATGAGTTGTCGAGCCTCGGTTTCGGTGTGGCAGCGTACATCGTTCACCGCCAGGATGTGGTCACCCACGCGAAGCTGACCGCTGGAAATGGCCTTACCACCTGCATCAAACTGAAATAGACAAAAGTAGCTTTAACTGACAAAGGAAATATTTTGTAAATTGACCAAAAAATATCCAGAAATTAAATCAGCAAGGTAAATTTGACTGGCAATCTAACTAAAACCCCTATCACACAAGAGCCCGCCCTTACCACATCAACCACATCCAGCAAGGACGTGGTGTGGTTGGCCTTTGACATGGTGTGGACCGAGGGATACGCAGCGGGGATCAGGCTATGTCTTTGTGGACGTTGAGGACGTGAGGTGGTTTTGAGCATGCTCAACACATGTGTTGTGAGGATGTGGAAAAAAGAGGTTCTTACAGTATTAACCATTTAATGTAATACTACGGACAATTTTAGCATTTTTGTGACATATCAATAACACAGTATGCACTTCATGAATGTAGTACCAATGTGGAGACTTCAGGCTGCACATACTTTACGCATCACCAATAAGACATGCACAGGACTGCTACAGGCCAGTATGAGGTCTTTCTCTGCTTCTACCACATTAATGAAGTCTTGACTGCACATTTCCTACATAATATACTGTGTTCTACTTGAGAAGTGGTATGCACTGCGCCAGTAGTGAGTCAATTACACCAAGTCTGTTCGAAATGTATAAATACTCCATGAAATGCTATCTCTGCCAATGAAAAGCCAGAAGATAAATTGAACCCTTACCATAAATAGTCCGTATGCAAGGACAACAGACAATGACAGATTTCGAACTTACTGCCATAATGCTTGCAATGCTAAGACGGGTTCAACAAAGAAGAGCAAGGATTTGCTGTGTTCGTAACTGGCTAAATGCTGACAGCCGACTTCAGTATGGACACCACCATATACTCCTGGAGCATTTGAGACTTTGCGATGTTAAGACACTTGTCAACTCCCTTAACAACAACCCTAGCATTTCAAAGAGCATGTTGACACTGTATGACTAACACTATCAATGAGTCCTCCTTGCATAAGACATTATCATTTATAATGGATAATAAAATATGTGTGTTACAATCCAGTGTATAAACTATATCTATTACATCGTCACGTTTTTTGTACAGCTTAATGACCTCGTATTAAGATAGCTGATACGGACAAACAATGTGTTTTAAGCCTACATGTATGTGTTCTTATTTTTGGTAAGTTAAGTCACCATGTGAATAGTGAGAAATATGGGGGACATTTTGTTATGATAGAAGATTTAAAATAAAGAAACTCATTTTTTTCGGCGTAGCTGTCTAAGATCACTTTTGACCTACATTCCTTGTGATAATTATGCAGCGGGAAAATTGAATGCCAATAGAATTGGGCAAATGTTCTAGTTTTAGGGAATGCAAACTTACAACAATGGTTTAATGTATACCAACAACTATTGCATACTTTTGGGGATTAAAATGTACATAATTGTTTACATAAGCGGTTTAAATAAAGTTAAAAACATATTCTCGATATACACTCTAGAACTAAGCATAAGTATGAACATATTTTCTCATTGTATGTCATGAACAGATTATTATATTAATTCCCAGAATAAATCCACTATTTTGTTTAGCCTAGCAGCACGCTCTATAAATACCAATTGATTCTAGCGAGTTCCACACACTCACGATCATTCTAAAAATAGCGCGCGTTAAGTTGCCTTTGTATAGCTGTTATAATATACATGCATTAATAAACATCCAGAGAATCATAAAAGCGAATATTTCAATAAATGGGGAATTAATGTTTATAAACTTTCTGTGCATGTTAATTTGAAATTGAATTGTGGTTTCATTCAAGGAAAAGAGACAACGTTAAGAATTAATTAGAATTGCACATTTCTATCAACTTCTCCAGTAGATGTTAATCAACCTATACCAAGATATCTTTCAATAAATAAAATGTGGTGAAATAAGTCTCGGAATATGTCGAAATGATATTCATGTTACTTTTACTTCATTAATTTCGCGTAGCATTATACATTATTTGCAATACCAATTATACACAGAAACCTTTGATACATCATATTCCTACAGAATATAATTTTAAATCGCCATAGTCTAATGAAATGTTATGTTTGTGTTATCAAAAATGGAAGTCATCATTATTTCAAATGCGCTGCATGTTCTCTGAAGATTGCTTCTCATTCGGATACACAGTATAAATGATTAACTGACTTCGAAATGTGTATGTGTTATGCATAGATAACTTCCAAGATAAAGGTAGGGTATATTACTTATGAATATACGCGTCTGATACAAAATAATTTTAATTCATTCCCTCATTTATTTTTATACATTGTTAATTTGTTAAATTTGGCTGACAAATTTATATTATAATGATGTAAACGTAAATTATTTAGGTTATTTATGTATCACTGGTGAAAACGTGGGGGCAGTATGATCGGCTTATTCATGGTACTAATATGAATAATTATTGAATTTATCACAATTTAATTTTGAGATCCGAGAAGTTTTCTTATGGTGTCCGAAATAATCTGGGGTACGAGAAATCGCCTTATATAGATCTAGGTGGGGACCGAAAAATCTGGGGTCCGAGAAACCACGTAACCGATCATTTTAGCCCTCTTGTATTATGTTTAGGGTAAAAATGATATCTCTATATCAATGCCAATTGTCTTTTCTAAAGACATTTCTTGTTCGAAATGTATTCAATTGTGGTGTTGTATGCTGCTTGAGTAATAAGTGAGTAATAATTTCAATAATGTCAATACAATACTGCTCCAGCAAAACAACCATTTTTCGTGATTCAGACAGTTTGAATGATTGAGTCATAGGCAAGTCGTTGCAGAGTTATCTGTGGATTCAGACAGTTTGAATGACTGAGTCATAGGCAAGTCGATGCAGAGTTATCTGTGGATTCAGACAGTTTGAATGACTGAGTCATAGGCAAGTCGTTGCAGAGTTATCTGTGGATTCAGACAGTTTGAATGATTGAGTCATAGGCAAGTCGTTGCAGAGTTATCTGTGGATTCAGACAGTTTGAATGACTGAGTCATAGGCAAGTCGTTGCAGAGTTATCTGTGGATTCAGACAGTTTGAATGATTGAGTCATAGGCAAGTCGATGCAGAGTTATCTGTGGATTCAGACAGTTTGAATGATTGAGTCATAGGCAAGTCGTTGCAGAGTTATCTGTGGATTCAGAGAGTTTGAATGATTCAGTCATAGGCAAGTCGATGCAGAGTTATCTGTGGATTCCGACAGTTTGAATGACTGAGTCATAGGCAAGTCGATGCAGAGTTATCTGTGGATTCCGACAGTTTGAATGATTGAGTCATAGGCAAGTCGATGCAGAGTTATCTGTGGATTCAGACAGTTTGAATGATTGAGTCATAGGCAAGTCGTTGCAGAGTTATCTGTGGATTCAGACAGTTTGAATGATTGAGTCATAGGCAAGTCGATGCAGAGTTATCTGTGGATTCAGACAGTTTGAATGACTGAGTCATAGGCAAGTCGATGCAGAGTTATCTGTGGATTCCGACAGTTTGAATGATTGAGTCATAGGCAAGTCGATGCAGAGTTATCTGTGGATTCAGACAGTTTGAATGACTGAGTCATAGGCAAGTCGATGCAGAGTTATCTGTGGATTCAGACAGTTTGAATGATTGAGTCATAGGCAAGTCGTTGCAGAGTTATCTGTGGATTCCGACAGTTTGAATGATTGAGTCATAGGCAAGTCGATGCAGAGTTATCTGTGCGAAATAGCGCTGAGAGATTGCTCCAGGTCCAATCTCATTAAAATCAAATCCTAACATTGTTAGGATCTGAAGACTTCGTATAACAGGTCATGTTCAAATGACCTTCCGAACAATAAAACATCAGCCCTGCTGCATCCAATGAAATTGCCATTTGCACAGCAATGTTTAGCCACGGTTTTTGAAAAGTGATGCATTTCCAGCTGGAAAAAAATCATTTACAGTTAATTTTCACGCGGATAACAATGGATATAGTGGTACCTCAGGCAAGTAAACATCCAAAGCTCACGTTAATTATGTGTATAATGTTTGCGGTTTATATATGAAGTTTTAAGATTTTGAAGGCAACAGTTTGATTGGCTCCTAAAAAGGTCATCTGAACATGACCCCTAATGCGAAGTCATCAGATCCAGTCATCCATAATATAGCTGCATCAGACTGGAGATGATTTTAATGAGATTGCTCCATGTCACTCTGTTGTACCTGCATGCAGAGTCATGCCAATTGATTTCGTGGCAGCATATGCTACCATTCCATGTAGATTTGCTGAGCAATTACTTGCATAAAATAGTCTGACTATGTGACGGCTTGAGCTTTACCATTGAAGAAAATTTACTGAATGACTTTTTGGCCAACAACTACTAGCAAATCATAGCATCAAGCAGGGAATAATAACGCAAGTTTTAACTGTGGACAGTTTACTCAAAAACACAATTTTCATGATTAAACAAATACATTAAGAAAATTAATGACTGAATTATAAAGTATGCCTGCACACCACAGGGTTTATACTTCATATAAAATATATTTAACAGGAAACACTTAAATTGCCATGCAAAAAATGTATCTAACTAACAACTATGTCAATGACTACCAATAAAATGGGGATGAACATTAATTGTCCTCAACAAACACAAAGGAACAGTAACTGAACACCGAATACCTGAGATGTTTTCCACCAGGCGCAGTGCCCAGCAGTGTTTCATTATTTATCATGGAGATTGGACCACTTCCTTCACTGTGTCAGATTACTGGTAATGACAATGCCACATTTCATAGTATTAATAGTTTACCCTGCAAGGACAATGGTGTACAATAAATACAGGTATACATATACCTTTTTTTCAGTTTTTGTTTGTTTTCCTTTTTTTTATTTAGGTCAAACTGCGCCTGAAGTAAGCAGTATACAATGTCATAAATTTCAGCCAAACAAACATGGTGTTTTACGTGCCCCCATTATTCATCTTAAAATGTCTTACAGCATTATGCATTTGCCGAAAAAAGGTTTTACTTTGATATGTCATAAATGAATAAGCGCTTAGATGCTAATCACGTACAGCAATTGAATGATAAATGAATACCCAAACATTTCTACATTTGAATTTATGGTCCATGAGACCTGGTGGATCTTTATGGCTTTAATTCAAAGCACATACTTTTCAAACAATGGAAGGCAAATATCTCTAAAGTTGAATTTTTTTTATTTCATACTTTTTAACATCCATGTTTAAGTGTTACCGTTAGCCAAAAAAAACAATGGCTACTTAAATATTACACATTTTCTGGGAAAATTATTCCATGATGGCCTACATATTTGCAAGTACAAAAACTTAAGCTATTGATTTCCTACGGCCAACCTGGAAGCTTCTCAAATGATTCACAAAGTCATTAAACATGTATACCTGTGTGCTATTCAGACAAACGTAAGATTTAATCAAGATTCTACTAACACCATAAATGTATGAAATGTAAAAATCAATAAAAACAAGAGCTGTCGGAGGACAGCGCACTCGACTTTTATTGTGCTTGTCAGAGTTACTGGCTTTTTTTTTCTAAAACAAGAAATATGGGAATTCCACGAAAACCAAATTTTTCTAACGAAACGCATTAAAGTCAGCACATCAATAAAATTTTTAGTAATGGTGATCTTGACCTTGACCCCACCAACCCCATATGCAATCCCAAACGAGGTCTCGATATAAGGTATCTATTTATGAAATATCTCAATGTCTTCACAAGCTATTGAGCATAAACTGTTTTTCTGTTTTTAGTAATGGTGACCTTGACCCCACCCACCCCATATGCAATCCCAATCAAGGTCTAATTATAAGATATCTATGTATGAAGTTTCATTAAAATATCTCAATGTGTTCTTAAGCTATTGAGCAGAAACCATTTTTTATTTTTAGTAACGGTGACCTCGACCTTGACCCCAACCACCCTATATGTAATCGCAAGCGAGGTCTCGATATAAGGTATCTATTACGTTTCATTTAAATATCTCAATGCGTTCTCAAGTTATTGAGCGGAAACCGTTTTTTCTATTGTTAGTAACAGTGACCTTGACCTTGACTGCACCCATCCCATATGCAAAGTAAAGCGAGGTCTCGATATAAGGTATCTATGTATTAAGTTTCATTAAAATATCTCAATGCGTTCTCAAGTTATTGAGCGGAAACCATTTTTCTATTTTTAGTAACAGTGACCTTGACCCCACCCAACCTATATGCAATCCCAAGTGAGGTCTCGATATAAAGTATGTACGTATTAAGTTTCATTAAAATATCTTAATGCCTTCTCAAGTTATTGAGCGGAAACCGTTTTTATATTTTTAGACTATTGGCAGAAGGCAACGGTCTTTTGAGAGGGGAATTTCCAAAAAAGGTATCGCGGAAAACTACTTCTTTTCTGTGCAGGCTATTAGTCAGTGAATCGAAACCAGAAAGGGTCCTTCTTCAAAACATCAAAATTTGACAACAGTTGTCTTACATTTTAATTATTTAAGACAATGTATGTAATATGTATTATAATGTGTATATCATGTGATTAATTACAGTTACAGTTTGTAAAATGGTCAATTTATAAAAAAATAACTTTAAACTAATGACACCCCTTACTTTTCCTATTTACTTGTATGTAACCGAAATATTTACCAGAGTATCCTAAATTTAGACCACCAACCATCCGCTATTTTTGACTCGTTGCGAAAGTGTTTTTTCTTAAACTTGTAACCAATTCTCATTCTGTATATTTTGACAACAAATTACTGCAATTTATTAATTTTAATCTGTACTATGGACAATCGCGAGCTTGCATCGTATGATCTATTTTGACTCAGTAGGCTACGAACAAAGATCTATAAATAAACATGTTTATTTATAGATCTTTGGCTAAGAAGCACTAACAATCGGTGTGCCTAACTACTACGCTTCATCCGTTATTCTGGCCCTTAAAGATTGACTTGTTAACTGGCATGTATATAATTCCGTTTGCATTAGATAATTAGCTCGAACAATTTAGTTTTTTGTTAATTACAAATTAGTTTTCATTATGATGTCGTATACTATTGAATAAGAAGCCAAATTATAAAATTTAAAGGTGGGAAAGTGAACTTCATTCAAACAAATGTTTCCTTTTAGCAAAAATGCACATGCTTTTAGTTTCTTTTGTTGCCAACAGTCTTTTTACACTGTCAGCGTTTTGATTACTAACAGTGACCTTGACCCTATCCACCCTATATGCAATCCCAAGCGAGGTCTCGATATAAGGTATCTATGTACTAAGTTTCATTAAAATATCTCAATGCATTCTAAAGTTATTAAGCAGAAACCCTTTTTCTATTTTTAGTAACAGTGACATTTGACCTTGACCTCACCCAACCAATATGCAATCCCAAGTGAGGTCTTGATATAAGGTATCTTTGTATTAAGTGCTATTAAAATATCTCAATACGTTCTCAAGTCATTGAGTGGAAATCGTTTTTCTATTTTTACTGACCTTGACCCCACCCACCCCATATGCAATCCCAATCGAGGTCTCGCTAAAAGGTATCTATGTTTGAAGTTTCATTACAATAGCTTAATCTGTTCTTGAGTTAGAGAGCGGAAACGAAAAGTAGAGAAACTAGCTTACCAAAAAACTTTAACCTGTCCATACAGCATACATGTAAAATTTCTATGTGTAAAAAGGCCCATAATTTTGACAAATTTCAAACTAGAGTTATCAAAATAGGCCTATGAGTTCATTTTAATTCAGGGAATAAGTGTTCCAAGTTTGAATGAAATCCCTCAAGCCATTCCTGAGAAACCAGCTTACTTTAACCTGTCTATATAGCTTATATGTAAAATATCTAAGTGTAAAAAGGCCCATAATTTTGACAAATTTCAAACTAGAATTACCAAACTTGGCCTATAGGTTCTATTTAATGTGGGGAATACATGTTTTAAGTTTGAATGAAATCCCTCAAACCATTCCTGAGAAACTAGCTTACCAAAAAACTTAAACCTGACTCGGCAGCCAACGCATAAAAATCGCAATTCATTAATACTCCATTTCAAGCATATCATTTCATAATATTTCAAATGCATGCATGCATACCCATTAAAAGCTTTAAGAAATGGCAAAGAGATAATTTATGGCTGTAATGCATTCTGGTATGTCAACCACACGTCTAGTGAACATTACTCATAAAGTAAAACTACAAATATTCAAGTGCTCCGGGACATGCATTTTCTCAGAGTTAGATTAACAAAACAAAGTTCCTTGCTGTTGATGTTCATAATTTCATTAATAAGAAGAACTGTAAAAGTAAATTAGACTCTTGTTCTGATACCCAGTGAAAGATTTATTAATTATGACGTGTATAAGGCATAATTATCAACACTAGGGCAAAATTACAAAAAAACATATTTACATTTACATGTGACTGAATGAAGCTGAATTTCTATGTTAATACATGTAACGTATGTGAAGGCATACAAAGTATCTTTCAGTGTTCATAAAATGCATCTATTAGACCAAATAATGTGATGCATTTACCACCGGGTGATGTACGTGATGTGAGATTTCACACGGTGTGGTCATTACATGTGCTGATAATTAAAATATAGCTATAACATAATGTGGCTAACTTTAGATTATAAACACAGTGTTTTTTTTCACCTTTGGGGGAAAGGTGGCGGGGCCCTTCAGATGGGGAATTTTGCGACAAAAGGGGAATTATTTTTGAAGAATAGCTATAGTTCATGTTTATAAACTACTTTGTTATAAAACATGTTTTTGCTACAAATGAACATAGATTATGCACTAACTTGGTTTGATGAAAAATAGGGATTGTTTACAAAAATGCCTCAATCTTAGTCATTTTTTTTCAAATTTTGGTCAATTTACAAAAAAAAAAATGCTTATTTTCTGAGGGGAATTTTAAGGTAAATACAGGGGAAAAATATATACCTTTTGTGCAGGGGATTGGAGCCAAATTTCGGCCCCAAATTGGCCCTGAAAAAAACACTGGAACATGCGCAAACCATGGTACTGGATATATTAACCCTGTCCCACAATGTAGATTATCACGGATGTGGTTAAATGTCAGTGCTGAATGACTTGAGCAAAGCAATATGTGGGGACCAAAAAGCCTAACTCCTGCGCAATGAGTGTCCCAATGTTCTCATGGTTTTCAATGACTATGATACGCACCTAAAAATGATAAAATAAGGAACAAAACTATCCCTTCTTTTTACAAAGATCATCATCCGTCATCACTTAAAATATTAATAGTAATAGTAAATACTTGTAACCAACGGTAACGACAAAGATCAACAAAAAATAAGTTAAGAAACAATGTACAAATATTGGTCTGATGACATGAACACGCACATTGAATGATTAATGGTTAAATTGGACATATATATAATTTAACGTAAAATAATCAGTTGCTATGGCAGTGGTCATTCAAATTCTAGCAAGGGAGATAACCAGAGTTAACAAATATATTGGTCTGATGACATGAACACGCACATTGAATGATTAATGGTTAAATTGGACATATATATAATTTAAGGTAAAATAATCAGTTGCTATGGCAGTGGTCATTCAAATTCTAGCAAGGGAGATAACCAGAGTTTGGTGCTTGCCTTAAGCTGCATATATTTATGCACACAGAGATCTAAGGCATGAAAATTGTAGAAATTGCCATGTTCTCAAATTGCTCACTGTACCATTGAAACCATGGCCCAAATACATTATAGCTCTCATTGCATGAACATTGAATTACTCAAGGCCAAGTTAAGGCTGTTGGCATGGCTTCTTTCAAATCACAAATTTATGAACTAATAACATTCCAAACCCACCAACTAAAACTCATAAATAATCATCATATGCTAGTCTATAGTCAAACAAATCCCAAGGATTGTGCAGCTAATGGACTTTTTATCAAGACCATCAAAACTTGGGAATATTTGACCATACAAGGTTAATCCCCACTATATAAACAGTTGATTTTACAAAGAGATAGTTGTATTTAATAAAAACCTGAAATAATTCAGCGTAAAAATTTGCATGTCAGCATTGAAAGTCAGGAATCTCTGTGAATTAAACAGCATGGGAGCTTGGGGGCGGGGCAAGTCTGGACGTAGTAACCGAAGACCCAGGCTATTGCTTTTGATTTCTGGCTAATAGAAATTCATAGATTATGCTAGTGGTTTTCTTAGCAAATTATCATTACAGAGAGTTATAAAAAACAAGAGATGTTTGTAAAACATGCAGCCTTTGTTCATCACCGAAGTGTACTGTTTCTAAAAAATCTAAGCTGAGACATGTTAACCATTACCTTGATAGGAGTTGGCTTCTCTGCAAGAGCATTCTTCCTATCAAATTTGACGACTCGACCCAAGTACTCAGAAATATCACTATGCAATAGGTCATCTACTCAAACTGACCATTGTACCTATATAGTTTGAGGACCATGTACCAATGGTTTATCTGTTATTAAGTGGAAATGTTTGTTTTTTTACAAGCCCCTTTAACCTTGACCTTTGATCTCTTGATCTCCAAATCGATAGGGGTCTTCCTTCCCTCAAGACTAACCAGCATACTAATTTATATGATCCTAGGTTCAAGCGTTCTCTATATATTGTGTGGAAACGGTCTTCATGTTACAAGCCCCTGTGACCTTGACCTTTGACCTGTTGACCTTAAAATTGATAGACATCTTCCTTTCCTTCCGAGTAACCAGCATACCAACTTGGATGATCGTAGGTCAAAGCTTATTCTACGTATCATGCGGAAACGAAATGGTCTACAGAGGCAAAAGTTTTCATGTTACAAGCCTCTGTCACCTTGACCTTTGACCTGTTTACCTCAAAATTAATAGGCGTCTTCCTTTCATCCCAAGTAACCAGCATACCAACTTAAATGATGGTAGGTCAAAGCATTTTCTAGATAACTGTGGAAACGAAATGGTCTGCGGACAGACCGACCGACCATCCGACCGACAGGTGCAAAGCAATATACCCCCACTTCTTCGAAGGGGGGCATTATTATAATCAAAATCCAATTTATTAAAACTTAATTAATAACAATTATCATCTACCATGAGTGCATTGGGATAAAGGTCTTGACCAAATGGAGATACATGTACAGTGGAAACCCTCTAAACCGGACATCCTTGGGACCATGAAAAAAGTCCGGTTTAGAAGGGATTCCGGTTTAGAGCGGATGTAACTAATCCAAGATACTGATGAGTACCTATACAGTGTACAGCTGAAAAACACATTTTAATAAGTTCAGGGATCTCACTAGGATTTTAAAATCCCACTCCTTCCCCCTAAAAAGTAGGAGTCCCAAATAGAAAAGAAATAAAGGTTAAGTATGTTACACACGAGAGGGAATGGAATTTTTACAATGTATACAATATATGACAGTTATAAATAAAATAATAATCATTATAATAATAATAATTATTATTATTGGGTTATGTAATTATAATGATAATACATAATATTTAACCATTTCTTATCAAACAATATTTTGGTACCAATAATTAATGTTAAAACAGGTAAATTCTGAGCGATTAGAGCAATTGATGCCAGATGGTCTAAACTTGTTAACTGATTTGTAGGCCTAGTAAAGTCATGATGCGTCGATTACAGTACAGCAGACAGGTACCAAAGCGCAAGTCACTGTCAAGTAGTGTAATTGTGAAACAGGTTTTACAACACAAAAAACTTGAGAAAGGAGCAATTATTGGTGATATTAAACACCAAATTATGTGTTTGCATGTGTTTTACAAATGTTTGTGATCTATAAAGTCGGCGACAAAAATGTTCGCAGGGTCGCGAAAATATGTGACATTGCAAAAGTTTGTACTTACATTGCCGCCAGTATTGTTAATTTATGTCTTGTCATATGTGTTATATACTACAAAGTTCCTTAATATCTGATTATTGAACGATGCTTTTATATTCCTGTCAAAATTCAGCCCCAGATTTTCGTATAAAATTTCTGTCAAATCAAAAACTCCTATCACCGCATTACTCAATTTACTGAGATTCAGAGTTGTTATTCATGAAATTTGCTTGGCAATATAAATTAATGAAATCAGCTGAAGCTGTTTTTCATGCATTTTAACAATGTTGTTTGTTTTAAGTTGGCAAATATGTTGTAATTGTTCTTAATTGGGGACGCCTTTTGTCACATTTCGGTGATTTCGCACATTCTAATTGACTTACGGATTAAAGCACAGCAATGAGTGACAATGTAATTTACCAATGAAAATTACCAATAACTGTCTGGAATGGTGTGGGTGGAGCTAAGGGACTGCTGTGGGTGGAGCTAAGGGACTGCTGTGGGCGGAGCTAAAGGACTAGACTTTGACAGCTGCAGTGTGTACTGGGGCCGATATTGATTTTATCGCGACTACTGCCGATTTTACTGCAGCCTGCATGCACTCATGTATGTGTTAAGTAACAGGGTATACGCAGTAGGCGAAAAAGCATGCGTCCCAAGGACTCTTGGCATGGGTTTGACATGCGTCCTTTTGAAAAAATATGCGTATTTATATTTAATGTCGTATTAAAAACAATACAAGATGTCATCATATCAGTTTATATTTTATTTACTCAATATGTCACAACTATGTATGTTATACATACTCGTTTTTGGGCCATTTCTATCTGAAAATGAAAATGAATTTAGCATTACTTCAATAGTCACTGTTTTATTTATTTCTTTTTAATTTTAAACATTAAACAGTTAATAACATGTCACTACATACGCATCGGTATTTAATTTCACTGATAAGAAATGTGCTTTGATCCCTATTGCTCTGGAAATATTGAGGCGAAGACTGGAAATATTGAGGCGAAGACTGGAAAACTGCCGGGCTTGGGACCCTTTGCAGAAAAAATACTTAGTTTCGTGAAAAGGCAGAGAGGCCACTGAAATTCCATTGTAAATGTCCTCATAATTCCCTGATTTTTCCTGACTTCAGTGTGATATTTCCCTGACATTTATCGTCAGAGTTCATGGTACAGTTGCTGCAAAGATGTTAGTATCAGTGTAAACAAATAAAAGGCTGCCATTTTCCACTTTTATCCATTTTTACTAAAATTTACTAACATTTACTTTTTATTCTACAAAACTATAATATTTTCATTGTTTTACTGTCACGACAGTCTCATTATTTCTAAGATTCTATATTTCACTTTTTCAGTTTGGATTTTGTATTTTACTTTTAGTAAAATTCTCAGATTTTTTCGAGATTTTTTCAAAATGTTCTAATCTCCTGATTTTTTTCCTGTAAGTATAATTTTTTAAGCACCTTTTTTCCTGTTTTCCAGTGTCAGTGGCCACCCTGAAAGGAATACAGTCTAGTGTTTTAAGCAAAACATATTGCAAGCATTGAATGATTGTAATACAATTTTGATGAGGGAAGATGTGCGTTTATAAGGTTCCAATCATTATAAAATGTCAGCCCTAATACAAGTGTCTTGTAGTAATATATCCAAACACTTAAAAAGGTCAACACATGATCAATGGCGTAGCTACACGTAGGCCTAGTAGGCCCGGGCCTACAACTTTTTCTCAAAAGTGAAAAAAATAAATGGCCTAAACATGCAATAAAAATCGAATGCTAAGGGGGGTTAAGGGTAGAACGATTTAATTCATTATTAAGAAATCGATTATAAGACGATCTAAATATAAAACATTTTCATTTACGAAATGTGCCTTTTGACACAAATAGAAATAGACTTAAGCGGATTATAAAAGAAAGTATCTGAATATTTTAGCTTTCTTGGGATCGCAAAATGGTAAAAACTGGATCAATATGCTAATTTTTTTCACTCGCTTCGCTCGCTCATATTCGTACAATACAAAAAGAACACGGTAAAACATACCCATTTTAGCTCACTACCAATTCTTAAGTAAATAAAGCCAGAGTACCTGCGCCAACGTTCAGTGAAAATGATCAAATATAGACAGTGGGTATATATACCTTTGGTCGGGGATGCTATATTATTGTTTTGTTTTCTAAATATTTCAGATTATATATATAAAGATGTCAACAGCAATACATTTATACTAAATGTATGTGATTTAAAGTTGAAATTAAAGTCAAATTAATGACTACTTTCGAGCTTAAACAGAATTGTGTCAATAGATAGTTTAGTTTCCAAAGATCTAAATTGACAAACATTTTGTTCAATGTTACATTAGCAATCACACCAAATTTTATTTTGTTTTATACATTTATAAGAAATACATTTAATACGCGATAGGAGTGCCAAAAGCGTTGGGACCATTTCCGAGCGATTTAATACTTTCCACGCACCACATGTCAGCGAAACGTAAGTGACACAATGTCGGTATCACTTACCTTCTTGGTTCGCAAAGCAATCATAAGAGTATCTTTCACAATAGTTGGTGTTAAATACATGTTCGTCTGTTCGGCCGTTCGTTCGTATTAATGGAGAAAATAAACAGTGCATAGTACATTTAAAAATACAACCGTTAAGCATGTGTGAGTTATTTAATGACATTCACTTTAAAAGGAGACAATTACACTTCGGTAAATAACTAATATATATAATTCTTGATGTGAATGTGTGTGTGTGTTTGAATGTAGTCAGCTATGAACTCGTTTAAAGACGTTTCTTAAATATATAACACTGAATAGCCACATCAAACAACACCAGCATGCAACGTGCGGGCGGTCGATCCGCTTGATGAAGAGGCTGAAAACGTACCTGCGATCAACCATGTACAGACAGGCTTTCCAGCCTTGCAATTATGACTGTCAATATGTGATGACAGACATAATTGACACTTAAACTATCATGCAGTGAGCCACTTTAACCAACGGACGTGAATGCATATAGTTAAAGCACATGTTATACGCACTACATGTATATTTGTTTATGACTATTTTGTTTGAAGGACCTGTAAAGTAAGTGAATTTGATGAAGGTTAGAGCAGGAACGTGTTGTTTTATATTTATCGGTTTATACTTTTACATACATCCGCATTATTCATATAGTCATATAAATTTATACATGTTAAAGCATAAATGTCTTCTACAAACTTCTGACTATCTTGACGGGCCTACAACACGAAAATTGCCTAGCTACGCCACTGCACATGATTATACGATTTTCCCATTTATTTTTGAAACTAAAATAGTATTACCTGTGCCAAACAGAAAATGTTTTTGATGGCATGGTTTTGTTTGGATGTAAGTTGAAACTTTACACACATTTAAGTTATGAGCGTTTTTGCATGAAGATTTTCTGGAAATGTCAGAAAAGAGCCAATGAAGAAATGATGACATTTTGGTGGTGAATAGGATTACTGCCTGGATCCATGAATTTGTTTAAGGACACTTTATTATTGGGAGAGCATTTTATATATTAATATAGGTGAACAACCTGTTCTGGCATTCAAACAAGTAGTACCCAATTACCCCAAAGTCAAAATTGTGTTAGCAAATTGTTGCTTTTGAAGTATGTCAAATTTTATGGTAACCCCCATCAATCCTTTACATTATTTTTTTTTATATTTAGTATAATTGCAAATTGATGGTTTTCCACTGGTAGCATATTGAAAAGGGAACTTATCAAGTGATTATGTATAGTTACGACATATGATCAAGGCCCTTTCAAATGGCAAATTCTGCTAGAAAGTCACAAGAATGATGAATAAATATCTCATCTCACAGGTAGATTTCACACGCTCTTTGAAAATCACCATGCAATGATAGGCATCATTGATTTTTAAGTGCAGTTTTTAAGATTTAAAATTCAATTTTAACCTGTGAGACATAGGCAATCCGGTTACAATTGAAAGCAATAAAAGATATGCATGAATGCCACTGAAAATTGAACCGCAAAAACATGTTTGTATGATGAAAATCTTCACCTTTTGCCTTTTACTATGACAAAGTTTGTTGCCATAAAACATGCAAATCTTAAGCCAGAGTTTTATCATTTCTTGTGTTACGGGAAATATCTGAAGAAATGACCACCAGGAAGGAAATATAATAATAAAAATAAAAATGAAAAACATGGGCATCGGGAAAAATAATAAAAAGTAAAATATGAAGTAAGATTTTTTTTTAATGTTTATTTTTGACTCTGGTTTTTCACTGATTTATAAAATTCTTTCTTCGTCACTTTCTTACAATGTTTAATAAGGCAAATTGTTGGACTTTGATAATTCACCTCACTTTTTAAATCTCATGAGCTTTTGCCTTGTGATTGATTAGATCACTTTATGCACTTCATTATTGTGAGCAGAAAATTACATTCCACCAATATTTATTTTCTTATACAGGATGCTGCTACAATCCTCGAAAAAAATCAATATAAAGTTGCTAGTTCCAATTTCATTGTTATTTACCTTTTGGGATATTTAAGTGAGGAGATCCCGTAACCCAAGAAATAAAAAAAAACTCTGGCCTTAGGGGAGTTGTTAAGTACTGTGGTTAACATAAAAAAGTAAATATTTCGTTTCACAGACAGGTATATTTTATTTATGGCTAAGGATTGAATGTGCTGTTAATCATTTATTCATTGCTCGGGTATTATGATAAAGTAAACTTGATTCACTGAGTAAATTAAAAAGATCTTATCTTAGATATGTTCTAGAACATGATGACAAGATCAAGAAAATAATATGTGGTAATTCAGGTTTCTTCTATAAAAATCTTACAGAAATACAGGAAGTTATTCAATGGTCTGTGTTGAGTACAATAAAAACATTAATGTAAAACTTGCTATACTGTATATTGAATTTAATCTGCAAAATAGTTATATATACAGATTAATGAAATTAACATATGATATACCATACATTGGTTAACGTCAGAAAATAATATTACGATTAAGTATCACCAACATACCCCAAATGTTTTTTTAATTTTTAAAAGTATTTATTGTGTCATTTACTTAAATAATTCTACTTAATAACTCCATTCAAGTTACTAAGGTAACCATAGTTTGACTTTAGTTTATTTGGACCCAAGTCGGTCAAGACAGTCGGGTCATGTGGAATGTGGAAGTTCATAAGAATAAAAGAGAAATCATGAAACAACTACGGTAAGTGCAATATCAAGTACATCTGTTCAAGAGAATTATATTTCAATCGTCCACCAAAATAATTGTTTGAACTTGTGTTTGGAAGATTTTGTTTATACTTGCAAAGTAACATTAAAACATGCAAAAATGATTTCTATCGTGAAGTAATATTTTATCTGTAAATCAATGGCAACACATTCATTGGTTACATTTCACAGATAACAGAGACATAAAACAGCAACCCAACAAATTCAACAATCACATCAATCGTAAAAAAAATGTTGACACAAGGTCCCCCTTTGCCGAGTCAACATTCTTGTGTCTCTGGGCATTGCAATGACCATGGCTTTCAAACCTACAAATAACTTGAAAGTGTTATTTATCTGCGCTGACCCTTTCTCACTGATTGTGTAATGAATTATTTGTACAGATATTATAATGTTTTCTAATTGACCTTTTACATTACCAGTAGGCCTAATGTTTTAGTCAGATACAAAAGTGTTTCTTAAAGCGACGATGTCATCGAGAAGGGGCTCAAGAGGGCAATTTCTTTAAAAAAATCTGAAATCAAGATATTAATACTGATATAATTATTATAATGGTTAAAACAGGGTATATCTAATGGGAAAAGATTGTACACATTCTGAGATAAAAATAAATTTATAATAAGGGTCGTGTTTGTTTGGCCCTGTTCCTGTTTACATTTTGACGTTAGAATAGTTTACACAGGTTTCATTACCAAGCAGAAAAGCAAGTCTTTAATAGCGAATTGAAAAAGAGCAGTCTACTGTAATTTCTTTGTATGGCTACGATGCGAGTTTGATACCCACTTGGGGTTTTATTTTTTCAATCTTTTTGTTAATTTGTTTTTATCAAATATCTAATAGTGTATTATATTATTTAAGAGTTGTTTAATGCAATTTTTAATAAAGCTAATTTCTATGGTATAATATCATTTATAGTGCAAAAGGAATTTTTCCTTGACATTTACCTCTTCCATACTGTAAACCTCAAGCTAAATAAATATTTTTTATCGCTGTCACCGAGTCAGAATATTCTATGCTAGTAATTACTCAGCAGGTGCCCCACAAAATCATGCAGAGTGACGCAGCAAACGAGTACAACTGATACCTAATGCCAATTGATGCCGAGTAAATATGCTGTGATATTCGGCACAATACACAGGTCTACTCTGCATCAAATCACCTCTGACTCAATAGTCCAAACTCCGCAAATCGCCAAATATGTTTTGCGCAACCCATACTGTACCTGCAATATACTTTTTAAAAAGGATGTTCAGTGTCGCTGTGTAGGATGGAAGCAGTGGGATTTTTTCGGAGGAAAGGTGGCGGGGCCTTCAGATTGGAAATTGTCAAATTTAATCTGTTTACTTCCTCTTTTTTTTAGAAAAGCATTATTACATGTCTATATTGTACTTTGTTATAAAACATTAATGAATTGGGTTGATACAAATTATAACTTGCTGGGATTGTTCACAAAATGTTTCCTATCTTAGTCAATTTTTGTCTGATTTTGGTTAAATTTTTGTTAAATAAAGCATACATTCTGAGGGGAATTTTAAGGTACATATAGGGAAAAAATATATACTTTTTAAGCAGGGGAAATGGGGCCGAATTTCGACCCCAAGTTTGCCATAAAAAAAACACTGGGAAGGAATGTCAGATTTCACCAGAAACTTATTTTGCAAAACTTTAAATATTGCCCATTTACCACGTCTGTGTACCCTTAATCCCTGCGTCAAGAGTATGACCTGGTTATTGAAATGCACAACAAAGAAGACGGGTCATTATGATGGGTGCGACAAGTGCCACAACGAGGCAATTGCGATCTGAGATAAGGTAAATAACTGATCAATACGAACGTCCAACTGTTTAAAGATACAAACAAAGTCCTTGTCAACATTCATTCACTATACAATTATCGGTCTTTTTGTGCAATACTGAAATCTGATAAGGTTTTCATTGAGCTAAACATGGGTGTTTGTCAATGTTTTCCACATTGTTTGATGCACGACTGCTCAAACAGTCCATATTATCACTTAACTAATCTCTTTAAAAGATCTGTGTCAACTTTGGCCAAGGAAATAATTATTTTGTTTCAAATGTCCCAACGTCTAGCAGATATACTGGAAAAGGTGCTTGAAGTTCTTAAAACTTTATTAGAACAGATTGAACAAGGTGTTCAGAATAAAGAGTCATTTAAGTCCCAGCATGTTATAAAAACGAGCTTATATCTTCTGTAAAATGGACTCAAACACACAACCTGACATTTTAAACAATTTAAAACTGTATATATAAATTAGCGAATTTAGGCATTTAGAACAACCGATAAAGTGAAAGTAAAACTCCTAAAAT
This sequence comes from Congeria kusceri, assembly GCA_027627225.1. Lineage (NCBI taxonomy): Eukaryota > Metazoa > Mollusca > Bivalvia > Myida > Dreissenidae > Congeria > Congeria kusceri. The sequence goes on from CM051025.1 coordinate 26,831,196, forward strand.
TAGATCTCGCTGATGCATGATATGTCCATGTGACCATGATCTACGATCATGTGTCAAGACAATACACAACAAACATGACAGACACTGACAGAAGGAGTTATAGAATGTGTAAGTTATCGTTATATTTCGCTCTATTTGTGTTCTAACAATCAATTTATGGTTGATATGGGCGTGATAATCCGAGGGTATGTCAGAATAAGAATCACTTTTTTATATCCTCGTGTTTGTTTATATTTATACAAGAAAGTAAACCGAAAGTAAAAGTCATTTGCTGGACTGTGTTTTTGTATTATTTACAATACGCTTTAATCACATGATAGATCACGTGGTGATACAAATTAGCATATTAAGTCGCCAGCCTGGCGAGTTAGTGCTTCTGATGGGGTTTCTCCAAGATTTCTCTGATTTGAATAGCTCGCGGAAAACGGAACCGAATTATGTAGTCTGGATATATTATGGATTCAATAAAGGGTTTCTATGTGTTTAGCCCATATAACTTGACCATAAAACGTCTGGAATCTTTAATAACCATATTACTTACATGTACCTTGTAGTTAAACATAAAAACCCTGAATATAATAGTTCTTTAAACAAAGTTTAATTTAAATAAAGAAAACCAATTTTGATGTAATATTTAAGCTATGGTGTGATGTGCTCACTACATTGAAACTGCAACAGTACTACATGTACATACATTATGCAAATATGAAAACTGCTTCAAGACGATCGTGTCCAAAAAATATTAAAAAACAGTATTGGTTTGTGTGTGAAAGAACTACATTATTATATCATTATTTTGTACTGCTGACATTTAACTGTTGCTGTTGGTATCCACTACTCCTCACTGGAATTAAACTAAGTAACAAAATAACATGGCATTGCTAACTTTTAAGTTTAAATGCAATACAAAAACAACTTTTACATCAAAGGCATGTTTTATTGCATAAAAACATACAGGTACATACAAGCCTTTAGGATTTAATTTCATGTTATTTTTGGTCCGGTACAGAATGTGCAACGTATAAAAGCCACATGGCTCTGTATGTGCAGCTATCGGTACAGGATGTGCAACGTATAAAAGCCACATGGCTCTGTATGTGCAGCTATCGGTACAGGATGTGCAACGTATAAAAGCCACATGGCTCTGTATGTGCAGCTATCGGTACAGAATGTGCAACGTATAAAAGCCACATGGCTCTGTATGTGCAGCTATTTCACTTTTAGGGAGGAGGCGGCACACAATTATGGTACAGCATGATCATCTTTATACATTGGGGACTAGGGCTGGAGGGAAGGGGTTGAAATACATTCACACAATTATGGTACAGCATGATCATCTTTATACGTTGGGGACTAGGGCTGGTGGGAAGGGGGTTGAAATACATTCACACAATTATGGTACAGCATGATCATCTTTATACGTTGGGGACTAGGGCTGGTGGGAAGGGGGTTGAAATACATTCACACAATTATGGTACAGCAGGATCATCTTTATACATTGGGGACTAGGGCTGGAGGGAAGGGGTTGAAATACATTCACACAATTATGGTACAGCATGATCATCTTTATACATTGGGGACTAGGGCTGGAGGGAAGGGGTTGAAATACATTCACACAATTATGGTACAGCATGATCATCTTTATACATTGGGGACTAGGGCTGGTGGGAAGGGGTTGAAATACATTCACACAATTATGGTACAGCATGATCATCTTTATACATTGAGGACTAGGGCTGGTGGGAAGGGGTTGAAATACATTCACACAATTATGGTACAGCAGGATCATCTTTATACATTGGGGACTAGGGCTGGTGGGAAGGGGTTGAAATACATTCACACAATTATGGTACAGCATGATCATCTTTATACATTGGGGACTAGGGCTGGAGGGAAGGGGTTGAAATACATTCACACAATTATGGTACAGCAGGATCATCTTTATACATTGGGGACTAGGGCTGGTGGGAAGGGGTTGAAATACATTCACACAATTATGGTACAGCATGATCATCTTTATACATTGGGGACTAGGGCTGGTGGGAAGGGGTTGAAATACATTCACACAATTATGGTACGGCATGATAATCTTTATACATTGGGGAGTAGGGCTGGTGGGAAGGGGTTGAAATACATTCACACAATTATGGTACAGCATGATCATCTTTATACATTGGGGACTAGGGCTGGTGGGAAGGGGTTGAAACACATTCACACAATTATGGTACAGCATGATCATCTTTATACATTGGGGACTAGGGCTGGTGGGAAGGGGTTGAAATACATTCACACAATTATGGTACAGCATGATCATCTTTATACATTGGGGACTAGGGCTGGTGGGAAGGGGTTGAAATACATTCACACAATTATGGTACAGCATGATCATCTTTATACATTGAGGACTAGGGCTGGTGGGAAGGGGTTGAAATACATTCACACAATTATGGTACAGCATGATCATCTTTATACATTGGGGACTAGGGCTGGGTGGGAAGGGGTTGAAATACATTCACACAATTATGGTACAGCATGATCATCTTTATACATTGGGGACTAGGGCTGGTGGGAAGGGGTTGAAATACATTCACACAATTATGGTACAGCATGATCATCTTTATACATTGGGGACTAGGGCTGGAGGGAAGGGGTTGAAATACATTCACACAATTATGGTACAGCATGATCATCTTTATACATTGGGGACTAGGGCTGGTGGGAAGGGGTTGAAATACATTCACACAATTATGGTACAGCATGATCATCTTTATACATTGGGGACTAAGGCTGGAGGGAAGGGGTTGAAATACATTCAACATTTATGATGTTCTAGACTTTCTTGAAAAAAAAAAAAAAAACTCAAAGTGGGCTTATTATAACGCAATCATGATCTGCAAACTTATAAATAGCTATACTGTAATATAAGCTTTCAAATTGAATTCGTCTTTAAATGTTAAACAGTGTGCAAAAGCAACGGGTGTACCACACAAACCTATAGTTATGCAATTTGCAAACCTGCGTACATTTGTGATTATATGAGTCCACAGAGCGAAACGTGATTATCTCAAGCTTCTATTAAGAGCGTTTTTAAGAAAATTAAAGTCGTAAATATATATTTTTTAAATTTTGTTAACAAACTTAACCACATTTCAAACATCACTTTATGAATTTCAACAGGCTTTGTAGTTGTCAATACAGCTAATGTATTTACTGAATAATGCATGCACTGGCAAATATTTACCCTAAACCAGTAATAAAATATTCAATTTAAAAGCATTGAGTGTCGGTAATTTATAACTTTATTACACCTTTAACTCTTCAATGCGATCATATAAAATTTGCTACCTGTGGGGACCAAGTTGCAAGCCTGAAATTCCTGATTAAAAAATGACTTTTACCTTGAGTAAACAGTAAAACTAGCAGTATTTTTTATGTAAAGATGCAAAGTGGCTGCATATTGTTGAAATTTGTACAAGTCTTATCTGGTTTAGCTTACAGATTTTTACCATCCCAAGTTTTTTGTTTCATTATTTTAACACCTTTTATATTCCAGTTATTTTAAGGTCTTAAGCAACATTTCTAAGACTGAAATGAGGCAGAAAAATACTTAATGATATGCATATATATGTAGGAAATATTCCAAATAATTATTGGTCGATTCTAAGCTGTTTTTTGTATGGGGCGGAATAAACATGATATTGACAAAAAAATTGAACATAAATAAAAAGTCATGCAAAATGAATGTAAAATGATGAAAAAAAATATCGGGCCTCATATTTATAGGAGTAATGTAATTTACATTACAGACATCAGAAAGTTTTTACTTAAAATGTTTTTATTTACGGTTTAAAGGGACCTATTCACAGATTGACGAATTGACAATTTTCAACTTTCTGTCACAGATTCCGAAAATAAAATAATAGTGTATATAATGGAGCAAAATAACATCACCGACATAGAAATATACTGTAATTACTGTTTCGTTTAAGAGTTATCTTCAGTTGAAACCAATAAAATTATAAAGTGTTTGTAATGAATAATTTGGAGAATTTCTGTCGTTTTCATTGAATTGGTTGAAAACCCTAGAATCACTAACATACAGTAAAAAATACTCGGTGGAGTATGTAAACCGGAATGGCCAAGAGGTTAACCCGTTAGACTTTTGATCCAGAGGTCTGAGGTTCAACCCTCTGTGGGAGCAACTTTTTTTTTTTTTTTTTTTTTAATGCTTTTCTTTTTAGAGTTCTTTGACCTCCTTAGTTCAGATGCTTTAATTTGTCAATTTAAGATGTTTAATTGCATATTTAAAAAAAATATGTGACAAATCAAATTAAAAGAATAATAATTCCAAAATAATAAAAATCTATGAAATGTCCTGACAGCCACCTCATAATTTATTGTGGCCGATATGTCAATTAGTGTGAAGTGACATCAGCAACTTTCGAATTATGTGAAATGTAATCTCAAAATTACACAATAATCATTGATGATAGTTCACTGGGACTGTCAACTGAGACCATAAATATGAAAGTGTGACTACGTAACTGTAATGTTAACTTTTCTTGTAAAAATTTATGAAAGTGATAACATTTCTTATGGATAATTGGATTTTCGCTTACCTCACTAATCATGATTGATGACTTGGATTCAGCCCCGGTGGTGAGTTCAAATCCCCAGGGTCGACCTCCCTTCAGCACCACCGTGAAGGGTTCCCCCGTCCCCTCCCTCAGGGGACTGGGTGGGAGGGGAAAATCCCCGTCGCTCGAATCATCAGACGACACATCCGCCTCTGCCCCGCTCATAAAACTTACATCCATCGTCGATCAATTAAAATTCGATAAAAATCAATTACAATACCTTTATTGTAAATCACTACAGGTAACTCGCCACGCGCGTTATCATCATCATTTATATGACAATTTCACATTCCGGTGTCGTATCGTTCTTTCTTTTAACTAGAAGTTTACACACTGTGTGTTGGGCTGAGCGGAAGTTTACACTTTTGAAAAGTTATAGCCCGTATCTTTATTTACATTTTTTATCGCGACGTCATGTCCGTTACGGTCGAGTGCATCGCGACTTTTAGAATGGTTCAAGTTACCTGCGGAACTACACGATGGAACAGTTCAACACTGCACTTATACAGCAAACACATTAAAGAAAAGAAAATGCAAGCGCATGTTTATAACAAATTTGTTTTATATTTATAACACAGATTTAATATCAAATAAATCGCTTGTCGTACATTTGTACATGTATATGTAATGTTTCCAAGGACAATGCAATATTACACTACTAAATAGTGTTTGTTATGACAAAATATGTGTTAAACAGCTGATACATTTAGGATTTTAGCAATTGGTATGATTAATAAAGAATCGGAAAAAAAACATCAGCATTTATTTTATGAGCACCATAGGTTAAATGAGTAATTAAATTTAGTTGTTTCCTTGTCCACCAAAAGTATTCTTAATTACTTCAGGAGAGAGATCGTAAAGTGAATTTTGTCTACCTTTACAGTAAGTGCGGAAAAAAAACGACTGGTGCTAAAAATGGCCCTTTTTAAAACAACTGCTGGATGTTTTTCCATTGTTTGTACTGCTTTTTTCCCGCTTTTCATCTCAAGAATATGCTCTTGTTGTGGCCTCATATTCCATAGTATCACGTGTTTTATTTCAAGACTATAGCATTTCATACAAAAAAGTTATTGAAGGTACAGTGTGTGTAGGTGTGTTGTTGACTTGTAGATCTCACAACATTTTTTTCGCATTTTTAATAGTTAGAAAATAATTTCATATCATTTTATGACTATCGATTTGCAGTTTAGCCTTACTCTTATACAATAGCCAAGTTTTACCATTCTTGAGCAAATATTCATACTGTAAGGCTGCAAAAACGTACTTTAAGCTCAAACTTATTTCTGGTGACGACTTTAAGTACAAAATAACAACTGGTAATCAGACATTAACAAGTACAATGCACACTATACATATCTGCAGTGTCCTTTGTTTTTATTATTGGTTAATGATGTTAGAACCTCAGATGTTTGGCATGGGTACACCGGCCATATACTACGATGTAGATACAGCTAATTAATTAGTTGAATCGTATACATACATTTAAAAGATAATTATATATTTTTCCTTTCTTTTTCAGAGTTCTCCAGTTTTATGATACTGCAAGCACCATCATCTTGCCTTGGAAAAGAGGCTGTTTTATATGAGTTGGGTTGTAACACTTGTGCTGTAAATTGATCAATAAAGTTGCTTGAATATCAGGAAGTTATTTTTTCTATATTAAGTTTAATGCTAGAAAGAATACTCGTTCGTACAGAGTATTAACTATCCCCTTTCGGTCGGTAAATAATTGTTATGCATTTCCTGACTGATGATCAATAATGCTAAATAGTTTAATTAAGTAGACCCAATTACTGGTTAACCGTCACGACCCTATTGACATTTCATTTAGCACATTGTCGATTATTGTTCATGATCGCTTTGTAAATGTATACTGATCTCATTAATTATTTTCTTATGTACTAGTAAATGGGGCAGGTGATAAAAGAATAAATTATAAGGGTATCGCATATGGCATCCGAAGACTTTGAAATAACCTAGTTTAATTTAATAAAGCTTTTATATTTAACCATGAATGTAAAAAATATAAGACATATAAATGGGTGATACAATAAGCACATATTATGATACTACTTCAATACTGAATAGTGAATATTTAACATACATATTACTTTCATACACTGATGCTAGGAACCATTCCAAACACCAGCAGCACAGTGTTAGTTCCACTTTATAGATGGACTACTACATCTAGTAAACAGTTTCCTGGGTCAACCGTGAATGGACAGAACGTGGTCATCTGATCTTTGCCATTTGAGACTCGCTCGCTGAAAACGTGAATTAACATTAAAATTTAATAATGTATATGCAAATCATTCATACGGATTAATTAATATCTAAATACCTCGTAAGGAACAATACACAATCATTAAAACAGTTGCACAACGATAATGTGATTTTGATAATTCCTTAAATTATTATATTTGTTATTTCATAGATTTGCTCATATGAATTCAATTCAATTAGGTATTTATGTAATACTCAAACGTGTAATGGTTTCAACAATGTATATACAAAACGATTGATAGATCTATATCTAATGTTGATAATGCAAATACGTATATGGATGGATGGACGAACTGATTGAGCTGCACATCTGCAAATCAAATTATTTGCTTTGCAAGCGTTAATGCCTGATTACCAGTTGTTATTTTGTGCTTAAAATCGCCATCAGAAATATTTTTGAGCTTAAAGTACGTGTTTGCTGTCTTACAACGCGAATATTTGCTCTAGAAGTTTCAAACTTGGCTATTGCGTAAGAGAAAGGCTAAACTGCATATCGATAGTCATAAAATGGTATAAAATTGTCTTCAAACTATTAAAAATGCTAAAAAATGTTATGAGATCTACAATTCAACAACACACATGCACACACTATACCTTCAATAACTTTTTTGTATGAAAAGTTATAGTCTCGAAATTAAACACGTGACTACATTGAATATTGGGCCACAACATGAGCATATTCTTGGGATTAAATGCGAAAAAAAGCTGTACGAACCATAGGAAAACATCCAGCATTTGTTTCAAAACCGGCCATTTTGAGCACCAGCTGTTTTTTGCCTTACTTCAAGATAGCCAGAGTTCACTTTGCGATCTCCCCCTTGTTACTTTGTCTGTAATAAATTTACTTTAGTATAAGTTGTGAAATATATGCTCAGAGATCTATTAACAAACATCTTTGTGTTTATTGATAGATCTTTGAATTACTATAGTTGGAAAAGAAACTTTATGTTTACTATCAACTGAGCTAATATAATTAAATAGCAATGCAAACAACACCCTCAAAATTACTTATCACTCTTGGGACGATTTGCACATTCATATCCCGACAACTTTATATCATTTTGAAAATTGCAATTTAACATCTATTTTATTTCGTATTCCTATTTGAAACATACCCCCGGGTGAAATGTATTGTAAACATACACACGGGTGGTCCTATAGAGAATTGATTATATAATAACATTTCTTTCTCGTTTTATTTCAATAAACTTCCACATCTCGAGTCGTTGACTACTTTTAAGTGGATACAGAGATTGTCTCACCCGCAAACATTGGCTATGTAATTATTATTTTCATTTAAAACTAACGCACACAATACAAGTACAAAGTTCCTAATATTGATAGACTTTTAACAGTTCGTCGCTAATTTTCGTCGCTTATCTTGTCCTCGCTCTTGCCATAATAAGGGAGACAATAATGCGTCGCTTGAGTGAAACGCCTACATAGTAGCCTGCCGTGCTATCACAGCGCCAAGGTGGTGTTTGTGGTCCAATATTACGGTTTTCGGTTGGGGCACTCGTTGTTTCTGACTTTCGACTAACAAACTATAGTCATATTGTACTCTAACCTTCCGGTTGCATATGCGCAGACAAGTCATTTCGCATCGTAGTCTCGCGATGGCGCATCGTACAAGCGCGAGAACGCGAGAACACGATACGAAGGAGCGAAATCACGATGCGAGGTTGCGAAACCACGATGCGAGGTTGCGAAACCACGATGCGAAAGTGCGAGAATACGATGCGAAGTTGCGATACCATGATGCGAGGTTGCGGAATTAATATCGCGATCTCGCATCGTGCTTTCGCGATTTCTCTCGAACATAGGTCGACATTGCGAACAAACGATAGTCATATTGTACTCTAACCTTCCGGTTGCATATGCGCAGACAAGTCATTTCGCATCGTAGTCTCGCGATGGCGCATCGTAGTCTCGCGATTTCGCATCGTGGTTTCGCACTCTCGACATTTGGATTACAAGCGCGAGAACGCGAGAACACGATACGAAGGAGCAAAATCACGATGCGAGGTTGCGAAATTAATATCGCGATCTCGCATCGTGTTTTCGCGTTTTCGCTTGAGCATAGGTCGAAATTGCGAAACAACCAGTGGCATTAACAGAACACCGTAATAGTTGGAACCTTAGCGTACGCATCAAAGTGGAGACAGTGAACGTAAACAAGAAGTTTGCAGCCGGTTTTAAGGGTTGTATTGTTAAAACCTAAATAGCGTTTTGTCTGTAAAACTAATATAATATTTTATCGCATTTGATAAAATATACCGTTCTGATAGTCACGTGACATGTACTGTGGTCACGTGAAGTCTGTGTTGGCAGTCACGGATCATACAGTGGGGTTGTCAAGTTATCGAGTTATCGAGTTTACTGTTATGAGTTATCGAGTAGCAGGCAGATCACTGATGAGCTTATCGAGTAGCAGGGGGGATCACTGTAGCAAGGCTATCGAGTAGCAGGGAGATCACTGTTAAGAGGCTATTGAGTAGCAGGGAGATCACTGTGATGAGGTTATCGAGTAACAGGGGAGGTCACTGTTATGTGGTTACAGCGTAACAATGGAGATCACTGAGATGATGTCATCCAGTAGCAGGGGAGATCACTGTTATGAGGTTATCCAGTAGCAGTGGAGATCACTGTGATGAGGTTATCAAGTAGCAGGGCAGATCACTGTGATAAGGTCATATAGTAGCAGTGGAGATCACTGTTACGAGGTTATCGAGTATCAGAGATTACTGTTATGAGGTTACTACTTAACAGGGGAGATCACTGTGATAAGGTTATCGGGCAGTAGCGGAGATCACTGTTATGACGTTATCCAGCAAGAAGATAATAACTGTGTTATCGCGTTGCAGGGGAGATCACTGTGGTTAAGTTATCGAGTAGCAAGTGAGATCACTGAGATGATGTTTTCCAGTAGCAGGGAAGGGAGATCACTGTGATGAGGTAATCGAGTAGCAGGGGGGATCAATGTGATGAAGTTACAGCGTACTAGTGGAGATCACTGTTATGAGGTTATCGAGTAACAGGGAGATCACTGTGATGCGGTTATCCAGTAGTAGCTGAGATCACTGTAATGCAGATATCGATTAGTAGGGAAGGTCACTGTTATGAGGTTATCAAGTAACAGATGAGATCCCTGAGTTGAGGTTAACGAGTAGCATGGAGATCACTCTGATGAGATTATCGAGAAGCAGCGAGATCACTGTTTTGAGGTTATCGATTAGCAATGGAGATCACTGTGATGAGGTTATCGAGTAGCAGGGGGATCACTGTTATGAAGTTATCGAGTAGCAGGATAGATCACTGTGGTGAAGTTATCGAGTATCAGGGGAGATCACTGTGATAAGGTCATCTAGTAGCAGGGGAGATCACTGTGATAAGGTCATCGAGTATCAGGGGAGATCACTGTTACGAGGTTATCGAGTAGCAGAGATCACCATTTTGAGGTTACTACGTAACAGGGGAGATCACTGTGATGAGGTTATCGGGTAGTAGAGGAGATCACTGTTATGACATTATCCAGCAGCGGGGAAATCAGTGTGTTATCGCAGGAGAGATCACTGTGGTGAAGTTATCGAGTAGCAAGTGAGAAATCACTGAGATGAGGTTATCGGGTAGTAGAGGAGAACACTGTTATGACGATATCCAGCAGCAGGGAAATCAGTGTGTTATCGAGTAACAGGAGAGATCACTGTTGTGAAGTTATCGAGTAGCAAGTGAGATCACTGAGATGATGTTCTACAGTAGCAGGGAGATCACTGTGATATGGTAATCGAGTAGCAGGGGGGATCAATGTGATGAGATTACAGCGTAATAGTGGAGATCACTGTTATGAGGTTATCGAGTAACAGGGAGATCAATATGATGAGGTTATCCAGTAGCAGCTGAGATCACTGTAATGAAGTTATGGAGTAGTAGGGAAGGTCACTGTTATGAAGTTATCGAGTAACAGATGAGATCCCTGAGTTGAGGTTATCGAGTAGCATGGAGATCACTGTTATGAGGTTATCGAGTAGCAGCGAGATCACTGTTATGAGATTATCGATTAGCAGGGGAGATCACTGTGATGAGGTTATCGAGTAGCAGGGGTGATCACTGTGATGAGGTTATCGAGTAGCAGGATAGATCACTGTGGTGAAGTTATCGAGTAGCAGGGGAGATCACTGTGATAAGGTAATCTAGTAGCAGGGGAGATCACTGTGATAAGGTCATCGAGTAGCAGGGGCGATCACTGTTACGAGGTTATCGAGTAACAGAAATCACTGTTATGAGGTTACTACGTAACAAGGGAGATCACTGTGATGAGGTTATCGGATAGTAGAGGAGATCACTGTTATGACGTTATCCAGCAGCAGGGAAATGAGTGTGTTATCGAGTAGCAGGAGAGATCACTATGGTAAAGTTATCGAGTAGCAAGTGAGATCACTGAGATGATGTTCTACAGTAGCAGGGAGATCACTGTGATGAGGTTATCGAGTAACAGATGAGATCCCTGAGTTGAGGTTATCGAGCAGCATGGATATCACTGTGAAGAGGTTATCGAGCAGCAGCGGGATCACTGTGATGAGGTTATCGAGTAGCAGGGGTGATCACTGAGATGAGGTTATCGAATAGCAGGATAGATCAATGTGGTGAAGTTATCGAGTAGCAGGGGAGATTACAGTGATAAGATCATCGAGTTACAGGGGAGATTACTGTGATTAGGTCATCGATTAGCAGAGATCACTGTTTTAGGTTACTACAAAACAGGGGAGATCACTGTGATGAGGTTATCAGGTAGTAGGGGAGATCACTGTTATGACGTTATCCAGCAGCAGGGAAATCAGTGTGTTATCGAGTTGCAGGAGAGATCACTGTGGTCAAGTTATCGGGTAGCGAGTGAGATCACTGAAATGATATTCACCAGTAGCAGGGAGATCACTGTGATTAGGTTACAGCGAAATAGTGGGGATCACTGTTATGAGGTGATCGAGTAACAGGGAGATCATTGTGATGAGGTTATCCAGTAGCAGCTTAGATCACTGTAATGAAGTTATCGCGTAGTGGGGAAGGTCATTGTTATGAGGTTATCAAGTAACAGATGAGATCCTGAGTTGAGGTTATCGAGTAGCATGGAGATCACTGTTATGAGGTTATCGAGTAGCAGAGGAGATCACTGTGATGAGGTTATCGAGTAGCACGCGTGATCACTGATATGAGGTTATTGAGTAACAGGGGAGATTACTGCTATGAGAAACAGGTGTGATTACTGTAATGAGGTCATCGAGATTACTGCTATGAAATTATCGAGAAGCAGTGGCGCTCACGGTGATGAAGTAATCGAGCAGCAGGGGAGATTACTGTGTTGAGGTTATCCAGGAGCAGGGGTGATCACTGTTCTGATGTTATCGAATAGCAGGGGATATCACTGTAGTGAGGTTATCGAGTAGCAGGGGATCATTGTGATGAGGTTACAGCGTAACAGTGTAGATCACTGTTATGAGGTTATCGAGTAGCAGGGAGATCACTGAGATGATGTAATCCAGTAGCAGAGAAGATCACTGTGACGAGGTTATCGAGTAACAGAAGAGATCACTCTGATGAGGTTATCGAGTAGCAGGGAGATCATCGTGATGATGTTATCGAGTAGCAGGTAGATCACTGTAATGAGGTTATCCAGTGGCAGTGGAGATCACTGTGATGAGATTATCCAGTAGCAGAGGAGATCACTGTGATAAGGTCATCTAGTAACAGGGGAGATCACTGTTACGAGGTTATCGAGTAACAGAAGAGATCACTCTGATGAGGTTATCGAGTAGCAGGGAGATCATCGTGATGATGTTATCGAGTAGCAGGTAGATCACTGTAATGAGGTTATCCAGTGGCAGTGGAGATCACTGTGATGAGATTATCCAGTAGCAGAGGAGATCACTGTGATAAGGTCATCTAGTAGCAGGGGAGATCACTGTTACGAGGTTATCGAGTAGCAGAGATCACTGTTATGAGGTTACTACGTTACAGGGGAGATCGCTGTGATGACGTTATCGGGTAGTAGAGGAGATCACTGTGATGACGTTAATCAGCAGCAGGGAAATCACTGTGTTATCGAGTAGCAGGAGAGATCCTGTGGTGAAGTTATCGAGTAGCAAGTGAGATCACTGAGATGATGTTCTACAGTGGCAGGGAGATCACTGTGATGAGGTAATCGAATAGCAAGGTGTATCAATGTGATCAGGTTACATCGTACTAGTGGAGATCACTGTTATGAGGTTATCGAATGGCAGGGAGATCATTGTTATCCAGTAGCAGCTGAGATCACCAATGAAGTTATCGAGTAGTAGGGAAGGTCACTGTTATAAGGTTATTGAGTAATAGATGAAATCCCTGAGTTGAGGTTATCGAGTGGCATGGAGACTACTGTGATGAGGTTATCGAGTAGCTGGGGTGATCACTTGTATGAGGTTATCGAGTAGGAGGGGAGATCACTGTTATGAGTAACAGGTGTGATCACTGTAATGAGGTCATCGAGATTACTGCTAGGAAGTTGTCGAGTAGCAGGGGGGATCACTGTGATGAAGATATCGAGCAGCAGGGGAGATCACTGTGATGATGTTATCAAGGAGCAGTGGTGATCACTGTTATGAGGTTATCGAGTAGCAGCGAGATCACTGTTATGAGATTATCGATAAGCAGGAGAGATCACTGTGATGAGGTTATCGAGTAGCAGGGGTGATCACTGTGATGAGGTTATCGAGTAGCAGGATAGATCACTGTGGTGAAGTTATCGAGTAGCAGGGGAGATCACTGTGATAAGGTAATCAAGTAGCAGGGTAGATCACTGTGATAAGGTCATCGAGTAGCAGGGCAGATCACTGGTACGAGGTTATCGAGTAACAGAAATCACTGTTATGTGGTTACTACGTAAAAGGGAGATCACTGTGATGAGGTTATCCGGTAGTAGAGGAGATCACTGTTATGACGTTATCCAGCAGCAGGGAAATCAGTGTGTTATCGTGTAGCAGGAGAGATCACTGTGGTAAAGTTATCGAGTAGCAAGTGAGATCACTGAGATGATGTTCTACAGTAGCAGAGAAATCATTGTGATTAGGTAATCGAGTAGCAGGGGGATCAATGTGATGAGGTTACAACGTAATAGTGGAGATCACTGTTATGAGGTTATCGAGTAACAGCGAGATTATTGTGATGAGGTTATCCAGTAGCAGCTGAGATCACTGTAATGAAGTTATGGAGTAGTAGGGAAGGTCACTGTTATGAGGTTATCGAGTAACAGATGAGATCCCTGAGTTGAGGTTATCGAGTAGCATGGAGATCACTGTGATGAGGTTATCGAGTGGGAGCGAGATCACTGTTATGAGGTTATCGATTAGCAGAGAAGATCACTGTGATGAGGTTATCGAGTAGCAGGTGTGATCACTGTCATGAGGTTATCGAGTAAGCAGGATAGATCAATGTGGTGAAGTTATCGAGTAGCAGGGGAGATCACTGTGATAAGGTCATCGGGTAACAGGGGAGATTACTGTGATCAGGTCATCGAGTAGCAGGAGAGGTTACTGTTACGAGGTTATCGAGTAGCAGAGATCACTGTTTTGAGGTTACTACGTAACAGGGGAGATCACTGTGATGAGGTTATCGGGTAGTAGAGGAGATCACTGTTATGACGTTATCCAGCAGCAGGGAAATCAGTGTGTTATCGAGTGGCAGGAGAGATCACTGTGGTAAAGTTATCGAGTAGCAAGTGAGATCACTGAAATGATGTTCACCAGTTGCAGGGAGATCACTGTGATTAGGTTACAGCGAAATAGTGGAGATCACTGTTATGAGCTGATCGAGTAACAGGGAGATCACTATGATGAGGTTATCCAGTAGCAGCTGAGATCACTGTAATGAAGTTATCGCGTAGTAGGGAAGGTCATTGTTATGAGGTTATCAAGTAACAGATGAGATCCCTGAGTTGAGGTTTTCGAGTAGCATGTTGATCACTGTGATGAGGTTAGCGAGTAGCATGGAGATCACTGTTATGAGGTTATCGATTAGCAGGGGAGTTCACTGTGATGAGGTTATCGAGGAGCAGGGGTGATCACTGATATGAGGTTATTGAGTAACAGGGGAGATCACTGCCATGAGTAACAGGTGTGATCACTGTAATGAGGTCATCGAGATTACTGCTATAAAATTATCGAGTAGCAGGGGCGCTCACGGTGAAGAAGTAATCGAGCAGCAGGGGAGATCACTGTGATGAGGTTATCCAGGAGCAGGGGTGATCACTGTAGTGAGGTTATCGAGTAGCAGGGGATCATTGTGATGAGGTTACAGCGTAATAGTGAAGATCACTGTTATGAGGTTATCGAGTAGCAGGGAGATCACTGAGATGATGTAATCCAGTGCAGGGAAGATCACTGTGACGAGGTTATCGAGTAACAGAAGAGATCACTCTGCTGAGGTTATCGAGTAGCAGGGGAGATCACTGTGATCGGATTATCGAGAAACAGAGAAGATCCCTGAGTTGAGATTATCGAGTAGTAGGGAGATCACTGTGAGGAAGTTAACGAGTAGCAGGGGAGATCAATGTTATGAGGTTATCGAGTAGCAGGGGAGAACACTGTTATGAGGTTATCGAGTAACAGGGGAGGTCACTGTTATGTGGTTACAGCGTAATAATGGAGATCGCTGAGATGATGTTATCCAGTAGCAGGGGAGATCATTGTAATGAGGTTATCCAGTAGCAGGGGAGACACTGTAATGAGGTTATCCAGTAGCAGGGGAGATCACTGTGATGAGATTATCCAGTAGCAGGGGAGATCACTGTGATAAGGTCATCTAGTAGCAGGGGAGATCACTGTTACGAGGTTATCGAGTAGCAGAGATCACTGTTATGATGTTACTACATTACAGGGGTGATCACTGTGATGACGTTATCGGGTAGTAGAGGAGATCACTGTGATGACGTTAATCAACAGCAGGGAAATCAGTGTGTTATCGAGTAGCAGGAGAGATTACTGTGGTAAAGTTATCGAGTAGCAAGTGAGATCACTGAGATGATGTTCTACAGTTGCAGGGGGATCACTGTGATGAGGTAATCGAGTAGCAGAGGGAATCAATGTGACGAGGTTACAGCGTACTAGTGGAGATCACTGTTATGAGGTTATCGGATAGCAGGGAGATCACTGTGATGAGGTTATCGAGTAGCAGCTGAGATCACTAATGAAGTTATCGAGTAGTAGGGAAGGTCACTGTTATAAGGTTATTGAGTAACAGATGAGATCCCTGAGTTGAGGTTATCGAGTAGCATGGAGATCACTGTGATGAGGTTATCGATTAGCAGAGAGATCACTGTTATGAGGTTATCGATTAGCAGGGGAGACTACTGTGATGAGGTTATCGAGTAGCAGGGGTGATCACTTATATGAGGTTATCGAGTAGGAGGGGAGATCACTGTTATGAGTAACAGGTGTGATCACTGTAATGAGGTCATGGAGATTACTACTAGGAAGTTGTCGAGTAGCAGGGGGGATCACTGTGATGAAGATATCGAGCAGCAGGGGAGATCACTGTGATGATGTTATCCAGGAGCAGGGGTGATCACTGTTATGAGGTTATCGAGTAGCAGGGGAAGTCACTGTAGTTAGGTAATCGAGTAGCAGGGGATCGTTGTGATAAGGTTACAGCGTAATAATGAAGATCACTGTTATGACGTGATCGAGTAGCAGGGAGATCACTGTGATGATGCTATCCAGAAGCAGAGAGGGATCACTGTGATGAGGTTATCGAGTAACAGATGAGATCACTGTGATGAGGTTATCGAGAAGCAGGGAGATCACTGTTATGAGGTTATCGAGAAGCAGGGAGATCACTGTTATGAGGTTATCGAGAAGCAGGGAGATCACTGTTATGAGGTTATTGAGTAGAAGGGAGATCACTGTTATGAGGTTATCGAGAAGCAGGGAGATCAATGTCATGAGGTTATCGAGAAGGAGGGAGATCACTGTTATGAGGTTATCGAGTAGCAGGGAGATCACTGTTATGAGGTTATCGAGAAGCAGGGAGATCACTGTTATGAGGTTATCGAGAAGTAGGAAGATCACTGTTATGAGGTTATCGAGAAGCATGGAAATCACTGTTATGAGGTTATTGAGTAAAAGGGAGATCACTGTTATGATGTTCTCGAGTAGCAGGGAGATCACTGTTATGCGGTTATCGAGTAGCAGGGAGATCATTATGAGGAGTTTTTATCGTGGAGAAGAGGAGATCGCTTTGAAGAGTGTGCAGCGTAGCAGTGGGGATTACTTCAAAGATATGAATCAGTCTAGCGTCAATGAGGAACTTTACGCGCATCCGAGCAAGTGCATGGTGGCTTTTTTCTACCATGTCTAACTGGAGCATGGACGCGTTTGAAATTATGTTTGTTTGTACTGTTGTTGTTACTGTACAGGCGCTTTTATTTTATCCTCGTCGGATGAAATCAGCCAACAAAGAGAGATCATAAATTACAAGGAAGTATATAACTGAACAATGTATGTACTTAAATCGTGAGAGTGTGACCGCAGCAGTTCCGAAATACGAAGGCGGACATAGACATTTTTCCATGAATGGGACACTTAAAGCACAATTAAGTAAAACGCGGATGTTACATAGCGAACAAGGAACATAACTCCATTCATAATTTGTTTTCGGTCTCTCAACGGGACGACAGGAGATTGAGACAACAACAGCCTGGTGTTCAAGTTTCATTCTGTCTTTTACTTCTGTTCAGTCGTGAACTATCATTGAGATTACCTAAAATTTAATTAAATCACAAAAATCACTATTCCGTTGACAAAATATGGTATTTGAATATCTTCAATCACAGTGAATATGTATAGTTCTTGTTTTAATGAAACCATGATTTGTTCGTTGATAGATTCTTGTATTGTCAAGGTATTTTGTTTGTATGTCTTCAATGACATGAAGCCTGGGAGCCGATTACTCCGCCCACTGATAACGTGGTTCCGCGGTTGAAAAACCTAGACAACCCGATAAAACAATGGCCGATTTTATATTGGGAAAATAACTGTTTATGTGTATTTTTTAACTGTGTTGTCGGTTCTAAGATAATATTATTGATAACAAATGACAAAGAAATATAATAGTTGATATTATGATGGCATATAATAATCATAAAATATACCGTACACAGTATATTTATCTTTTTTGAACAAACGAACATATCCAACATTTCTGTCATTTATTAAAAAAGGAGAATTTAAAAAGATCCATGAAAATCGGTAAAAC
>CM051025.1:26854398-26946898 GCA_027627225.1 Congeria kusceri
TTGTATGTGCCTGTCCACTATATACGTATTTGACATTCGGTTTATTTGACATTCGGTCTTAAATAAATCAGAAACATTTGAAACATGATACAATAAAACAATGACTAAATTCAAACATTCACAACGAGAATTATTTGTACTGATCATTTACCAGAGTGCCCCGTAACAACACAAATTGGATCACAACTTTCTTTGTTATAGAATTTATTATATTCGGGCACTTTAACAAGTGTTAGGGTTTCTTTTCAAAGTGAATGCCATTAAATATAGCGAACACATATGATCATTAGTGGTCTTATTAAATGTGCTATGCACTGTTTCTTCCACCGAAACGAATGAACTAATGCGTGGAGTGATGCCGACTTAGTGTCACTTACCTTTCGTCATGAAATTAAATTTCGCTGACCAGTGGTGCCGGGAAAAATATAAACTCACCGGGAATAAGTGCCAACGTTGTGGCCACTCATTCACCATGTTACGTTTTATCTACACACAAATGCCAAATTAAATTAAAAAGTGAATACAATCAGTACATACTTAACGTTTGTAAGTATTATACCCAAGGACCCCATCGGAAATAAGCTGTCGGGCTTTTACGGGCCATCTTAAGTTACTTCACACATCGTCTTTTTTACTTAACCTCACGTTGAATCGATTTAAACAAATAACATTAATTAAATTGCTTCTAAATAGTTGTTTTTGCAGCATACTAAAGTATATTTGAGTAAATAATGACTTTCAAGTGTTATGTACTTGCGTTCTGTATCTTAACTTCGAATGGTATATGCTGTGAAGTGTGTTTTAACCTTAATACAACTATTTATCAATGTATATTTATTCGTGTAAAAACTGTTTGTCCCGAATCCCGATAGAACCCGTTCGTAAGTGAAGCATTGCTGTTATGTGACCTGAAGGCGAAGACTCCAAATTTACATATGCAATGTTATATTGAATAATAAGGCACGCTTTATAGCAGACATTTTTCACAAATTATTTACATTTATAAGGCCATACCAATTTGATTCTATGTTTAGCGTCCTTGAGCTGGTAGGTTTTTGGATGCCTGAAAAAAAAATAAAAATAAAATGTTGACAATGTAAAAAATCGGTAAGCGTAGACAAAATTTGGAAAAAAAGTGTTTTTACCAATATTTTAAAAAATAGTGTGCGAATAGTCAATTTACACATTTAAAATACTGTGTTAAAGTAGGTTCCCAATATGAAGATGATACATGACAGTTTTGCAAGAAAACATTGCTTTAGATTGGAACACTGTCATGAATAAGATGTGAAAGAAAAATGTTTCTTTTTATTGACTCATTGTTTGTTTTTTCCTGCCTGGTTGGTAGGATTCGAAAAATCATGGGGACGCTAAACACAGAATCAAATGTGTATGGGCTAATAGTGATTTTACCATAACTGTAGTATTTTCCGTCTGAGACAGTGCGCACGTCGACAACTAAATAAATATTTGAAAATACTATTTTCTTATTACACCGATGTGCTGATGGATAATTCATTGAAAACGCAAACATTGAAATAATTTTTCCGTCGATATTCCTCTGTAATGCAACCTATTCGTATAAATGACAATAAATTACATTTGCGAATTGTAATACATTATTTAAAATTTCAATTGCTGGCCACGTTTAGAAGCTATTTTGAAATTTACTGCTTATGCATATGCGCTTGACAGATTTGTAACATTCCTGAACAAGATGAGTAAAATAAGAAAAAGACAATACAATGAACGAAAGATAAGCGCACACTCAATCATGTGAAGCTGTAGAGGTTGTTCTCACAACTTCCTGACAGGCAAAGTCTGTAATTTGTGGATAAAGTTACAATAAGTAACGAGGGTAAATATAAAATGTTAGTCAATAATTATATATGTGAAATAAAGCTTAGCGTATTGTAGCGTTTTTACGACGATTAACAATAAACAGTAGTATTCCTCTATTATTATGTTCGTCGAGCATTTGATATATTTCCATAGATTTTGGTTTTAAATTCATTGTGGTGAATCCCCGAAGTGAATTGTGGTCGAATTTGTGTCAGGCGTGACATTTTGTTATGCAATAATGTTATTTAAAGACCCTTGTATTTAAATACATTGTTCAAATTTGAGAACATTGAGAATTGTAATGGGACAGATAACTGGATGATGAAACAGAAACATGAAACAAATTGTGCAGAGTGTTATATTAACTAATGAGGTCACCGGTTTGAGTCCAGACACAAACTGATGTTCAGTTGTGTTGTGTTATTGCAGTGGCGTGATTCTTCCTACATTTACTGATTTCCACCTTCCGTCAAAGTAAATGTACCAATAGTGTTTGCACCTGCCGCATCTTTTGTAAACCGTCGATAGTGGTAGAGTCGTTTTAGCTCTACTGGCCAAGGATGTGTATGCTGCGCCTGGGCGCCCGTTAGCTCTTCAAACACCTCAAACCTCCTGAGCAGAACTCAACCAAATTACACAGAAATCATCTTTGAGTGGTAGAGATTTAAATGTGTTCATAGGTTTCGGTTCATTGCATAATTAGTCACAGGCGCTAAATATTTACTTTGATTTCAAAACTTAAAAATCTTGTATGAAACTACAAGACCTAGGCGCTTGATATTTGGTATGTTACATCGCCTTAAGTCCTTTACCAAACGTGTTATTGGGACAGAAACAAGGCCCTTAAAACCCTTAAAAATCGTGAATTTAACTATAAGTCCTGAGTATTGGATATTGGTATGTAGCACCGGCGCATGGCCCATGTGCCTAAATTGTTTAAATTATGCTCCTGTGTTCCCGTTTTGGGGCTCAATTAATTTTTTAATGTACTTGCGTAGGATAAAATCCTTCAAAAATCGCCTTGTCTGAAATTACAAGGCATAGGCCCATGATATTTGGAATGTAGCATCGCCATATGGTAAGTTACAAACATTGTTAAAATGATGCCCATTGACTAAATATCGCCCCGATCCGGGACTAATTTTTTTTTACATGTAGTCTTATAAGAAAAAATGTTTTGTCTGAAACTATTAGGCTGAGGCCCTTGATATTTGGCCTGTAGCATCGCCTTCGCATAATCTTGTCCAAAACTACAAAAACTTAAACAATGATGCTTCTCGTCTAAAACATAGCCCTATCCAGGTCCTCCTTGGCCTCATTTTACCCATGACTTGCCTCTGCGACCACAATGGTGTGTTAGGTTATTTTATTGTTATATTTACATTTTGCTCAATGCACACACCAAGCTCAGAATTTAAGTAGTATACTAGCAGGGACCGTACACAGCAGCAAAAGTATGGAAGAATAAAACTTTATACGACTTACTAATATTTGAACGACGTACTATATGCCGTTTTATCTGATCACTTGCTCATTATCATAAGTGACGCAGCAGAATCTTGGCATTTCTTGGTGTATATAAAGCAATTGTACACAATGTGTATAGCTCGGACACTTTATCCTGACAATGACCTTTATGCATGAAACTATTACATATCCACTACGATTAATATATTAGTTTCCGTACTGAAATCAAATTAAACTGATGAAAGAGAAGAACACTCAAAAATACAATTACGATATCATTAACTTGTGAACCATGTGAACCACGTGCACGAACAAAACCGAGTATAAATATAGCAACAATTCGAGCGTGTGATTTATGCTAATAAAATTCACGAGTGTCAGGTCAATGTGTCCGAGCATTTATACTGCAGTTTAAAACTAACTTTCCCCACTACACAGATGAGTAGGTACATTTTGTGGCCATAAACTGACGGTATGATGTTCATTTAGCTCGATCAGCTAAATTACATGGGATGTTCATATCTTCATTTGATGGTGTTTTCACTAACATAAAAACCAATGTTACCAAATATCATGCCCATAAAGTTAAGCTCTATTAGTTGAGTATCATATTCAAACTTATTCTAAACCAACTGCGCGTTGTTTCTCGAATGGTTTAGAATACTAATGCGTTTGCAAATTTTGACAAGGAAGCACTTAAGCGTACGTGGTGCTGTTCTTAATACAATAAAGTGGCTCTTATAGGGCTGTTTTCGGGATGATGTCAACACTTCTAACTAAGTTCTAAGCCACTTTATGTGCTCTACTTTTATCCAGCCTCCAAAACAAACTGATTACAAACTGATGATTCACTTTTAGCGATTAAAGAGACATTTTTCTATATCACTGTAGCTACAAAAGCGCCATTCAGACTATGTTGTTCTGGGGGAAAATAGTCGGGCAACAATAAACACAAACAACTTTCAAATGAATGTTCCAAGTTTTCAACTTTTCATGGATAATCCATAAGATACAGATCATCAACATTTAGGACATCCCTGCGGTATCCTGATACTAAGACTAAATACATTGGTGATGAATAATAATTTATTATTCATCGTTATTAATACTGGCAGACATCATTTATTCCGATTGAACTTCGCAAATTTTAGTATGTGTTTAAGCAATTCTGTACAAAAGCTATGTTATTATATTATAAATGGTATTTGTTATTTTGTCGAATGCTCAGAAAAAATCCACAATAATTCCACCGGTTAATGACTCCTATGTCTCGTTTATTAAAACATCTAGAACAAAAAGCAAAAGCTGAAATATGTTTTTGAAAATATGTGGTAACTGAGTCAGTCGTTTTCCATCTAACTGGAATCGTTAAATCGAACCAGGTACACACATGCTTATTAACTGGAACCTTAACAAAAAATGTCTTTTAAAAAGACAAACGGCGTTGAAATTAAAATTGAGATATCTTTTTTTTTTTTACCCGAAACATAATACAAGAGGTACAAGATGATCGGTTACGTGTTTTCTCGGACCCCAGTTTTTTTTTTTCCCCATTAAGGAGACTTCTCGGACTGTAGATTTTTCGGACACCATAAGAAAACTTATCGGACCCAAAATTACTTTGAGTTAAACTCAAACATTATTAATATGTGTATCGTGAATAAACCGATCATACCTTCCATGTTTTTAAACGGTGATACATAAATAAACTAAATGTTAGTAATTTACGTTATAATGATTGTTACATAAATTAGTCAGGCAAATTTAATAAATTAGCATTGTCAGAAATTAATTGTGGGAATGAATGAAAATTATTATATATCAGACGAGTGTACAAAGTTATGTTAAATAATATACTATACGTATCATTAGTTTTGCAAAGAGTGTATTCATGCTACGCAAACGAAGTAAAAGTAACTTGAACAACATTTCGACGTATTACGAGACTTCTTTAACCACATTTTATTATAGAAATATGTTAAATATGTTTAGAGATTGAATAACAACTACTGGAGAAGTTGACAGAAAGGTGCAATTATAAATAATTCTTAATAAAACGCAACCGCAATTCAAATATAACAAAACATGAACAGTAAGTTTATAAATATAAATTCCCCATTTATTGAAATTCTCGGGTTTATGATTCTCCGGACGCTTATTGATGAAATTATATTTGCACAGCTATACCGCGCGCTATTTTTAGAATGATGCACGATTTGTTTGGAATGTGTTGAATACGCCAGAATAGACCATTTCATACCGATCTTCGCCGAATATCTTCGAATGCCTCCGAAACGTTGCAAAAAAAAAACACAAATATCGATCAACTAATGCATTGCTCGGTCTGTGAAACAAACCAACTGGATCGGATCTGTACAGCTCAAGTTCTGGTATGTCACAATAATTCACACGGGATCCAATGCATATAATCTACATGTATGTGTGCTTTGAGTTGATGAAACTGTCGTAAGGGTATAATGATTACTTTGCGCATTTGTTTTCTTTCTCTTATTTAGTTTATTTGATATTTAAATAGAACTATACATCTTATTTTGTAGCTGCATAAACAAGGAATAATAAGACAAACGTGTTACTTTTTTCAGTTGCAGGATATTATTCTATCAAACAATTTAGATTTGAATATAAACTGATTAAAATGTTTGCTTTATATGAACAAAGACTGTATAAATTTATCAATTTCCTACATTCATATTATAGTATGTCTTTAATTCGTTACAACCTAAAGAAGCTTATCAAATGTTCGCGTCTTTTTGTAAACATAATCGTAACCATGTACACATAGGTTAACTCATATTTTATTTTGGTAAAAATGAGTTTACGTCCGAGCTAATCTACAATTTAATAAATCTACCTGATGTGTTGCCTGATAATACTTAATGAGGATAAACCATTAGAGTTGAATTTCTCAAAGGTACGTGAATGCGACCGTGAAGAAAAGAAGTGTTCTCATACAATAGCTAAACTTACCGAAGCATAACATAATCCGAAGCTAAATGAATAGCTTTAATAGCTCTAGTAGCTGTGTTTAATTCGACCAGATCACAAGGGTATACTAGAGTTATTTAATGCTTACTTCCTTGCTGGGTAATATATAACATTAAAACTACAGTTCCTTGTGCTTGGTTTAGAAGGGCGCCATGAATGCGGTAAAACAGAAGTTTGTTCTGCGTTTCTGTGTTGTTGCACTTGCGTGGACTTATGCAGGTATTATTATTTACATTATTTATGGTTAGTTCATATGAGTTGTAGTATAGATTCGATATGCAAACGGTATTAGTATTGCTTTCATTAAAAAAACAACAACAACAGACCATTTAACAAGTTCTACGTAGAGTTTCCATTTCAATAAATTTTTTCTTATTTTATAAACATACATTTACATTAATCATTTTTTCCAAAAGGAGTATTTTAAGGTGTTTTTGCAGTTAATGATTATGGACATGACTGTTGACGTTGCAACCTTTACAAAAATGTTGGATAAGAATCCGTAATACATATCATTGTAAGAACGTATCAACGAAATAACGCGTATAAATATTGTGCAATGAATAATTTCGTTGAGGTAGTGTAGCATAAAGATGTTGTTTGCTTTAAAATAGAACCACAAACCTACAGGGACTTTCCGTGCTTGACAAGCGTTAAACGTTATTGTTTGTTTTTATATTACGTTTATATGCACTCACTATCTTGACAAGCATGAGATTCATGTCGTAATTAATAGCGATATTATACTCAACATAAACTTCCATTACAAAACAATTAAAAAATTACCATACTAAATCCGCAAACTTGCAATGAAACAATTTTCAAATTTAACAATACTGTGTAATTGTGTTGTTGCAACACTACGTCAATATGATCATTAATAACTCTTATAATGCAGAATTGAAGATAGAGATAACACATCACTGACAGTTTTAAATTAATTTCCTGAATTTTAATATAAATAAAAGAATACGGTAGATTAACGAACGCTAAATTACAATGACGGAGATCACCCATTAAAGCGTGAATATACAGTGAGTTACATCATCACTGCAAGATAATTATAGTATAAAACTTTGATGTAGTAGACTCAGTTTGTATCAATAATGTGCAAAATGTAAACAAAAGTTTAAAAGGATGACATCCTTTTAAACACGTTTTTATATTTTACACAATTAATGCAAGTTGTTTTCTCGCTATCTAATTCATATAATGTGTATTACTTACACTTGATATCCACAAACAATTATAATATACACACAATTCTATTTGTTTATGATTATTTATCTATTTATTGCCATAAGATGTTTTGGGCGTGGTCCCCTTAAATGCCAAAATGTCACCGGGTGTTGGCATTCTTATAGAATACGCGTTTTTTTATTCGTAATACATGTAATATGTTTGTCGACTAGATCTATGTGCCCGAATGCCAAAACGGTATTCATAGAACGGCTTGTCCTTTGTAAAGATGCATCTGACCGATGGGTTTAATTCTGTACTGCTTGTGGCAAGGAATCAAGAAGAATGTACCGTCGAATTGCATGCATTAATTTAAATGAATTAATATTTTTTGTCCGCACAATGAATTGAATACTATACATGTGTATGAGACCACTTGCGTCTGTAAAAAATGAATATAATAGTTGTAATTTTATATTGTAATTTAATAACTAAATTATATTGAATTTAAAAAGTCATGCTATTTTCTACCAGCCTACCAATAAACTGATAGCCATATGCAAATTAAATTCAAGTCTGCTAACAGTGCAGAAAAATGTAACTATATCGTGATAGCGCTTGTTTGAATGACAATTATTGCAATTGTATGTCAATGGGGATATTCATATGTTCTCCTATTTGTTTTTGGGAAACACTTAAGGCTGACGATAACTACCACTTGACTCATAACACAAGGCCAAAGAAAGGCTTCCTTGTTAATGAATGAGGTCAGGTTTTGAAACTTCAGCCATAGCTTCAAAAAACGCTTCCTACTTAAATAACACTAATAACTAGATTAACTGAAGATAAGATCTTTATGCATAAACATATTGTTGTTAATCACAACATGCTTATTTTTTGTTTGTTTTAAATACAACAGTGATAACAAACACAACAAGCGTTTAATTAATGTTGCAGCATACATGTATCGTTTTCATAAACTAGTCATAACGACAATTACAATTTATGAACATTTACAATATTTTAAAATCAATGCGTTTCCACGAGAAAGAAATCATTATGGTAACTACATGTGTGTGTATATATATTAAATAAGCAATTATGAAAAACAATTGTATCATGTTAAAGTCGTACTTTCATGCCTCTGTTTTACAAATATTATAGCATGCTACTAACAAAACGTGGTATTTATTAAATCCATGTTTGATCGGTTACACCCTTAACGAGTTTATTACATCTATGTAAAAACATAGCAAGGAGATTTTTAGTAAAGCTTTATTGTTTTGACAGACACATACGTATTGTGTGTTGTAAGGATATTTGATTATTGTTTTCGAGTAGACATGTATGTCCTGCTAATTTGCATGTAAATCTGAACAAACATATAAAAACTCTAACTCCTAATTTGGCTTCTTAAATGAACCATGCGGACATAATCACTTGTGATTTATGTACACATACTATTCACGGACAATACATGTTTAGTTTGAACAATTAATAGAGAAAATTAGGTCTTCACTTCTCTCGTAAACAAGTGCATGTTCATTAACTTTTGACGCATTTTAACGTAAACAACCTTTAATGTACGGCTTTTCTAGGTTGAATTGTTAAAGTATTGGTCTGAGCATAAGAATGTTGAACTGTTTTGATTTTATTCACTGATATTCAGTAAATTAAGAAGCGTTATTTTATTTTTGGTATTCAATACCTTTTTTGGGCTGTAATATAGTTTGATAATTCCGAAGGTCTTAATAACAAACTGTCCTTCAAATATATGTCTGGTTGTAAATAAACCTATAATTATATATCTGATGAGGCACAGAACAGAACTACGGCGTGTGTTGAACTAGAATTAAAAACCTAAATATTATGGTCGTAATGTATCATATTCTTGTCTATGAGAACGTCCATTAAATAGATATGATTTTATTCAGAATAAAAAAATTAGCGAAGTTTCATTGTCAATGAGTTTTATTTTTATCATAATAAAAAGTGGAATATAATTACGAGAGTAATTTGTCATTTTGAAACGAAACTGGTCGGTATTTACATGAACAGTGAAATTTGAAACTGTATTCAACAACCGATTTTTATTCTTAAGAATAAAGAACAGACTCAGACTCAAGAAAATATACTTGTGTGTTGTAAGATATGCTGGGTACCAATGTCATTTAAGTAATTAACAAAATGTTCTAAATAAAGATGGCTTTAATTAGAGTTGGTGAATACCAATTAAGATTCCAATTAACATCGTTCTGAGAACATAACAGTTTCAAGAATATTCTTTTTCCTTATGTCTAAAGTCTAAGAATGGGTTAGTGATTACGGGTGCATATCAATATCCGGGTTAACAAGTAAGGTTCCGTTCAGATAGTCATCTAGTCATATATGCTATTTAATTACATGTATGTAGTTTTGTAAGCACTCGGATACTTATAAAGTGTATTCGTTTTGAAAGGAGCTCATTTACGCGAAAAAATACGTTAACGCATTCGTGAGTAACATCACTGAATATTCTAACTGTTGTAGGTTACAATATCCATCGGTTTAACTCAAATCAGAGTATGCTGAGCAATGTAATAGATGCTGGCGTACAGAAAGTAACGACAGTGTTTATTGGTAAATTATTGTTGTGCTGCCATTAACTTTTTGAAATGAAAGAAGAAAGAAGGAAGTTTGTAACATTATTTATTGCAATGCCGATGTGTCCGCTTTATGCGTGAGAAAATGTTTGAAGCAAATTATTCATTATTTAAATGACATTTCAACAGTTTCAAACTAAGCAAACAACATATATTTCTAAAACTAAACACGTCTTTTACTTGGTTTGTTTCGTTATTTAAAAAATGATGTCAAAACCGTAACTGAATAAGTCAATTTAAATAACCTCTACCATTCCAATCACTCACTTTTACCGCACTGCCATTATTATTGATGTAAATACACAGAGGCTATTTGTTGATTTTGGTGAATGATCGAATTTTATTTCACGAGTAGTTACTGAGTACAGTTTAGAATTTTTTTTTCACGAGAGTCGTAGCCACGAGTGAAAATGTTATTTTCTATGATCACGAGTGAAATAAATATTCGATCATTCACCTAAATAAAAAAAAAATCTTTTTACTTGATGCTTTTGGACAATACAATAGAATCGCGCGAGATAAGCTTAAATGTCACACGTTTGTTTATTTTTACTTCTTACAGTGACGTTATAAAAGATACCAAAATTGTTATCACAAGTATGGTGGGTAAAAAGTTTCATAATGTATTTATGTAAATACTTTATATATAAATTTTCCAAGGAAGGTAAACCACTACTAGTAGATCGATGTGATTGATAGAAAAATAGTGCGTTTTATGTTATATTTTCACAACAGTGAAAAATATAAAATTTTATTTCACCAATACAATTTTAAACAAAATTCTATATTTCACTGAAAAGCATATAATAAATTCTTGTTTAAATCGTGCTTTATTAGCTCTGATTAATCTATTGAGTCACAAAATGCTTAATACCTAAAAGTCCTCTTCCGGTTATGTATGTTCATTTCATTGACACATTGATTAATAGCATTATAAAGTGAGATCGGCGCTTGATTCATATGTTTTATTTGTGATATAGGCCTCCGGCCCCTGAGACATATAAAATACAATATATACAAATACAATGATGTGTGCACATATATATATATATAAAGACAAACATGGTTACACACTTTTGACAATTTTAAACTATATCGTGGTAATATCAATGGAATAAGAAAAGCACACAAGATAATAACATAATACAAGGGTTGAGTTTCTTATTTCGATTACATGTCTTGCAAAGCAATTCGAAGCAATTTGTTTAATTATTTTTTCGTTTTAATTTATAAGGGTATACATAATATATTAATATACATGCGTATATAGAGACAAGCATGAATACACGTGGATAACAATGTAAAACGATATCTTGGCAATAAAACATAATAATCACATTAGGTGATGTCACAGTTCAAGAATTAAATTTCTAGTTTCAAATGCATGCACGATATACGAGGCGGTTTGTTTTATTATTTGTTCGTTTTTACTTGATAGAAGTATAAACAATTTATGAATATATGGGCTTATGAAAAATTTGCTATGGATATATTATTTTCTTATGTCGTGTAAAACAGGGCACTTTAGTAAGAAATGTAATTCATTTTCAATTTCACCAGTGTTGCAAATTGGACAAGACCTTTGCTCTCTAGTTCTGCCATGGTATCTGCCTGTTTCGATTTCCAATGCAAGGGTTCCGGAACGTAATTGTGCATAACTGCGTCTGAATTTACGTATAAATAAAACGTCAAGGTAGGTTTCATGTTCGTAACTTGACTTTATTTGTTTGTATATTTCTAATTTGGGGGATGTATTGACTATACTCCACCAGTTTTGTAGGTATTGGGACTTGGCTCTTTCTTTGGATTCATATATAAATCTATGGGAATTTGAAACACATTGATTTAACCAAATGTATTGGAATCCATGTTTGTTCAACAACTGTTTTATTTCATGGGCCCAGTTGAAATGGAGACTTAATTTGTGTTTAATAAAAAATTGTAACACTTTTTAACATATTAGGTATCGTGCATTATTATTATTTTCAATACTTTGCATTTCCTTAAATCCCCAAAGTTCGCTGCCGTATAATAAAACAGGTTGTATTTTGCTGTCGAATAATTTGAAAAAGACTGAATTCGTTAATTGACCATATTTATACATTGACGATAAAATACAAGTTAAGGCTCGCTTTCCCTTAATAGTATTTCATGGGCCATGTTAATTAAAGAAAGCGATGAGAAAAAACAGACACCTACATAAGTGAAATACTGGCAACGTCAAGATTTATGCCAGCGAAATTCCAGTGTTCATTAACTGCTGGTTTACCTCCCTTTCTAAAAACCATGATGTTAGTTTTTGAAGTGTTCACATGTATTCCTGTTCTTTCACAGAAATGATGCAATCAGTCAAGTTGCCGCTGTAAACCAAGAACTGTATCTGCTAACAAAGCAACATCGTCGTTGAACATGATCAGCAATATTTCGATATCATTTGGTGAAATGTGTATGCCCCTTGCGCCTATACTTAATTATTCTTGTACTAATTCATTGATGAAAAAGGAAAATAGTTGCGGTGAGATCAAACACCCTTGTTTTAAACCCACTTTGCATGTTACATAGTCAGTGTACTCGTTTTTACAGCGAACACACGCCTGGACATTTTCATACGTAGCTCTTAATATGTTAAAAAGTTTGCCCTGGATGTTAGCTTCTTGTAGAATTTGCCATAGAATACCGCGATTCACTGAGTCAAAGGCAGTTTTAAAATCAACAAAATCTACATAAAGATTCCCGCACTTTTGGGACAGCATTTTGGAGATGACCGTTTGCAATACAAAGGCGTTATCTATTGTCGTATAACCAGCACGAAATCCAGATTGGCTTTCATCTATTTTAGCAAAAGCGTTAGCGTAAAATGATAACCGTCTATTAATTACGCTAGTAAACAGCTTACCAAATATATCTAGCAATGAGATGCCTCGGTAATTGCCAGGTGAATTAATATCACCTTTTTTATGTATTGGTACAATAATAGCGGAACTCCAGGACGAGGAAAAACAGCCGTGTTAAATATTCTATTAAATAAATGCACTAATATTGGTAGGATAAAATCGTGCGAATATTTAAAAAACGCAGGCGGTATTTCGTCTTGTCCCGGGCTCTTGGATTCGTTAAGTGAACGTATACTTAATAGTATTTCTTCATCCGTAATTGTACCGTTAAATAATTCATCTTCTACTTCAGACAAATAATTGTGTTCTTAAAGTTCAAACGTCGTATTGTCAGTATTTGCATGTGGTGCAAATAGGTTTTCAAAGTGCGTTTTCCACTCGCCTGCGCTTATTAAATTGTCAGTATAGTTTGCTCCTGACAAGCTCTTGAGTTTTCTCCAAAATGATTTAGGATTATTTACATTGGCACATAAATCGTCTAATTTGCTCTTATAAAATTCGCGTTTCTTATAATCACAACAATCTTTAAATTTTCTCTTTACATCAAGGTAGTTTTTCATATTAGTTTCCGAGGGATTGCGTCGAAAAATGCGCAAGCCGGATAATTTATTATGTTTATATTCGCGACATTCTTTGTCAAACCATTGCGGCAGATGGTTTAATGCTTTGCCTTTAGATTCCTTAAGGCACACATCTGAACATTTCTGAAAAATGCCCACAATGTGACTGACAACATATCGTTAGAACTGTCATTTATGAAGTTTAGTGTCCGCGATGTGAACCCATTTGTAAACGTTTCTTGCAAGGAGCCCATAAAGTGCACTAAAGTGTTGCCTTCAAAGCGGTATTTATTGCGGGGTTTATTGGGATTAACTAAGGCAGAGTTGTTTTCTAAAAGACATTTAAATGCGATTTCTAATGGGAAATGACAAGAATCAGTTCGCTCCCCAATTCGAAAGTTAAGAACCTTATGGGCAAGATATTCAGAAACAATGCCGTAATCAATGACACTTTTAGCATTTGCATTAGCAAAATTAAAATGACCATGATTCTTATCTTCTTCTAATCTACCATTAGCAATAATTAGGTTATTAGAAATACAAAACTTAATATAAGCTTACCCTGGTTATTGACAACTTTGTCCATCGAGTTTCGTTTATCATATGAACTGGCTAAAATATCCTCATACTGGCTGAGGAGTGGTATATGATCATACGAAAAATCAGTGATATAATCGGCCACGTCTGAAGTTCTTGCATTCAAATCGCCCAAAAGTACAAGGAAATAGTTACTCAAATCAAGAGAAAGCTCACTCAATGCATTTTCTAGGTATTTGATACCGGAGAGAAGCTCATTTTGATAAGATGGTGAATTTTCAGGTGGTAGGTATGTACAAATGAACAGCAAATCTTTCACTGTCGAGAAAATGGACTTTTCAGCTTTAAAAAACATACAAAATCTGTGTGGAGTGTTGATATGTGTCACAAACTTCATAAAATACTTATGTATACACACACAAATACCCGACATAGACCTTCCTATATTTTGAAATCGGAATGACTTTTTGGAATACACCACATACTCAGAAAAGCTGTTCAAATTACTTGAGACACCTTCATCCCATGTTTCCAGCAAACAGACTATTGTACACGTTTTTATATATGAAATGAAGTCCGTAAACTCTAATTTTGGTCGTAAACCTTCAATGTTCCAGCAGCACACATTGAACGAATTAGAAATGTCGCCAGATAGGCTTTGGTCATCTTCCTACAAGTTAGTACTCTCGTATTCAACACTGGTGGCGTCAATCACATCTCGGGCATCTCTGTCAACGTCAGTTTGTAAGGACGTGGCTTTGCGTCTAGCGGTAACAGTTCTGCGCTGCGAAGAGGGCTGTTGTATTTTATCCTTGACGTACAGCTGTCCTTTATAGTAGTAACCGAACTTGCCATGTTCTCGAAGGGACCTTAGTGTATTTCTATGAGTCCTCGTGAGGTCATCACCTATGCGGATACCATGTTTACGTAATTCCTCGCGACCTCTGTACACCAGCCTCTTGTCGTCCTCGAATCAAAATGTAAGTATGATCATAGGAGGATTAGCGTTTTTGTTGCCATTGAAGACTTGGATACGTTTGACGTCATCCGGCACCCAGTTTGTCGTTGGACTGGCCGTCATATAAGTACGTCCGATATTACTTTTGATTTGAGCACATGATCACTAAGCTTTGGGTCGATATCCCATCCGAAGATCTTCATGTTATTCGCTATTGATTTACGATTTAAAGATTCAACATTTTCACTCAGAGTAAGTCATCAAGCTCGTCAATTTGGTTTTGCAAATGATTTACATCTAATCGCAAGTTTTCAGTTAGATCCTGCACCTCAGAGATGTTATGTTCAATAGCACTAACACTTTTGCCTGTCTTGTCGCATTTATTATGCAGAGTTCGTATTTCCCCACGCACAGCTGAGTGTTCTGCCTTAAGATTGCTGACATCTTGTTTTATTTCCGACATTCTGTGCGAATAGCCCGCATTTCGTTTAGTAAACTGGCTTCTGACGACTTTATGGCTGCGAGAACCGCATCTAGCTCCGTTGGGCCGGGATTCAACTCCACGTCAGACGCTAATAGAAGTGCAGCTTGTTTAATATTATAGCCCAGGCTTATTTTGGAGATGGCATCTGATAGCCCTTTCATGGTTGAATGAATCGATGTTACAGTATTTACACAAAACGGAATATTATATGCGTCGTCAATGCTCTGACACATGGTGTTGCTGATTTCAATTGTCACTATGCATAACCATATTCTAAAGCAAATAAACGTGAAAACAGTAAACTTGTAAGGCTTAAATTGTTGTTATATTAATCGTCCAAAAGCACGCTGACGTTTTTACAAAACACACGAGTTTATGAAAGCGAATGTGAGTCGTATTACGTATAGTTATGCAATATTCAAACAACATGAATAATACCTAATATTGCCATAAAAGAGTGAAGGCACACTCAGATAAGATAAATTATAACAGAAAAACAAACCTACGACCCCAGATACGACTCCACTAACCACAGTAAAAACGCAAACAAACAACGAAACAACTTCCAAACTCAACAACAACAGTACGAATTCACCACTATCACTTTGGCAAATTTATACATTTTCTATGTAAATTACACATTTTGGTGTTGAAAAAGGATGGATTATGACACTTTTTTTTAACATCTTCTAGATTAAAACGATTTAACGTAAATACCTATCATAAAAAGCCACAGACGTATGGACTTTCAATGTTTTAAGAATTAATTTAACATTTTCCCCAGGAGGTAGGTCAATACGGGTCCAGGTAACCAGCTCTTTTTATTCCTCTTCTCCTCCTCCCTCATGGCTGTGCACGACTTCATTCCTGTCAACGCGTGATGTTGCATCTTCATATTTGTCTGTATCTTCCTACATTTCATGATTTCCATATTCCGTCATTTCCATGTACCAATAGTTCTTGCATATGCTGGATCTATGGGTAAACCTTTCAAGATCATTTGTGCTCATGACACTGGGGTACAGAAAGTAACGACCCTGCCTAGTGAGGCATACTTCATCTAGTTGTGGAGCCGTTGACTGATTTGTTACAATGATTGAATAAAATAATAAAACAGAATCTTCAGACAGTTTCCGAAACAAAAAGCAACAAAGTCATGTAGAAATATATGGTTTTATGCAGCAAACAAAATTAAATATATTGTGTGTTTCGGGCAACGGTCTCAAAAAGTTAGTAGGGTTGGGATTGTTTTAAACATTTTTTTAAAGAGACATTTCGGTCAAAAACATTAAACATTATCTAAATTCTGACGAATATGGATTTCGCGGAAAACAATCGTGGCAAAAAACTTTAGTGTCTGGTTGCCTGAAACACAGATTTTTGATTGCCTTATTTACAGTAATGGTATCACATTTGCCTTGTTAATCGTCGTACGATCGCATTGACGTACTCAGATAAATGTAAATTTGCTCAAATATGTAAACATTAACATGAAGATTATGTGATTGAAAGCCGTTTATATCCTTCTTTTTAATAAATTATTTTAGTGATCTTTACACTAGTTTGCACGTGACAATGTATTAACAAAGTACGTTTTTATCATTTTGTCGTATAACTGTAAACATGTGAGTCTTTAAATAGTCAGGTATGTTTTAACTTTTCCAGTCATTCTACAAATGTACTAGGCATCTGTGCAACACAACTTGATCAGAAAGCTTTTAGACATATACCATTGTTCGCATAAAGATAATGTCTAAGTAATTTTAAGTTATTGTGAAGTTCCACGAAAACGAATCTTCGACTATTTTAAGTGCGGAGGGGGCGTGTGATAATATACACATACACAGTGCAGTGGCTATGGTGTCACTAATGAGCGATCGCGAGACCTTGTATTCCATTCTTCCTATTCAGAGAGCCATCAAGTGCTATTTCAAATAAGCCTCAGGATTTCGATACACTCGAGCTCAAATAATTACGTAAAATTTTGTGTTTACCGTGATTTACCCATCGAAACCTGTTCATGATTGAAGAATTTCTGTTTTGTTGGTACAAACAATCCGTAAGATTGATTTCAATCCTATATCGATAACATTAGCACGACATAGAGAAGCTATTAACAACACACGACTTGCATTTATTAATACCAGACATGTTAGGTATCCATTGCGCACCCCACCCCACCCCACCCCACAACAGCACAAGACCACACCAGAATTAATGATATTTCAGTAAAAAAAACAACACAAAAATGGATGGAAATTGATGCTACGACTTAAAACTGGTCCCAACTCTCGATGTTTCTCTAGGAGGTAAATTAGGTAGTGCTGATGGGAAACCCCTCCGTGTATCCACATAATGCATCTTCTGTGCGGACGGATTTCAACTTCTAAATACATTAACACACATTTATGCTGATTACTTGCATAGTATAATTGCAATATTCTTAAGTATCTACGTAGACGTGCATTACTAGTTTGATTCATAATTTGTTAAATATTCATTACCAATGTGATGAACGAGATTTCATTTGAATGGCTTACATTGCATAGTATTTCATAACGCAATCTCAACCCAGTACCATTCCAACAGTCATAGATTTTCTGGTTTAATTTGATGGAGTTTATGTCGTGCTAATTTTCACGTAAATCTGAGAGAACAAACACACTCAAGCCTTAATTTTGACACTTCAGTCAGTACGTAAGCTTCTTAAATTGACCATGCAGATATAATCACTTCTGGTTAATGTATACGTATACTCGGACTAAAAATGTTAAGTTTTCAAACAGGAGAATAGGTCGTCACTTCTCTTGTACTTAAGTGCATGTTCATTATGTTTACTGATGATCAGCTAGCAATCTTAGATACTCAGTTAAACTGATGTATTCCCGGATATGGTATACTTCCTGAGTAGAATATAGTTTTATTAAACATTTGACACATTTACCCAGACATTGTTCATGTAGCTGAAGTCAAGACTTCAATCTTAGCCTGGTTCCCGGTTCGTACTAAGATAGTACGCCTGCTACAAACCAAATAATGTCGGACTGTGATGGCTTGTCTGCAGTAATGCAATTTTGACAAAAATGAGTCTGTTCATAAATCACACGGCCTTGTTAAAGCAAATATATGTTAGATAACAAATAATAAAGCTTGGGTGAATTGCGCGAGATGTTTATTCTAAATCAGTGGAGACCGCAAGGGTAATGTATTTTGGACATAACAGTCCAGTTGGGATTTCGGATTAATGACATGTTTCAATACTAGCTGTGCAAAATTTAGATATTTTGGCCTCTATCAAAATAACTTGAAAACAAGTTCTTTGTGCAAACAAAAGTATGACATAAGGTAAATAATTGCACTGTTCTAAAATAAGAATGGCAATCCTATATATCTGTTCAAGCCACAAGTTGTCAGTTCTTGATAGTACCTATTTAGCTCAATAAAATAACAACAACAACAACAAATGATGTGCATAACAGATGTAAATACTAGACAAGACAAATATTAATATAGACTGATATTTGTATTTTTTTTTAAGAAAACAGCTATGCATATCAATCAAGAGATATGCAGTACTGTTCACATGGTTTAACATGTTTAGTTTAATTAAACGATGACATTTGACAAAACTAATTTCACACTAATATACGAGTTATGAACAACTTTGGTTTTAATATATAACTTGCACTAATGTGCACTTCTTATTGAATTATCTGACGATTTATATGTGTTAATTAATTTTTCTTGAAAGTTTAAGTTGAAAATTGATAATACTTTATTTTCAAAGCAGAGTACTAAAATAGTCACAATGTGAAAAATGAAATTAAGAAGTGTACCCTGAACATATGCCATGAAGACTTTAGTTACAGATCATTGTAAACGTGACAAACAGTATAGTATATGTTGTGATACATGCAATAAATTACCTGTATTCGATGAAAAAGCTAATGAAATATCGGAAAACGTACAGGAAAGACCGATACAACACAAACACATTGGTTTATTTTCATCAGCAATACATATATTTATAACATTAATAATGTACAATGCTTGAAATTCTGTATAATCAATGTAACATAATATCATGAGTAAACTGTATTGAAATCATTAAGTAATGGGAACAGTTATTCTTAAACAGTACAAAACAAATATTTAATTATTATGCCTCCATCATGTTCAGTGTTGACAAGCATTCTTATAGTCCATTTACTATTTTTAGTTTTACTGCCTATGCTCAAGCAACCTTAAACTACTTGAAACTGACTGACTGAGGATCAGTCATCCTTGTTTTTCGCATCTTTATGGCCAACTAGTTTTATGTACCAATCATGCTACTTTGCACTTTAATATAACTCTGGCAAAATATCACAGATTTTGTTGTCCAGATAATACAGAGTATTTCAGCAATAGAAGGGTCTGTGTCTGATCTTTCAACATCTGTTTGGGGTAAAAGTCCAGACATTCACATCCGATCTCAAAATCAACAATGCAGTAAAATAATGTTATATGTATGGACAGTTATCTTTGATATAAAAACTATTATAATCATACCAGTATGCATGTATTATAACATTACTTATTTTCGTGCATTTTACTAAACATTACAATAATGGCAAAGGACAGACATTTTAAAAAAGAGGGCCAAATGGCACTGGGTCGCTCATCTGAGTTTCATTTATCGAATGATTTTTATACAGATATGGATATACTGATACGGACTGATGGAAATGCGGCCTTAATCATCATGGTTTGAAAAACGTTAGTGACAACAGACATTCAAAATTTTGAAGTACATATTGAAATTGAAGCTTTGTCTTCAATTTGACCTAGTGACCTAGTTTTTGACTCCACATGACCTAGATTCGAACTCGGCCGATATACCATTGGGATAAATGTTCTGACTAAGTTTCATGACGATTGGGCAAATAATGTAACTTGTAGAGTGTTGACAAGCTTTTCTTCAATTTGACTTAGTGACCTAGTTTTTAACCCCACATGACCCAGATTCAAACTCGGCCGAGATACCATAAAAAAATGTTCTGACCAAGTTTCATGAACATTGGGGAAAAAATGTGACTTCTAGAGTGTTAACCTACTTTGTCTTCAATTTGACCTAGTGACCTAGATTTTGAACCAACATGACCCAAATTCAAACTTGGCCTAGATATTATTGGGACAAATGTTCTGACCAAGTTTAATAAAGATTGGACAGTAAATGTGACTTCTAGAGTGTTAACAAGCTTTTACTTCAATTTGACCTAGTGACCTAGTTTTGATATCACATGATCCAGATTCAAACTCGGTCGAGATATCATTAGGACAAATGTTCTGACCAAGTTTCATGAAGATTGGGCAAATATGTGACTTCGAGAGTGTAAAAAAGCTTTTTCTTCAATTTGACCTAGTGACCTAGTTTTTGAACCCACATGACCCAGATTCAAACTCGGCCAAGATATTATTGGGGCAAATGCTCTGACAAAGTTTCCTACTTAAATAACACTAATAACTAGATTAACTGAAGATAAGATCTTTATGCATAAACATATTGTTGTTAATCACAACATGCTTATTTTTTGTTTTGTTTTAAATACAACAGTGATAACAAACACAACAAGCGTTTAATTAATGTTGCAGCATACATGTATCGTTTTCATAAACTAGTCATAACGACAATTACAATTTATGAACATTTACAATATTTTAAAATCAATGCGTTTCCACGAGAAAGAAATCATTATGGTAACTACATGTGTGTGTATATATATTAAATAAGCAATTATGAAAAACAATTGTATCATGTTAAAGTCGTACTTTCATGCCTCTGTTTTACAAATATTATAGCATGCTACTAACAAAACGTGGTATTTATTAAATCCATGTTTGATCGGTTACACCCTTAACGAGTTTATTACATCTATGTAAAAACATAGCAAGGAGATTTTTAGTAAAGCTTTATTGTTTTGACAGACACATACGTATTGTGTGTTGTAAGGATATTTGATTATTGTTTTCGAGTAGACATGTATGTCCTGCTAATTTGCATGTAAATCTGAACAAACATATAAAAACTCTAACTCCTAATTTGGCTTCTTAAATGAACCATGCGGACATAATCACTTGTGATTTATGTACACATACTATTCACGGACAATACATGTTTAGTTTGAACAATTAATAGAGAAAATTAGGTCTTCACTTCTCTCGTAAACAAGTGCATGTTCATTAACTTTTGACGCATTTTAACGTAAACAACCTTTAATGTACGGCTTTTCTAGGTTGAATTGTTAAAGTATTGGTCTGAGCATAAGAATGTTGAACTGTTTTGATTTTATTCACTGATATTCAGTAAATTAAGAAGCGTTATTTTATTTTTGGTATTCAATACCTTTTTTGGGCTGTAATATAGTTTGATAATTCCGAAGGTCTTAATAACAAACTGTCCTTCAAATATATGTCTGGTTGTAAATAAACCTATAATTATATATCTGATGAGGCACAGAACAGAACTACGGCGTGTGTTGAACTAGAATTAAAAACCTAAATATTATGGTCGTAATGTATCATATTCTTGTCTATGAGAACGTCCATTAAATAGATATGATTTTATTCAGAATAAAAAAATTAGCGAAGTTTCATTGTCAATGAGTTTTATTTTTATCATAATAAAAAGTGGAATATAATTACGAGAGTAATTTGTCATTTTGAAACGAAACTGGTCGGTATTTACATGAACATGCATAGAAGTGAAATTTGAAACTGTATTCAACAACCGATTTTTATTCTTAAGAATAAAGAACAGACTCAGACTCAAGAAAATATACTTGTGTGTTGTAAGATATGCTGGGTACCAATGTCATTTAAGTAATTAACAAAATGTTCTAAATAAAGATGGCTTTAATTAGAGTTGGTGAATACCAATTAAGATTCCAATTAACATCGTTCTGAGAACATAACAGTTTCAAGAATATTCTTTTTCCTTATGTCTAAAGTCTAAGAATGGGTTAGTGATTACGGGTGCATATCAATATCCGGGTTAACAAGTAAGGTTCCGTTCAGATAGTCATCTAGTCATATATGCTATTTAATTACATGTATGTAGTTTTGTAAGCACTCGGATACTTATAAAGTGTATTCGTTTTGAAAGGAGCTCATTTACGCGAAAAAATACGTTAACGCATTCGTGAGTAACATCACTGAATATTCTAACTGTTGTAGGTTACAATATCCATCGGTTTAACTCAAATCAGAGTATGCTGAACAATGTAATAGATGCTGGCGTACAGAAAGTAACGACAGTGTTTATTGGTAAATTATTGTTGTGCTGCCATTAACTATTTGAAATGAAAGAAGAAAGAAGGAAGTTTGTAACATTATTTATTGCAATGCCGGTGTGTCCGCTTTATGCGTGAGAAAATGTTTGAAGCAAATTATTCATTATTTAAATGACATTTCAACAGTTTCAAACTAAGCAAACAACATATATTTCTAAAACTAAACACGTCTTTTACTTGGTTTGTTTCGTTATTTAAAAAATGATGTCAAAACCGTAACTGAATAAGTCAATTTAAATAACCACTACCATTCCAATTAGCATCACTCACTTTTACCGTACTGCCATTATTATTGATGTAAATACACAGAGGCTATTTGTTGATTTTGGTGAATGATCGAATTTCATTTCACGAGTAGTTACTGAGTACAGTTTAGATAAAAATATTTTCACGAGAGTCGTAGCCACGAGTAAAAATGTTATTTTCTATGACCACGAGTGAAATAAATATTCGATCATTCACCTAAATCAACAAATTTTCTTTTTATTTGATGCTTTTGGACAATACAATAAAATCGCGCGAGATAAGCTTAAATGTCACACGTTTGTGTATTTTTACTTCTTAAAATGAAGCTATAAAATATACCAACATTTTGTTATCATAAGTATGGTGGGTAAAAAGTGTCATAATGTATGTACGTAAATACTTTATATATCCATTTGCCAAGGAAGGTAAACCACTACTAGTAGATCGATGTGATTGATAGAAAATAGTGCGTTTTATGTTATATTTTCACAACAGTGAAAAAATCAAATTTTATTTCACCAGTACAATTTTAAACCAGATTCTATATTTCACTGAAAAGCATATAATACATTCTTGTTTAAATCGTGTTTTATTAGTTCTGATTAATCTATAGAGTCACAAAATGCTTAATACCTAAAGGTCCTCTTCCAGTTATGAATGTTCATTTCATTGACACATTGATTAAATGTATTTTAATTGCATTATAAAGTGAGATCGGCGCTTGATTATGATGATTGCAATTGTCACTATTTATAGCCATATTCTAAAGCAAATAAACGTGAAAACAGTAAGGCCATGCCAATTTGATTCTATGTTTAGCGTCCTCGGGCTGGTAGATTTTTTGGAGGCCTGAACGAAAAATAAACAAACAATGTGAAAAATCGAGTTTGAAAGCATATTTAAAATGGGAAAAAAGACTTTTAGGCGTTTTTACCATATTTGCACAAATAGTGTGCAACTAGTCGATTTAAACAGTTAAAATACTGTGTTAAAGTAGGTTCCCATAGAAACATAGAATCAAATTTGTATGGCCCAAACTTGTAAGACTCGGCTTAAATTGTTGTTAGATTAATCGTCCAGAAGCACGCTGACTTTTCTACAAAACACACATGACACAGACCGATGCATGGCACTTCAAGGGTGGCAGGATTTCTTTAATGCATGTTTTAATATTTCAATCTGTCACGAGTTTATGAAAGCGAATGTGAGTCTCATATTACGAATAGTAATGCAATATTCAAACAACTTGAATGATACTTTCCATCTAATCTTTTGCCTTGAAAGAGAGTAGGCAGACTCAGATAAGATTAATTATAACAAAAAACAAACAATCTACGACCCTAGATACGACCCCACTAACCGCAGTAAATACGCAAACATACAACGAAACAACTTCCAAACTCAACGAGACAACTTACAAACTCAACGAAACAACTTTCATACTCAACAACAATAGTACGAATTCACCAAATTTAATATTAATATCACTTTAACAAATGTATACATTTTCTATGTGAATTGCAAATTTTGGTGTTGAAAAAAGGGTGGATTATGACAAATGTTTTTAACATCTGCTAGATTAACACGATTTAACGTAAATACCAATCATAAAATGCCACAGAAGTGAGGACTTTCCAGGTTTTAAGAAATTAATTTAGGATTTTCCTCAGGAGGTAGGTCAATACTGGTGCAGGTAACCAGCTCTTTCCATGTCTCTCGCTTTTCCTCCTCCCTAGTAACTGTGCACAACTTTATTCCTGTCAACGCGTGATGTTGCATCTTGATATTTTTGGTATATTCCTACATTTAATGATTTCCATCTTCCGTCATTTTCATGTCCCAATAGTTAAAGCATATGCTGTATGTATGGGTAAACCCTTCGAGGTCATTTGTGCTCACGACTAGTTTATAGAATGTGCGTTTGGTTATTAATTTTGTATTATGTTGAAAGTATCCGTATGTATTATGAATAGCACAAATAGCTGTAGTAGCTGTGTTTAAATTGACCAGATCACAAGAGCAAAGACGGGTTGTTTAATGTTACTTCCTTGTTGGGAAATATATAACATTAAAACTGCTGTTCTTTGCGCTTGTTTGATTAACAGGCGCCATGAACGTGGTACAACAGAACCTTGTTCTGCGCGTGTCTGTTGTTGCACTTGCGTGGACTTATGCAGATAATATTATTGACCTATTTGGGTTTCTTTATATAGTTTTAGTATGGATATAAACGGTAGTATCACTACAATCTTTCTAAAACATATACAAGGCAGAGCTTTTAACAAATTCTTAGTAGAGTTTCCATTTCAATGACACTTTCCTAATTTAAAAGGCATACATTTATACTTATATTTTTCCAACTGTTGTTTTTATTGTTCGTAGTTTATGATAATAACACTTTGGT
This sequence comes from Congeria kusceri, assembly GCA_027627225.1. Taxonomy (NCBI): domain Eukaryota; kingdom Metazoa; phylum Mollusca; class Bivalvia; order Myida; family Dreissenidae; genus Congeria; species Congeria kusceri. The sequence goes on from CM051025.1 coordinate 26,879,949, forward strand.
ATGCATAAAACATCATGAAAATTGTATTGTAAAATGTAGCAGCGTAAGAAAGCGTGCTTATATTTGCATCGATATTTTCGTTGTGATAATGTATCATGAAAATGTTTATCCTTTAAAAACTACAAACCTTTCTGTTCATGTCAAGCGTACATCGTTGTTTGCGTCAAGCGTTTAATGTTATTGTTTGTTTTATATAACGGCTAATTGCACTATGTTGAGCATAGTATTCAAGTTGCAGTTAAGTACTGAATTATACATAAAACATCAACAACACATCCAATCCGTTGAGATACATTTAAACACAAAACAATTTGAAATAACCATACTTAGTCCGAACACATACAGTATAACAATTTCCAACATAAATAATTATCCCGAATTTACTATACTATAAATGAAATTTAAAGGATACATAAACGAACTATAATGTGACTTCGGATTTAGCAGCCTCTATTTGAACGTTGAGATAAGATGTTGGGATTCTAACATATCTTTTAAATGTACCCACGTATAACTATGTTGGTCAAAATATTTCGATAATGCCTTAACGGTATTTATGAAACGACCTGTCACAAACAATGCGAGGTAACATCTTACTGAACAATATGTTTTATACTTAAAGTGTTTGTTGCTTAGGCCAAAAAATGAATGGTTGGTTTTCGCTCACATCTCCAACAAAATCTAGCAGGAGAGGTAAAATATAACTTGTTTTCTTAAACTTTTGTTCTTCGCCGCAAATTCACCAAACAGTTTAAGTATATTGGACTGAATGTGAAATGTTTAACGCCTCCAAACAAACAACTGTACATAACTACAAATAAGGTCATAGAAAAAGAGATTTCTGGCAAGTGAAAACTGCTCTTTTTCCCCGAAAATCAGAAAATGTTAATGGTTGATAGGCAAAACAAAACGTCTAGGGTGGTCGGAAAAGTTAGGGGTGAGGGGGAGTGGGGGGGTGGATAAGCGGAAACCAAGAACCTTTTTTTTCGCCCGCCCTATATGTAAATTGTTTGGTGCTTGAAAGGAAAAGAAAAATAATTGTCCAACTGCATGATTACTTATTTTTAGTATCAACATAAAGTGATATGTACATGTGTATACTAAATACTAAATATTTTTATGGAAATAGTATATATTATATATTTTCATTAATATGCTTAAACGTACAATTTAATCTGCAACAAGAGTTCTATATATATAGGTACATAAAGAACAAACATAAATGATGACAATAATTGCAGTTTTATGCAAATGAGTTACTCATATTTTCTGATATGGTTGAGGAAAATCCTTAAAACTGCTAGTAATTACCACTTGACCAGTAGAACAAGGCAACAAAAAAGAATTAGCGTTATAGGTTTGGCAACTTCCACTAAACACGACTCACATATTTTAATTATCAGATTTACATGTAAATATGTTGCTGTTATTCACAATATACATTATATGAGGCGTGTCGTGGGAAAACCGGGCTTAATGCATGTGCGTAAAGTGTCGTCCCAGAATAGCCTGTGCAGCCCGCACCGGCTAATCCGGGACGATACTTTCCGCCTACAGTGGATTAATGTTTAGAAGAGACTTTGTTGAAAAAGAAAAAACCATAAAAGCGGAAAGTGCCGCCCCGGATTAGCCTGTGCGGACTTTACGCACATGCATTAAGACCGGTTTTCCAACGACGCGCCTCATATTTGTTTTATTAATATTATATAACACGACAATATTAACAACAAACAACAACTGTTAAAATAATTACAATGTCCATGTGCCGGTTTCGTCCATAAATACTATAATTTTTGTGTAATGACAAAGTACGTATTAAACTGCACACGTATGATACTTCACTCAAGCTAGTCATCCAAACTTATAACTGTTGTTTATTAAAACTTCATCTTATGGATAGAAAGCAAATCCTTTTTAGATCAATATACATATACGATGCCTTAAGTGTTCGGTGTTTTGTTACAAAAACACGACCTCAAAATCAAAAACACGACCTCAAAATCACACATGCCGATTCAATATCGTAATATTTTACACCGATGTATCCCATAACATTCTTGAATTGAATAAACAAAATATGCCTTGTTATTTTTTTTAAAGACTACAATATGAAAATACAAAGAAAGTATTTCAGCGTCAAACTGCTTAAAATTTCAAGTGCAACTGTTTGCAAGGGCTAGAATCATACATAAACACAGCTCAAAAGTATGTGCAGACCATCCATTTATTTTCTTGACTAGATGCAATTTTATTTGTTTATTTGTTTATTTGGAATTAACGGCAACTAAACACATTATGGTCAAACCGTGCCGTTTACGTATGTTGATTTCTATATATATATAAGGAAATTTGAACTAAATTTTGTTATATGTGTTTATCTCTTTCCAGTACTGGATTAATAAGATGGCACTATTTGGAAAAGTGTTTGTTAACGAATTTACTTGCAAATTAGTTGGAAATATCTATCGCAATATCACCGAAGTCTCTGCAATTAATAAGCATACATTTGACAGTAAAATATTCGTCGCAAGTTATACACTGAGGTGCTTCTTCTCTTTTCAGAAGGTACGAATTTGTTAATCTGGTATGTCCTATTCTGCAGCGAGCAAACGCACTTGTAAGCAAGACTTTGTGTCTGCATAAATGCTATAAATAGCTCTAAAGTAGTTAGATACCACTCAATTTACAGTGAGCAGCAATTATTTGGATGTTTTTTTTTTCGTTTTGATGTAAACTGAAATTAATCGATTTGTAAATACAACAATAATAATCAAGACAAACCGTTATTCTTTGAGTTACCGACTTCATGCAGTTGGATGCAAAAATAAATAGTACACATTCCTTCAATTCGCGTCCGGTAAAAGTCTTCACATATAGACAATCAGAACGGATATAAGCAGGAAATCACTACTGAAAGCAGACATGTCCTAAGAATTTATCTTAATCAACTAAATCATGTTTGAGTTGACATGCTCCTTTATATAAACAGTGAAGCATTTTAACAAACGAAAATAAGGAATTTATTAATCCTTGATTGGTTTAAGTAGGTTACGGGTTGGTGGCATCTAGGAAAAATAATCTTACGCATAGATAAAGCAAAGTCTGTTTTGACAGACTCATAGGTATTCTTTTTAGTGTGGATATTGATGAGTATATGTCGTGCTAATTTTTCCATGTAAACCGGAACGAACACGCACTCTATAGTTCTTTCCTTTTGTCACATCAGTTTTAAGCTTAACGTGTTAGTACACGTGATTTTATATAATGTGATTGCATAAGCACGCAGAAAAGCGACCACAAACTGGATTATATATGAATAACATTATAGAAGAGTGACATCACTGAATTAATTATTCAATCCCAAACGTCGTGTGATTTAGGTTACACGTATACCCTAACTGCACCAAGGTATACACTACACTGTTCATTGGCACAGGAGTCAGAAAGTATGACCGTGCTTGGTGAAATATTATAGTGGGGTGCCATTAAAAATATGTATTAATTATATAAAACTTTAATGTGTGTATTAATTATATGCAAAATGTAAACACAACTTTCAAATAAGGCGTAACAAAATTATGTTTGTTTCAGGTTACCCAATCTATCCTAAAAATGCCCCGACCCTAGAACATTTTATTGAGTTTGTCAGATTTGTGTGTGTTTTATTGACATTTTTTCCCCCCCAATTTTTTTTCTGTGTGGATAAATTAGTGTTTTGTTTGGATAGCATCCACTTCAAAACAATGTTTACGGATATTACCGGTATGTTTTGAATGTTCATTTAGTTTTTGAATCTTAAAGTTGACCATTTACCAAATAAAAAAATAAAATAATTAAATCCCTACCTACCTACCCTAATTTTTTTGGGCATGTAACCTGAAGCAAACATATTTTTTACGCCTTAGGTTATCGTTTTGAACACGTGCTTATATTTTCATACAATCATACAATTGATGAAAGTTGCTTTCTCTGCATCAGATTCATATAGACGTAATAAACACAAACAATACTAATATGCTTGAAATTATATTTTGTTTGTGATTATATAAACACTTTTTGCTATATATGATGTTGTTGGGCATGTCCCCTTTAAATGTCAAAATGTCACCGGGTGTTGGCATTCTTACAGTATACGCTTTTTTTGTTCGTAATACATGTCATATTGTTTGTCAAATAGATTTATGTTCCCGAATGCCAGAACGGTATTCATAGAACGGCTTGTCCTTTGCAAGGATGCATCTGGCCGATGGGTTTAATTCTGTATTGTTTGTGGTAAGGAATCAAGAAGAATGTACCGTCGAATTGCATGCATTAATTTAAATAATTTATTTTAGTATGTCTACACAGTGAATCGAATACTATTCATGTGTATTATGACCACTTGCGTCTGTAAAAACTGAATATAATTCTTATAAATTTATATTAATTTAATTGCTAAATTAAATTGAATTTAAAAATTGATAATATTTTCTTCTTGCATACCGGCTAATCGTGCAGATAAAGGTATACATATATCGTGAGAGCGCCTGTTTGAGTGACAATTATTGCAATTGTTTGTCAATGGATATATTCATATGTTATAAAATTTGTTTTTGGGAAACACTTAAGGCTGACGATAACTACCACTTGACTTATAACACAAGGCCAAAGAAAGGCTTCCTTGTTAATGAATGAGGAGGTAAGGTTTGGAAACTTCGGCCATAGCTTCAAAAAACGCGTCATACTTTAATAACAATAATTACAAGATGAGAAGATCTTCATGCTTAAACATATTGTTGTTAATCACAAAATGCATATTTATTATTATGTGTGTGTGTGTGTGCAACATTTTATTTTCTCGTAGTAGCTTTACATACATGCATACATTAATACATCAACAATAATATTATACTAATACAAAAGTATTTATACATTTGCATGTACAAAATTAAAATGATATGTCATGAAAATATTGCACGTCTATAAAACATTGTACGTAAAACAAAGACTATGCCGAGGACACTGAGTTGCATTGAGTATATATGTAATTATAATATTGTGAAGATTACAAAGCTAATGCTATGACATACAGACTAACTATTACATAACAAAATGGGTATACATACAGCGGTATTTATACATTTACATGTATTAAATTGAAATATGTTGTAAAAAACACTGCACATTAAAAAAAAATATGCTAAAGACACTGAATTGCATTGAGTATAAATGTTATTATGCTATTGCAGAGACTACCAAAGTAATGTTATGATATACAAAATAATTATTACTAGGTGTATCAATCCTTGTCTATTTAATTTCACAAAACAATGTCTATGAACATGCTGACTAGTGACCAATCTTTTAATTCTTCAACTGTTTTTGTTGTATTTTAAAAATTTCAAATGAGTGTTTGTAGCTATAAACTAGTCCAAAGGTAGAAGGAATGCTGTTTTTTCTCTGGCAGTGAAAAATATATCGTTTAATTTCTAGGCATAAAATATTTAAATTGTTCATTTTTGAATTTGTAATACCAAGTATAATATCCTGACATGTTAGCTGGATAGGTAAGCTTTGTCTATTTCTATTCACTATATGAACAGCAAATTTAATAATTTCTTGAGAATGTATACAGTTCCAGAACAAGTGTGTTATATTTACTACTTCATTTTTACAAAAAGTACATAGATTATTAGCAGCTATTTTCATATTAAACATATGGGCTTCTGTTCCTAAGATTCTGTGGGCAATTCTACATTGGAACCATTGGGCATACGTATCTTTACTAATATTGAACACAAGTGCATATACATTTTTCCAGTCAATACCATAGAACTCGGCATTCCATTTTGTTTGACTGGTTGTGATACCACTATTTTGAATATATGTTTTATAAACATGTTTTCTTCTTTAGGACTTGTTACTATTTTCTTTACATAAGTTGCTAATACAGGTCCTTGAATTTTTGTTATCATAGGTGAACATGTCTCCAAAAGTTTAAAATGTATTTACTTATTAGTTTGATTAAACCTTGATACAGTAGAAAATTCACATTTGTTCCAATTAGATAGTCCAAAGATTCTTTGGAGATAAAACGGTTTCTATCTATCAATATATCTCTAATGAGACGAATACCTCTTTCATATAGACTTTTAATAAATATATAATTATTGTCAATTTTAAAATTGTCATTGTAAAATAGAGGCATATCTAGAATATCATTGCAATTGACTATAGGCACCTTTTCAATATACAATATATAGCTTTTAAAAACATCTAACCAAAATTTATTTTTCAAATTTAAGCAAAGTTTCTCAGCAAACATTTTACCAGTATTAAACAGTTTTTTAATGTCAATAAACGATTTAACAAGTCTATAACAATTTCTATCTCCTGTCACAAACCTCTAAAGCTATGTTAATTTCATATGTTTTTCAAATGAACAAACATCTATAATTTTAACCCCCCTTCGTTATATTCTTTAACAACAACTGTATACTTTTTATTTTATTTTGCTTGCACCTGCCCATATGAAGCCATAAAATAGTTCGTTAATTTGTTTCATAATTTCTATTCTTGGTGTTGGTAGTGAAACAAATAAATGGGTAAGCAGTTGAAGAAGCAATAATGTTACAATAGTTATTTTTCCTAGAGGTGTAACATTTCTACGATTCCAGTGAGTTATTAAATTCTTGATGCTGTTGATTTTGTTATCAAAATTTTGCATTACCATGTTGTCTAAATTTATGTCATACACTATTCCAAGCACTTTAAAAGTGGTTGCTCCCCATGTCATTTGTGTTTAGTTTTTATCGACCTAGTGCTGTACTTCATAGAGCCTATCCAAATTAGATTAGTTTTTTCCTAGTTTATTTCCAGTACAGAGTATGTTGAGAATTCATGAAGCATGTCTAGTGTACAATTAAGAGAATATTCAGATCCGTCAAGTAATAAAGATGTGTCATCAGCAAATTGTGTTTGTATTGTGTATTCTATGTCTTGAATTGTTATACCTTTTATTTTTTTGCTTTCTCTAACTTTAATAGCAAGGATTTCAGCACATAAAATAAAAATGTAAGCGCTTATCGGGTCCCCTTGGCGGCAGCCCCTCTCTATACAGAAGGTATTTGACAAGAATCCGTTTATTTGTATAGAGGCCATGGTATTGTGCAAAAACATGGATATCCATTGTTGAAACACCCTTGGCGGCAGCCCCTCTCTATACAGAAGGTATTTGACAAGAATCCGTTTATTTGTATAGAGGCCATGGTATTGTGCAATAACATGGATATCCATTGTTGAAACATTGGTCCAAAATTAAAAAATCTGAAAGTGGTTTCTATAAACTCGAAAGATAAGGTATCGAATGCCTTTTCAAAATCGATTGTCATAATTTATCCAGGTAAATTATTATCTTCATCATATTTCAAGATGTCATAGAGTAATCTAGTGTTTTCCCCAACAAATCGTCCTTTATTGAAACCAGTTTGATCTTTGGAGATTAAAATATCAAGGACTGTTTTTAATCTATTTGCAATGGTCCCAGATGCTAGTTTATTAACAACATTTAATAAGGTTAATGGTCTTAAATTGTTCAAATAACAATCAGTATTAAAGGCATAATTTATACTTCTTACTATGAATTCGCCTAACTTGTTCCAAAAAACTTTATAGAATTCGCAGTAAATCCATCAGAACCTGGACATCTGTCATTTTTCATGTTTTTAAGTGTAAAGGCAACTTCCTCCATACTTAGTAGTCCTTCTAAAGATTCAGATTGAACATTATTCAGTTTCGGTATATTTGTGTTAGACAAATCTGTATATATATCATAAGCAATTTCATTTTCATTTTTTTTTTTATAATGTTTTATAGAATGAAACTGCTTCATTTAAAATACCATTTTGCTCATTCAACTTAACACCATTTTCTGTTTCAATAAAAGGTATTGACTTCAAGAGAGCAAAAGTATTTTGTGGGGTTTTCCCCCTCTTCTAGTCATTTAGCTCTAGAACGAATACGTGAACCTTTATGTTTATTGTCCCTCAAGTTTTCTAATTCATTTTGTAAATCTTGAAGTTGATTAATATTAGTTTCAGTTAATGACTTTTCAAGTTGTTCTATTTTCATAGTTAAATTAGATTCATGTTTTTTGTTTAACTTAGCTTTATATGATGAAAATGAAATAGTTTTCCCTCTAATTTCCATGAGTAATGTTTCTAGGAATAACTGGTCAGTGATCACATAGTATGTCATTGTTATTAAGTGTTTCTATGCATTCTATATCGTATACTGGGATATTGTTTTTTAATATTTTCAATCAAAGAATTAATGCAATTTAAATAGTCAATATCATTTAAAAGTGAATTGTTGAATTTCAACAGACCTTTTTCATGGGCAATATCTCCAAAACTAATTTCTAAGTCAATAATTGAATGATCTGTTTTAGAGGACAAACTATTAGAAGTTAGGAAAAAAATCAAGTCTAGCCTGCTGTAACGGCGTTAACCGTCTCCATGTGTATTGTTGGATATTACCATTTAGATTATCTGAAAGTATCAGTTAAGTTTTTAACCCTGATTATGGACTGTAATGTTTCTCTAGCATTGTTATTATTATTAATGGATTTATAATTCGAATAGTGCAAGTTTACATCTAATACAAGATTAAAATCTCCACAAATAACAAATTCATCAGTTTTAAATATTTCAATTTTTTGGAACAGGTCTGTAAAAAATGAGAGCATATCATTATTAGAACCGTATAATGTGCACAAAATAAATCTATTTGTGATATATGTCATATCTAGTAATAAATAGTTACCAAGAGAGTCTTTTTCAATTTTATGTACTGTGATTGGTAAGTTGTTTTTAATCAAAACACAAACACCTCTTGAATTTGAACATCCAAAACTAAAATAGCATTCCCCGTCCCATTCTGAATAAATTGTATTTTCCATGTCCTGAATAAAATGGCAATCTTGCAAACAATAAATATGTGCTTGTTTCGATTTGAAAAAATCAAACACATCTCTACGCTTCTTACTGTTATTGAGATCCCGACAATTGTATGAAATAATTTTTAGATTATCCATTTACATAGGTATGATGGAAAATGTGCCTTAACAACTGTATTATTAAACACTTATCTTGGCAAACAGAGTACAACATTTCTGAGTAATTCTGCATTTTTTACATAGAATAAACTAGTCCTGATTCAAGCAATTCTGAAAAACAACAATTGAAATAAAATTATAATGTACAAAAAGAAGTTCAAGGTATGTGGATTTATTGTGGTTGCAATCAAACAATAAGTGATATTAACATCAAAGTACATGGTTTTACAACATTAATGGTAGTGACCTGTTAGCTATATTAAAATTGTATTAGTATTGTATCACCTAATCAAATTCTATAATGAATAAAATATGACATAATCAAACACGCTTAGCATGAAAACAAATGTATATAGCTTATACAAACTTTAGAAAGCATTTTTAAAGATACAGGAGTCAATTTCTCAATCTTCATGCTTTACAGAATAAGTACATAACACATACCTACACAAATAGTATAGTAAATAGATTAAGACAGTTTCATCAATGTGCGTGGGTTTCAAATATTAACTGCATTTATATTCAAACTTTACAGTTACATATTACAAGCATGCAGGAATCACTGCATTAATATTCTAACTTAACAGTTTTAACATATTTGTAATATATATATATACAAAAGTGTGGAAAAAGACAGCTTCATCAAAACAGTTCAATTATTATTGCATACATGTAAGTCTTCAATCTTTACCAGTGCATATTACCATCTTCAATATTTTCAAGTGTATATTACAAACAACCCCGTGCAGTATTACAAAGTCACCTAGTTAAAGGTACAAATGCTTATTTACTTACACACACATTGAAAAACCAGCATAACCATAAGGTACACATGTACACGCATAATCATAAAGTGCACAATCATGTACAGACATATTTATTTAGTCGCAAAGTATAATATAATAAATCTAACCACTATATAGAGTGTGATAGTAATTATTCAAAATAAATTGTTTATAAAAGTCTTATAAATGCAATTACGTTATGTTATTTAAGGAAGACATCAAACTATGTTATAAAAAAATAGGATTGTGATATTTAATTATAGTACACGCATGTTTTAGTAATATTGTTAACAGTAAATCTTGGTATGGAAAAGGACAAACTGCAAGACTGACAACATGGAATATGGTTTGTAAACAATAGCACTATTTATATTTTGAAATATAATAAATAAACAGTAAGACTGTTTTTCAAAAAATCACAGGATATATTATCAAAATGATAGTTGAATTATAATAAGATTATAATAACTGTCATTGAAATTGAACATACATGCATAATACTCATATAAATAAGTAACACATGTTACATTTCTAAGTAATGCATCCCGTGTAAATACATTCCTGATGTGTACTTTGTTGAAAGTATTATTTTTTTACACTGTTTTAATTTTTGATTGATAAAGACTATATTCTATCTATTGCATTATTTTTCTCTATACCAGTCAAATACAGACTAGACTCACAATCTAAAAATAAATTGATTGCAAGTATTCTATAGTCAGTTTGAGCATGTTCAGCTGGTATAGTTTGTATCATTATTAACAATTTTACATAGGATTTTTACAGATAACTGACATGCTTGCACATTGTTGAAATCACCGATGGAGACTGACTCTGACTGAGATAAATGTAGAGCAATTTTATGCCATTTCTGTTATGGGTAATACTTTTAGAAAACAATATTCTAATAAGTTTATTACAAAACAATTTTTCGAAACAATTGTATTTAAAATTAAAATATTAATTTGTTTGTAATAATATAAAGTAATGATTAGTATACAAAATAGGAACATACCATTTTTGCTTATAATGTTTATTGGATATCTCCTAGTGCCCGCTCACGCCATTTCGTCTGTACTGTCTGAAGTCTTCTATTACGGCATTCACATTATCGTGAATGTCAAATTTAATGCGTTCGTCCGAAACAGTTTGTCCATACACAGACCCATTGAAACACCAGGCACTCTCGATATCCGGGTGTAGGTGGAGTCTGTTGATAAGCCCCTGGTTGGGTGACGTCATCGACCAGTTTATAGCCGTTGTTCTTCATTGGAGCCCGCTTCCGCATAATGGCAGACTTCGCCGTGTTGTTTCTCAGTTTGATGAGAACTGGGCGGATCTGCCCCTCTTTGTGGGAATACGGTGCACGGCCATTATGTCAGTTGGTTGCAGGTGAACCTCAGTATGGGCCTTCAGGATTCCGGTTACAGTTTTTGTCAGTGAATCTTTATTTTCCTCTCTATTTTCTGGTATATTTAATATTTTTATGTTGTTTTTGCTCGAATACCGTTCATTATAGTTAGCCTTTTTATGGGCAATTTTGCTCAATTCATATGTTTTGTCTATTTGCTTTCGGAGTGATTTGTTGTTGATGCCACTGTTCTTTTCTAGTCTTGTATTTTGTCCTTAAGGTTTTTGTTGTCAAAGTCCAAAAAATCAATTTTGGCTTGCATGTCATTAAATTTGTCACTGACTAATTGTTCTATCTTTTTATTCATGTTACGTTCAATTTTTTTGCATTTAGCTGGTGACTGTGTTTGTGATCAACTGTTCAACTTCATCTTTTCGCAGCATGCCTTTGAGATCTTCCCTCAAACTTGAAATACCATCAGTCATGGCTTGGAGCTGTACATGTATGGAATTCAGTTCATCCATGCTTGAATTGCTATTGCCACTAATATCTGGTCTATATTTCTTGACTGCTGGCTTTGTTTGTTTTTTTTCCTGCGAAATTTAGCTTAGGCTGGTTTTTTGTTGTGTTAGTGCTCATTGTTTAAACAGCACTGTGTTAGGTGTGGTATTTATCTCCAAGTACAGTTACTTTCCCCTTTCCTTCAGGTAATCCAGCAATTATTATGTCACCACTCACAGATGGTTCTCGCGCGGATGTGACAGCACTTGGTTATAATCCTTTCAAGCACAGTAATGTAGGGGTCTTCTCAATAACGTTTCTGAAGATGATCACACAGTTGACACATAAATAATCTAAAAATCCTTTGTTATAAATATTTTCAAGTTGCTTTGTAACACATTATTATTCCATAGTATCACTTTGTCACAACATTCAAAATATATTCATGCACATGTTGTACCAAAATTTATCATTACTTTGTCACTATAAACATGTATTTTAATGTAAGTTTTGGAGAGCAAAATTTATCCACACATCCCTCCAGTGGTGACCTTGACCGTGCATATATTTTTTGTTATAAATACGACAACTGTTTTACAACAGAAACAACAAAAACAACAAGCATTTAATTGATTTTGCAGCGTACATGTATCGTTTTTATAAACTAGTCAGCCTAAGCTATAGCGACAATGAAAATTTATGAACATTTACAATATTTTAAAATCAATGCGTTTCCACTAGAAAGAATTCATTATTGTAACTCCATATGAGTATATATATTAAATAAGCAATTATGAAAAACAATTGTATCATGTTAAAGTTGTGCTTTTATGCCTCTCTTTTATAAATATTATAGCATGCTACTAACAAAAAGTGGTATTTATTAAATCCATGTTTGATCGGTTACACCGGTGTCGAGTTGATTACATCTATGCAAAAACAAAGCAAGGATATTTTTAGTAAAGCCTTATTGTTTTGACATACACATACGTATTCTGTGTTGTAAGGATATTTGATTATTGTTTTCGAGTAGACATATATGTCCTTCTAATCTGCATGTAAATCTGAACGAACATATATAAACTCTAACTCTTAATTTAGGCTTCTTAAATAAATGAACCATGCGGACATAATCACTTGTGATTTATGTACACATACTATTTACGGGCAATACATGTTTAGTTTGAACAATTATTAGAGGACATTAGGTCGTCACTTTTCTTGTGTACAAGTGCATGCTCATTAAAAATTTTGATACATTTCACGTAGACAAACTTTCATGCAAGGCTTTTCTAGGTTGAATTGTTGAAGTATTGGTCTGAGCATAACAACATGGAACTGTTTCGATTTTATTCCCTGATATTCAGTAAATAAAGAAGCGTTCTTTTATTGTTGGTATTCAATAACTTGTTTAAGGGTGTAATCTAGTTTGATAATTCCAAATATATTGCTATTATACAGAACATATATAGAGTTAACTTATGCGAATCAAGTACTAATAACACACGGTTCAGTAGTGGATGTCATACATGGTATATTCATTAATAATACTTGATAATTTGAAAATCCCAAGGTCTTAATAACAAACTGTCCTTAAAATATGTCTGGTTGTTAATAAAACTATTATATTATGATGAGGCGCAGAACAGAACTACGGCGTGTGTTGAACTAGAACAAAAAACCTGAATATTACGGTCGTAATATATCGCATGCTTGTTTATGAAAACGTCCATTTAATAGACATGATTTTATCCATATTTTATCTAGAATTAAAATAAAGCAAAAAAAAACACAAACAAACGATGTTTCATTGTGAAAATGAGTTTAATTGTCATCATTAAAAAAATTCAATAATATAACGAGGGTCTTTTGTTCTTGGTTTTGTGATTTTGTACAAAAATGTAACAAAAATTGTCGGTACATTGTATTAACATGAACTTGCACATGAATGAAAATTTGAAACTGTCTTCAAAGATCTGGGCCCGTATTCACCATCCCATTCTTAGGCTTTAGAATAAAAAACAGACTGAGACTCAAGAAAATATACGTCTGCGTTCGCAAATATTCTGGCTACCAATGTCACTTATGTCATTAACAAACTGTTCTAACTAAGCTAAAGGTATATTTTTTAGGTTACAGTTTCACTCGGTATAACTCAAAATAGGGTATGCTGAACACTGTAATAAGATGCTGGCGAACATAAAGTAACGACCGTGATTATAGTTAAATTGCAGTTGCGCTGCCATTAAATGATTTGAAATAAAGGAAAATAGACGGAAGTTTGAAAGAGCATTTATCGCAATGCCGGTGGGAATACTATATGCGTGAGAAAATATTTGAAGGCAAACTAATCGTTATATAAATGACATTTTATCAGTTGCAATTACACTTAGCAAAGAACATATATTTCTAAAACTAAATTCTTCTTTTACTTCTTTCGGCTCGTTTATTTGGAACAAACTGTCAAAATCATACCTGAATAAGTCAATTTAAATGGCCACTACCATTTCCACTAGCATCACTAACTACCACCGCCATCATTCACTGCCATCATTACTGATGTAAATATAGTTTTGTTTAATCTATGGAATGACAAAAAGATAAATTCCTAAAAAAAACATTTCTCTTCCATTTATATAAAAGTATGTTCCTTTTATAATGTGAGATCGTCACCCAATTATGAACAAAAATTTCAACTGACGACTGAAAATACGAGTGATGATTGGAAGTGAAGTTTTGTGATGATTTCAATTGCCACTAATTATAACCATGTTGCTAAAGCAAACAAAATAGTAAACTTGCGAGATGAATTAATTGGCGACTCGACTTAAATTGTTGTTATATTAATCGCACAGAAGCACGCTGACGGTTTTACAAAACACACATTACAAAGATCGATGCACGGTACTTCAAGGATGACAGGAATGCTTTAATGTAGGATATGATAGTTCAAGTTGTCACAAGTTTATGAAAGTGAATAAGTCATTAAACATTTAAATAACGAATAGTTAACTCAGTATTCACACAATATGAATTGCTCTTTTTGCCTTGTCTTTGCCTGAAATGAGTGAAGGTAATTCACTCTTCACGTACATTGTTAATGAAACTGTGTACATAATTTTGAAGACTTTTGATATACACGTGTTTATACTTGAAAATAAAAGTACCAAAATGCAGGGACCTCCGTGGCAATATTTACTTGTTGGCTATTATTTGTTGGTTATTTTTATGTTAATTCAATGCTGACACTCATTATATGACAATAATTATTCATAGCGAAAGTATACTTATCATATACATCAATCCCATGGATCAGATAAGATTAATTATAACTGAAAAAAATCACCTAAGATCCTGTCCCATAAACCACAGTAAATACGGGAACATGCAACGAGACAACTTCCAAACTCAGTAACAACAATACGAAATTATCAATATCACTTTAGCAAATGTAAACATTTTGTATGTGACATACAAATTTTGGTTATTAAAGGGTTGACTATGACTCTTGTATTTAACATCTGAAGATAAAGAGATTAAAACTATTTAACGTAAATACCAACCATAAAACAACCACAGACGTAAGGAAATTAAATGTTATGGTTTAAAGAAATTAACTTAAGACTTTCCTGCGGAGTTATGTGAATACGGGTCCATATAACCAGCTCCTTCCCTCCTCTCGCTTCTCCGCCTTCATCATAGCGGTCATTTCTGCCAACTCCATGATGTTGTCTTGTCATATCTTTTTTAGCTCACCTGAGCACAAAGTGATCATGGTGAGCTTTTGTGATCGCCCGTTGTCCGTCGTGCGTGTGTGCGTGCATGCGTGCGTCATCAACTTTTTATTCAAACAACATCTCCTCCTAAACCGCTTGGCAGATTTTCACCAAACTTCACAGGAATGATCCTTGGGTGGACCTCTTTCAAAGTTGTTCAAATCTTTCTGGTCAGCTGAATATTTAGGTCACCAGAGCTAAAAATAGATTTAAAAAGTGAAAACTTTAAAAATCTTCTATGAAACCGCAAGGCTCAGACCTTACATATTTGATATGTGACATCCTCTAAAGGTCATGTACAAAAATTGTTCAAATTATGCCCCTGGGGTCAAAACGGGCCACTCTCCGGGGGTCACATGGTTTATATAGAATATATAGCAAAATGACTTTAAAAATCTTCTCCTCTGAAACCACAAGGCCCAGAGGTTTCATATTTGGTATGTAACATCCTATAGTGGTCCTCTACAAAGATTGTTCAAAGTATTCCCCTGTGGCCAAAACTGGCCCCTCCCCGGGGGTCTCATATATATAGCAAAATGACTTTAAAACTCTTCTCCTCTGAAACCGCAAGGCCCAGAGGTTTCATATTTGGTATGTAGCATCCTTTAGTGGTCCTTACAAAGTTTGTTCAAATTATGCCCCTGGAGTCAAAACAGGCCACGCCCTGGGGGGTCACATGGTTTATATAGAATATATAGCATAATGACTGTAAAACTCTTCTCCTCTGAAACCACAAGGCCCAGAGGTTTTATATTTGGTATGTTACATCCTATAGTGGTTCTCTACAAAGATTGTTCAAATTATGCCCCTGGGGTCAAAACTGGCCACGCCCCAGGGGTCTCATGGTTTATATAGAATATATAGCAAAATGACTTTTAAAATTTTCTCCTCTGAAATCGCAAGGCCCAGAGGTTTCATATTTGGTATGTAACAATCCTTGAGTGGTCCTTTACAAAGTACAAAAAATCTTTACCCGAAACCGCAAGGCCCAGAGGTTTGTTCACGGTTGTTCAACGTATGCCCCTGGGAAAAAATAAGCCACGCCTCTGGGATGCAAATTCCAATTGGGTTACAAGGTCTCAGGTGAGCGTCCTAGGGCCCTCAGGGCCCTCTTGTTTATCTACCTATTCCTTCATTTAATAATTTCCATCTTCCGTCATTTTGATGTACCACCAGTATATGCTGAATCTTTGGTAAACCATTCGAAGTCATTTTTGCTCAAGACGAGTTTATGAAATGTGAGTTTGGTTTTTTATATACATTTTCATGAATACATTCACCAAGTTTATCTTAAGCATGCGACACTAGAGTTTGAGTTCTGTACTAACAAGGGCCGAGTGCAGAAGTTGTCATTAACTCGGTAAGGCACACGCCCTTTATAAGTGGTAAGACATTGACAAGTTCTGTGCATTTAAATCCTAAATGTCGTTTTTTACATAAACTCTAGGTTAAACTCAAACCACAGTATACAGTACACATACGTAAACTGTTATTTGGCGCAATTGTACATTATGTAACGCTGAACGAAATATGAAAGTTGTGCTGCCATTAATCAATGTGTTACAATGGAAGCTATAAGGAAGTTAGGAAAAGTATTAAAACGCATGGCGGTGAGAAACCTTTACGTATGCGTGGGAAAATTATTGAAACAAAAAATTCTTCATTTAAAACCAAGTATACCACCGTTATTGTAGTAAATACAATATTGAGGGTTCTAATTAAATTGTTTGCTGAATATGTCTTATGCCTTAAAATCCCTTTTACACTTATGGATATACGTTTCATTTAAAAAAAAGCTTAAAAAATTGGTATGCATGAAAACACTATAAATTGACATAGTCAAATTCAGCTAGGCGCTCGTTTATGATGAATCTAAATATACTCACGAAGCAATATGAGAGTGATCAATGAAAGTGAAGTTTTATGATAACCTCTATATTTATGCCATGATACACACTAGGAAAGGTAATTTGTATCATACTCGTGCCTTATTAGGGTGAACGTATGAATTGTTTCCCTTTGAACGTTATTATTTTAAAACCACGTTATCTCGTGTACCGATTTTAAATTGTTTTACATTGAACTTGCTTCATTTAGAAAACAAGAATTGAAATATTTACTCTTGTGCCAAACAGGTTTGACTTAGTTAGCACTCCCAAAATGACCTTAGCTAAAGTGCCCTTATCTTTCCTTCTATATGTTTTGAGCTGGTATATATAGACAACAATGACATTGCTGTTGCTTTCTCATTTTGGACAGATTTACATCCGTTGTACACACGCAAGAATAACCTCTATTGAATTATGTTAATATAATAAATTAATGTTGGAAAATGTGTGGTTAACACGCATGAAGTTTATGATAATATGTAATAGGATTATTTAATAGGATAATTTAATATGTAATAGGATTTACATTGGGGTAATTTATAAATATATTGTAATTTATTGGCCAAAATCGGTAGAAAATGCACGATGCACTCAGAAAGAAAAGATTTTAATGTTGTAGAAACACGTGCTTGATCTTTATACAATCTAACTTCTTCATGTCAAATCTTTAAGCTCACATTATTACGTGTTGTTAGCTCTCCCCAGATAAAACTGATAATCGACTAAGTATTGGATTGATTTTTTATTATGTATAATATTCAGTAACATTTGTGTAATTCATATTTAACAAGCATGACTTTTAAGTATTTCATACTTACGGAATTAGGTAGTTTATTTATACCATTACCATTAACGTTATATCTGCAAGCTTTGGACTAAGTTAGTCTTTTCGTCATGACTAATGTTATTTTAAATTCATAAGAAATTGTGTTTATGGTGTTTTATGGTGATTATGAATAAGACAAATTATAGTAATTACTTAACAATATAACGTCATCAGGGACATATAGTGTTGGCCCTGTCAATGTGTACGCACGTACCTACGTACGTATCTATGTATGTACGAATGTACGTATATACGTTTTGACGGATTTATATTTTGATTCTTGTCTGGAGTATAATTTTTGTCCAGCATGGAAGTAATTTCAAATAACTTAGCAGAAGTGGTAAGTATTATGGGACGGCGTTTCGCGCACACGAACCTAGTCTCTAAATCCAAGGTCAAGGTTCAACTATAAGGTCAAATGCCAAATATAAGAATTCAATCCATGGACTCTATCCGCATTGTTTGTACAGCATTTAATGATTTTCAAAGCATTATAAGACAAATTATTGCGCACTAGAACTAGATCCCGAGGTCAATGTCGCTATGAAAAGTCAATCATCACTTATAAGAATTAAAACCATTGACATTGCCCATTTAATGTCAAGCTTAAAGGTCAAAAGTAAAACATAAACATTAAAGCCACTAGTTTGTCTGAAGCATAATTTTGTACGGCATTGAAGAATGTTCAAATGACTTGGCAAAAGTGATACATTTTAAATATTATGAGATTGCATTCCAGAACCGGGTATATCGATCCAAGGTCAAGGCACTTTTCAAAGTTTAAGATCAAATAATTGTCGAGAGCATTATATTGTCGTACATGTCGTAAATAAGTTGGCAGAAATGATCACCATCACTAGAGTGTTTCATGAAAGGACCTGGCTTGTGTACTTTATGAATTACTTCCCTTTATTGATTTTGTCCAAAGCATAACTATTTTTCTAGATTTTGTAGATTCTTTACATAATCCATTATGATAGCAAGAGTGATTTAAGCATACAATAATCATAACTTATAATTGCAATTTTTTTAATTACTTCCTTTTTCTGATTTTTGTCAGCACTCTAGATTTAAAATTGTTGATATTATATTTTGGTACCCGAACTTACTTTACATAATGAGGGAAGACATCAAGAGAAATACAATATAAATGGACAATTCTCCTTTTTCCAATATAATGTGTATGCATATTGACACACTGGCGCCATGTACAAAAGGCTGCATATTTGGGGTATCCGTGTCCGTGGACAGGTTTCAAGTATATATTAACAAAATCTTAAAGCAGCGCAACTTTTGCTGAACAGGATTTTATACAAGGTCATGTAAATGTAGATATTGATTTCTCAAGAGTGATTGGGAATTGCCATACTGTTTACATTTCTAAATAATTTATGATAGGTTATTCCATTACACAGATTACCCACGTCATACATTACATTATATTATTCATACATAATTGAAAACGTACACATAAATTGATTGTAGAGATCAATTTTATCGGAGATCACCACCAAAATGTATGCAATTTAGGAGATGTGTATTGCAATTGATACTTTAAGGTCGTGTCGATATTGACTATAGTGCGTTCTGCGTAGTGAAGTTTGTATTATTTATCTTTCCCTCGATGAAGTTATTGTACTAGCACGGAGCAAGTTAATGTATATGTTTAAAAATGTGATTTATACCGATTACAAATAATAAACACATACTCTTGTATCAAATTGTTTGTTTCGTTAATTTTTATTCTATTTACTTAAATTATTGACGTTTTAGTTGATTCCGAGTAAAACGGTGTGCACCCAGCAAATGAATGATTTTGATGCTAGCTGCCTGATATAGCAAAATAAATCAGGCAAGCTGTATCGGTATGACATTCGTATAGTGGCAAGATAAGAAAATATCACTCTTTATAACGTTGGGTGGATGGACAAACATATAGGAAACATGTGGTATAATAATAGTATCAACTGTCTTTTAGATTCAGTTTCATGTCCATCTGCTGTGAATGGACAGTCCATGTTTGGGCCAACCTGTCAGTACGTCTGCCATTGCGCTGGAGGTCTGCAGTGTGATGGCGTTACAGGAGAATGTCCCGATGGCTGTGAGGGAAACTGGTTTGGAACTGGATGTCAATACTGTAAATAATTTATATCATGATTCAAAATTAAGACTTAAAAACGTGCTCAAATATAATTAGCATATTTTATTGGTGAACCGTACATTGTTTAACTTCGATATATTACATTATCAACGAAAAAGTAAATAACCGTTCGATTATTTATTCAACTGTCATTAAATCTGACATGAGTTATGTAAATAAAAGTTTTTTTGGCAATTTTTAAGACATCGCTGCTATAATGCTCTCTGTAGGATGATGTAGTATTATATCATTCAATCGTAATTGCGTTTACATAGTTCAATGGTTGACATATAAATGATTATGATTCAATGTAAATTATCAACCTTCTAAACAGCTGACACGGCGCTGAATGTGAGATCACGACATCTCGACAACAAGCAAGTTCCAAATTATTCCAACCTAGCAAATGACGGAGACGTCACAACGTGTAGCTACACAAATCTTGCATCGACTGGAAGCTCCAGAGTCATTCCACCATACTGGATCATTTTTTATCAACAACTAATAACGTTTCCGGAAGGATATGAGATTTCGCTGAAATTAAACTCGGAACATTTAGGTTTGCTATAGAATCTTCCTAATTGCTGTTGACAGTAAAACAAATAATTATATGGGTAAGAAATGGGTAAGAAATGAATAAACGTGGAATATTGTGCACGCTAAATATTTTATCTCATTATTAGGCCGCTTTTACTTGTACGCGTGATCCGTTGTCCGTTTCCGTGTCCGCATCGATCGTCCAAATGGGGCTTTGCCATATGTGCGAATCCATACGGCGGAATATTTAATATATTCACACTTGTATGCTAATTATTATTCAAAAACTGTTCAATAATCATTTTTTATTATAAGTTAAACATCGAGTCACACCTGGTCACGCTCATTAATTTATAATAAGATTTCACTTTACAGAAAATTATTAACGAACCTGCTTGTTGCTCGTAATTTATAGTAAGTTTCAAAATGTTTTCAGCATTTATAAAGATTTTAATGAAAACAAATTAATACGTTTAAAAAGGAACATGTGATCTTAGTACAATGTGTACAAGTGTGAACAAAAACATTCTAGTTAAAACACCACATTATACTTGTAAGCCATAAGAAGTGTGTGTTAAATAAAAACATATTAACAGGTTTGCTTTGTGGTGTTGTAGTTCCTGCTTGCGAAGGTTAATCATTTTGATAATTGCAATTGCCACGGAGCTTTGTCAGTATCCATGTAATGTGTATTGTATTTTCTTTTTATATGATAAGTAATGTGTATCGCAATACATTTGCTTGCATTGTTGCTTTGTTTGCCGCCTTACAACAATACGTACCGTGCTGTATTACAGATGAAAATATTGTTTTCGGCAACATTGAGTGGTATTGATGAAGAACACTTTAATATTTTCGTTTTCGTTTAGTTTGAACAGGGCATAGTTTCATGTTACGGTTTGTTTATATTGTTATTATCTGAGAATTCTTAACTCAGTAAAGATGCCGCCCAATGAATGTTCAGGTTGAACCGTTCATAATATTATATAATCAACCCATGTGTTTATTATCAGATACGATATAATTTATATAAAAGCGTTTAATAATTGGGAAGTTTATAAATGTAAATGAACTGGTTTCATTATTGTAGTTGAACATTACATTAACATAAGGTAATCGTATCTTAATGTAAAACTTAACTTTTAAGACAATATCTAATATAAAAAAGCGAAATATCTTATATATGCCTAATTACCATAATTTCGTGGCCGTTTAAAACTAATAGAATGTTCGCTCGTATATCCGAAAACATTGTCCGAATTACTATAACAGTTAAGTGAATTGTATATTTTTGCAGTATCTGGAAAGGAAATCCTATCAAATGTCAACCAGTAAGTGACTTGGTCATTTAAATCACCAATGAATGACATAAAATACACAAATTATTCACTACCCTATAACTATTTTGCAATTAAATTCACTAAATTTCGTTCTAAAATATCGTATATTTAAAACAATTTTGAAAGGATAATTGCACATTATCTCCCTTGTGTTTATTTTTCACTTGAATTTTGCCATTTTCGGTATTTTTTTTTATAAACAATGCCACTTCCCTGCATTTGACTGACATTTTCATACTGTTAACTTTAAGTTAGCATTTCTACCCACGAATCGCTCTGTGCTATTTTATCATTTATTTAATATTTATGAACAATAACTAACACAATAGAAATATTTATAGAGTCATGAAATCGCAAGTTAAACCTGTTAACGAAAATTGAACAAGTGTGTAGATTTCGTCATGCCTATATTGTTACCTTTTAAACAAATATGATAAGGACTGTGTATTTATAATGATAAAATTTTCAAAAACACTAGTTTTCACCACCAATTTCGTTCTTTGGTCAGCACATGCTCTAGCACAAACAAGGTGAAAGTAAATTGCTGCTGTAAACACTCTTTCCCAACCAAAGTAGGCCAGACAATCAGAACCCACGAAATTATGAGAAGCTTCCAGACGATACAGATAAGTAGGGCCAGGTAAAATAAAATAACATATACATGGAATAGCAACAAAAATCGGTATTTTAATTACTTTGTTTGCAAAGAGCACATTGCAAATTGCTTTTTATCCAACTCAGTGGTGAGATAACAGAATGTATTTACGCGCATGCGCAGAAATCGTAAAATAAGACTCACGAAATAAGGGCGACACGGCATATACTAAGAAAATATATAATATGCATTATAAATATTGTGCCTGAATGCTCAGCAACGCGTCCGTAAAGGTGTCGGTGTTCGTACTTCGCGATTCGTCACGGATGCAGACACGGACTCGGATGTATACGGACACGGATAAGGACAAATGGAAACGTTCATGCGTATTTCAACTGGAGCGATATTTTACGTTAAGGACACGGATGACGGATCGCGTGAACATGGAAAAACGGATCGTCGGCATAAACGAAGTAACTAGCTCACTTTTTACGGAATTTCATTAGGGCTATCGCCTATGAATGTGTTGATTTGAAACGCGATATACGATAGTACGATGATGAAAACGCGAAATCACGATACTACGATAACGAAAACGCGACAACACGATGATGATAACGCGATACTACGATAACAAAAACGCGATAATACGATAGTACGATGATGATATTCTATCGCGTTTCCAACATCGTAATGTCGCGTATTCATCACCGTAATGTCGTGATATCGCGTTTTTGTTTTGAAGTATTGTTTTTTCGCGTTATCATCGTAGAGTCGCATTATCATCATCGTACTATCGATTTATCTTCATCGTAATGTAGCGTTATCACTATCGTACTATCGCGTTATCATCATCGTACTGTCGCGTTATCATCATCGTACTGTCGCGTTATCACCTTCGAACTAGCACGTTATCAAGGAGGTTTGCATGTGTGGTGATTTGACACAGAACACTGTTTGGAGTGACAAAATGACCGACACAAGACAACTAAATCTCACAACATGATTGCAGGTTATTAAGTGGAAACCTGTTTTCTATTTAAGATCAGTTCTTTGATCTCACCCACCTGGTTTGCAATCCTAAACAAGGTCTAAATATAAGGTGTCTATATATAAAATTTAATTGCAATATCCCAATTCGTTCTCAAGTTATTGAGCTAAGACGGGCTTTCATGCTGACCGAAAAATTTCGGGGGAACATATAGTCTCCGCTTTGTCCGTCCGTCCGTCCGTCCTTCCGTCACACTTTCTTGTCCGGAGTATTTCTCGGCAACTACTGGCCGGAATTCAACGAAACTTCATGGGAAGCTTCATTACCAAGAGGATTTGTGCATATTACCAGGACGGTCCGCTTCATTGATTTTTCTCAGAGTTATGGGACTTTGAAGATTTCTGAAATTAGTATGTAGTGCACAATTCTTGACTTTCTTGTCCGGAGTATTTCTCAACAACTTCTGGTCGGAATTCAATGAAACTTCATGGGAAGCTTCATTACCCAGAGGAAGTGTGCATATTACCAGGACGTTCCGCATAAGTGATTTTCCTCAGAGTTATGGGACTTTGAAGATTTCTGAAATCAGTATATAGTGCACAATTCTTGTCTGTTTTGTCCGCGCTATTTCTCACCAACTAGTAGCCGAAATTCAACGAAACTTTATGGGAAGCTTTATTTCCAAGAGGAGGTGTGCATACTACCAGAACGTTCCACTTCGATGATTTTTCTTAGAATCATGGGACTTCAAAGATTTCTGAAATCAGTATATAGTCTATAATTCTTCACTTTTTTGTCCGAGTGTATAGTGCACAATTCTTCACTTGATTGTCCGGGCTATTTCTCAGCAACTACTTGCTGGAATTCAACAAAACTTTATGGGAAGCTTCATTACCAAGAGGAGGTGTGCATACTATCAGGACGTTCCGCTTCAATGATTTGTCTCAGAGTTATGGAACTTTGAAAATTTCTGACATATAGTATATAGTGCACAATTCTTGTCCGGGTTTTTCTCAGCAACTACTGGCCAGAATTAAATGAAATTTCACGAGACGCTTCATTGCCAAGAGGAGGTGTGCATATTAGCAGGATGTTGTACTTCAATGATATTTCTTAGAGTTATGGGACTTTGAAAACTTCTGAAATATAATACACATTTCTATTGATTTTTTAGTCATTTTAATATCTTTGCCCTTCTCATTGCATTTATATTGCTTGGCAAAGCGCACTGAGGAGCATCAATCAGTTTTACTGATATCCTTGTTTTGTATATTTAGAAATTCTGACCGTGCCCCACCCACCCTTGCACGGTCTTGCTGTAATGTATCTTAAGATGGAGTTTCATGACAATAGGTAATTGTATTTATGAAGCAGAAACTATTCGAAAATTTTCGATTTTTAGATTGGCGTATGTCGTTTCGGGCGTAGTGGCGGCGTCAACGTTCTCTCTAACTCGAGAACGAATTCAGTAATGAAACTTATACATAGACACCTTATAGCGAGACATCGCTTAGGATTGCATATGGGGTGGTTGGGGTCAAGGTTAAGGTCACTGTTACGTAAAATAGAAAAAACGGTTTCCGCCTAATAACTAAGAACGCATTGACATATTTTAATGAAACTTAACACATCGATACCTTATATCGAGACCTCGCTTGGCATTGCATATGGGGTGGGTGAGGTCAAGGCCAACTTCTAGGTCACTGTTACTAAAATAGAAAAACGGTTTCCGACAATAACTTGAGAGCGCATTGAGATATTTTAATGAAACTGAATACATAGATACCTTATATTGAGACCTCGCTTGGATTTGCATATGGGATGGGTCGGGTCAAGGTCAAGGCCTAGGTTACTGTTACTAAGAATAGAAAAAAACTGTTCCGCTCAATAACTTGAGAACACATTGAGATGTTTTAATGAAACTTAATACATAAATGCATTATATCGAGACCTCGCTTGTGGTTGCATATGGGGTTGGTGGAGTCAAGGTCAAGGTCACTGTAACAAAAATAGAAAAACGGTTTCCGCTCAATAACTTGAGAACGCATTGAGATATTTTAATGAAACTTAATACATAAATACCTTATGTCGAGACCTCGCTTGTGATTGCATATGGGGTTGGTGGAGTAAAGGTCAAGGTGACTGTTACTAAAAATTGATATATTTCAATGAAACTCCATACATAGATACCTTATAGCAAAACCCCGCTTGGGATTGCGTATAGGGTGGATGGGGTCAAGGTCACCATTACTAAACATAGAAAAACGGTCTCTGCTCAATAGCTTGAGAACACATTGAGAATTTGTAATGAAATACATAGATAAGAATAGATATCTTATATCTAGACCACGCTTGGAATTGCATATGGGATGGGTGGGGTCAAGGTCAAGGTCACCGTTACTAAAAATAGACAAACCGTTTCCATTCAATAGCTTGAAAAGACATTGAGATATTTCAATGAAACTTCATGTGTAGAAACCTTATATCTGGACCTCGCTTGGGATTGCATATGGGGTTGGTGGGGTCAAGGTGAAGGTCACCATTATTAAAAATTTTATTTGTGTGCTGACTAAAATGCATTCCGTTAAAAAAAATTGGTTTTCGTGGAATTTCCATGTTTCTTGGTTTGTTTTAGTTACTGTGACATTGACCTTCACCCCACTTACCTCATATGCACTCCCAAGCGAGGTCTCAATATAAGGTATCTACATTTGTAGTTTCATTACAAAAGCTCCTTTTGGTATCGAGCATTGAGCGGAAATCATTTATCTATTCTTAGTAAAACCGATTTTGACCCCCACCCACTTCATATGCAGTTCCAAGCGAGGCCTTGTTATAAACGCGACAGTTCAATGGTGAAAACACGATAGAATATCGCATAATCATCATCGTGCTATGATCGTATTATCGCGTTTTTATTATCGTAGCATCGCGTTATCGTCATCGTTTGTCGCGTTTTCGTTATCGTAGTACCGTGATTTTGCGTTTTCATCATCGTTCTATCTAGTAGCGCGTTTCAAATAAACACATTCAAAGGCGATCGCCAACACGAAATTCCGTAGTGTTTCCACAATGATCGATAAAACACACACTTGAGTCTAATGACGTCATTTTGTTGATTTGTGATACGTCAGTGTCATTCGTGTAATGTCAAGATAAGGATAGAAAATGATAAAATACATATAATAGAGCTGTAACAATATACATTACATGGATACTGACAATTTTAATAGATATTATACACTTTCTACTAGAAAATGTAGATTGAAGATAATTTTATTTGCTCGGTTTGAAGGCGTGAATCATATATCTATTTATTTTTCGTCCGTCTATCTCTAAGATTCCTCTATGAATTCGAATCTGACGACGAAGAGCTCTGAAGGATCCAAAGGGCGCTTGTTTAATGTCATCTTTAATGCATGAAGTGTTTTGATTTATTTTTCAGATGATTTTAAAGGATATAAAATATTTATCGAAAATTACCCTGATGATAAGATATGTGGAGACAGATTGGGATGCAGACACCACATTCCTTCCGACCGCCAGCTGTGCTACCAGCATGACGGCAGCGTCATAACCAGTACGACACTGACAGTGACATGTGACAGAACTCTGGAGGGAAACTCACTGAGAGTGGAACTGAGGGATAACTACACACAGCTTGTACTGTGTGATATCAAAATCAGTTTAGGTAAGGGTAAGATGTATATTGATTCATACCCTTATTAAAATGAAATGTCCTTGTAAGTGTTTATTAAAAATGTTATGTAGTTTCTGGTTCATATATTCAGTATGGAAATTGTTCGACTTCAAATACTATTCGATTATCAAAAACTAGTTGTTTTTTTTAAAAACAATAAAACGTAGCCATGAACAACTTCTGATAATCTACAAGATGGAAATCCGTCACGAGCATTACACATGTCTATCACAGTGTGTATACCTAAAACAATAACTTAAGTTTACTTTAAGGACGTAATTTAGCGTTAAAGAAGACAACCAGTTCAATTCCAAACACCGACACCGCTTCAAGCGCAGTTGATGGGAGTGAGAAAACGTGTACCTTGATACAAGGAACAGACCAGTGGTGGGAGGTGGATCTCGGCTTTGAGGCACAGATCAATTACATTTGCATAAAACAATCCAGCCTGCGTATGTTTTTATACTTTAACTTGTTTGCAGTGAGTATTAATTCACAGATTGAATTTTAAACTTGTATATAATTTGTATTTTTTAATTTTAATGTTAATGTAGAAACGTTTATTGAGCGATGCGAAGAAAACCTGAAAATAAATAATTCAAAATAACAAGACGCATTTAAAATGACGTCATTAGACTGCGCGTGTTTGCTTTATTCCACAGTGTTGAAATAAAGAAACGTTTATTCGCGGTTTATGTCGTAAATGCACGTGCGAATTCACCTATTTGTTATTTTTATTGATACTTTTGAAACTATTAAACTGATTAACTGTAGCATTATTTAATAGTTTTAAATAAATGATCTTGGTTTAAATGGACTTGTTCACAGATTGTATGTGTTATTGAAAAATGCCATTAAATGTCTTCACAGCAAACACTTAAGCATCTGGACTAACAAAGAAAACAATTAA
Source organism: Congeria kusceri (assembly GCA_027627225.1). Lineage (NCBI taxonomy): Eukaryota > Metazoa > Mollusca > Bivalvia > Myida > Dreissenidae > Congeria > Congeria kusceri. The sequence goes on from CM051025.1 coordinate 26,908,384, forward strand.
GCAAGGACAAAAACTAAATTAACTAAAACTACACTAAATTAAAAAAATTACCGGGAATCGAATCTACGATCTTCGGGATCAAAACTATGACAATTTAACCACTCCGCCATTCTGATTACAAACAACTAGTGTATTTTAACGCTATATAGGTGATATATGTGTTTTCCAAAATACCGATCAAAAGCGTTAGAAATTGAAATTCGTAAATTTGTTTATTTATATACGTCACTATATTTCCTATATATTTCTTTGTTAGCAGTGTTATTTTGCTTGTTTATATAAAAAAAAATTATAATGCATTTTTCTGTCTGTGATCTATGACAAACGTTTTGAAAATTGTCCATTCGCCAATCTGGGAACAGGTCACTTTAATTATTGTAAACTTTTGCGACATACATGTAAAAGTCAGTTAACAAACCGTTTGTTCTGTTTTAGATTCATTAAATGACGCTCATGTAAAAGGAAGAAATGATGGCGAACTGTTCAACATACGTAGTTTCAATGAATGGCAAAATACAAACTCTTTTATAACTTCGTCCAAAGCTAGACACATCCGAGTGTCATCACAATATAAAATAGGGATTTGTGAGGTGTATATATTTGGAGGTATTGGCAATCATGAATGGGATTATTTTACTTAAAAATAATTAGCTTCACACACGTGCCATATTATGTCTTCATGGTATATTAATCCAATTGAATAGTGAAAATTATGATACTTATTATATACAGTTAATTAAAATGACATGTATTGAAAAGGATTATTCTAAATATTGACATTCGTGTTGGAGAACATATTGTTTTCATGTTGGTCAACGTTTACTGACAATATACAGAAAACTACAGACCTTAATAATACCCTTAATGCATTATTACAGAATGCCCGTCAATGTCTTGGGGAGAATCTTGTCAATACGACTGTGGACATTGTTACAATGGTTCATTATGCGATCCCAGATACGGAACTTGCAAGAAAGGGTGTTCAAGTGGCTACAAGAATACATCTTTTTGTACAGCAGGTAAAATAATAAAAACTAATATAAATGCTTTTTAGAAAGTCGACTTTACTTTTCTCCATAGAATTATATATGAAAGCAATTAGTTAGAAAAGGCAATTGATCGCAATTTAATCTTCGGTTAGAATGTACGACACATGCTCTTTCATAGCGTTACAATTAAATTACCCAGAATGAAAAATAAATGTCTTTAACCAAAACAATAGGCGTTGAAATTAATATTGAGATATCATTTACACCCTAAACATAATACAAGAGGGCCAAGATGATCGGTTACGTGGCTACTCGGACCGCAGATTTTTCGGTCCCCACCTATACAAGGAGACTTCTCGGACCCCAGATGTTTCGGAAACCATAAGAAAACTTCCCGGATCCCCAAGTTAACTGAGATTAATTCAATCACTTTTAATATTTGTTCTGTGAATAAACCGATCATACCGCCCCATGTTTTGTTTTACCAGTGATACAAGAATAACCTAAAACATTTACGTTAACATAATTGTTATATAAATCTATCAAGAAAATTTAACAAATAACAATGTACGAAAATAATTCGGGAATGAATGAGAAAATTAATTTGTATCAGGCGTGTGTACTTATTCTTAAGTTATATACCCTACTTTCATATAATACATACACATTTCGAAGTCAAATAATCATGCATTCTTAGTATCCTAACGAAAAGCATTCTTCATGGAACATTCAGCGCATTGGAAATAATGATTGATTCCATTTTTGATAACCCATACATACAATTTTATTAGACTATGGCGATTTAAAATTATATTTGGTAGGAATATGATGTATCAAGGGTTTCTTGGTATAATTGGTATTTCAAATAGTATTAATGCTACGCAAATGAAATAAAAGTAACAGCATTTCGACGTTTTTCCGAGACTTCTTTCATCACATTTTATTGCGCTGGGCAATATTATTAAAGTTTTCTCTTATGCTGGCTTGCCTTATGATTAGTTGATCGATAAAAGTAATAACACTAGATGAAACTAAATGAACAAAATAACATAAATGGTTTGAGACTATGCTAAGTCCCAGCTATTATAGACCATCAACTAATTGTTCTCGTCTCTGTATGTCACGAGATACTGGTCTGGGAACACTCTTGTTGCTGGTGTTTCAATCGCCGGGACACTGCTACTTTTCCGAGCACAACGCATTGCTGTGCAATTACTCCGTAGACAGTGCTTGTTTTACCACTTTTCCAAACACAACAGTGAAATTACTCAGCAGGCAGATAGCTTTGACTCTCACTACCAGTACAGTAAGGTAGTGTTGTCTGGTCCGCATCCCGCCTCCATAATGAAACTGGCAGAGCAGCTCTTTATATACTGCCTTAATCACGTGAGACATTGGACGAGGCTACTTTTTTAAGAATAGGTTGGGCAGGAGATTCCACAATTATTAAATATCAATAAACATCTTTATTGTTTACTTGTATGCAAATGGTGTTGAATAATAATGTTCTAGCAATAGTTTTGGTACTCCCATTAAACAAATACTATGACTTAACAATGTTTTGGAGATTCAATATCGTAATGCATAGGCCATAGTCAATGTCAAAGGTTGTTCGTCAAATAGGTCAACACTTCTACTTTCGTTTTACATTAGAAACTGACAATTCTTTCTATAAGCATCAAATGAACATACAGACAGTCTACATAATCAAATGTGAACAAGAACAAACATATTATACCTAAGAAACAGAAGTTTACTTGATCTTTCTCAATGGCAAAATGGTTTGTTTATATTTTACGTAAAACACGAACCGAACACAGGGTCAAAACACTACTAAATTAAAAGTAAACTGGCGAACGTCACAGATGTAACATCTTTTTATGCCCCCGGCATCTTGATGCAGGAGGCATATAGTGATCGTCCTGTCCGTCCGTCCGTCCTTCAGCCCGTCCATCCTTCCGTCCGTGACAAGGTAAAGTAGATTTTACCGTTTCGTCTAGCACCAACACCGCTCACTACAACACTTGGATATTCACACAGTTGTTACTTGTGACCGTTCCCAATGCACCCATAATTCCCCAACCTCACTTTGACCTTGACCTTGACCTAATTTGCACTTAGTGTAATTCAAATGGGCTGTTTCTTGGTTAACTAGATTTTACCATTCGTCCAATACCAACACCGCTTGCTACAACACTTTGATACTTACACAATTGTTGCTTATGACCATCCCCAATCCACCCATATCACCCAACCTCACTTTGACCTTGACCTTGAACTAATTTGGACTTAAAATCCAAAGTGCCATTTCTTGGTTAACTAGATTTTACCGTTTCATCTAGCACCAACACCGCTTACTACAACACTTGGATATTTACACAGTTGTTACTTATAACCGTTCCCAATCCACCTATATCACCCAACCTCACTTTGATCTTGACCTAATTTGGACTAAGAAATGGGCTACCCAGCAACAACCGGGGGCATGTGTATTTATCACACACAGAATCTTGTTATAGGTTGAATAACATCAACTGATAGAAATGTGCAAATCTAATTAATTCTTAATAAAACGAAACCGCAATTTAAATTCAAATTGACATGCAGAGTAAGTTTAGAAATATATATTTCCCATTTATTGAAATATTCGGTCGCATGATTCTCTGGACGTTAATGGATGCATGTATATTAACACATCTATACACTGGCAGCTAAACGCGCGCTATTTTTAGAATGATCTGGAGTGTGTTGAACTCGCTGCAATCAATTGTTATTTATAGAGCGTGTTGCTATGCTAAACAAAATAGTGAATTCATTCTGGGAATAAATATAATATTATGTTCATGATAAACAATGAGAAAATATGATCATACTTATGCTCAGTTCTAGAGTGTATGTCGAGGATATGTTTATAACTTTATTTTAACCGTTGATGTAAACAATTCTGTAAAATTTAATCCCAAAAGTTATGCAACAAATATTGGTAGACATTAAACCAGTTTAGTAACTTTGCTAAAATTGTCCCGCGCAAGAAAATTTGCCAAATAGAATAATGGTATTCAATTTTACAGATGCATAATTAACTTAAAGCGCCAAATTTTTATCTTTTCATTGGTACACATTTACAAGAAATCTAATTAGATATCTTAGACAGCTACGCCGAAAAAACACGTCGTTGTTTCCTCTTCGTTTAACAACCCAGCGCTCGCTATTAACTTTGGACATTTAATATCTTTAGTAAAAAGAGTGTTCAGACAAGAACATGAAACTCCGAAGTGGCTCTTGCTGTATATCACCGATCATTGTTGAACATTTCTGTGACATCTCTAATACATGTCAACATGGACACCGACCGACCGTCATGCGGATCATTTTTCAGTGATGTTCAGTTGTTACAGATGCAGAGCTATGCTTGTCAGCTGTGGTTGCTTCGAGTCGGTTTCATGTCTATGTGTGTGGTATGTCGATACCTACGCAAAGTTTTACGACGGCCCGTAGTTCGATGTCACTTGACGACGTCATGATACTTTCAAATCGCAAAACACGCGAGGACAACGTCGACACTGATTTCAGGAATACAATTACCATAACAAAACATTTCGGAAATGACTTTGTGACTTTGAGCAAATATATGAGGCCTGAACGCCATACTTCTACGTCAGAAAAAGTGAATTAATAGAAGACGTAAATTTTGCCTGGCCACCGGTACAGCCAGGATAACGTTGTCAACAAATAAAAATAAGAACGAAATCGTGTTTACCTTTGGTACATACAATATATATGGTAAAGCTATGTCATTGTGACTTACGCTTTGCAGTAACTGTTAGTGATGATTAATTATGTTGTGTATATAAATAATATTATATTTATTATGTTTTATCATATGCATTGCATTAAAATGCCTTTTTCACAGATACGCCAAATTACAATTTTAATAAGTGTGTATTAGATTCTAAAATGATGAAACATATACATTTATTTTTAAAGGAGGGCGTTGACACTAATGCACTTTTTAATTTATCCTACTAACACATGAGGCATTAGCAATATAGGAATAATGAAACTCCTGAGACAATATCAGGAGAGAAACCCTTATTACCATCCGTTGGTCCTTTATTTGAGGCAAGTGACCAATTGCCTATACAATACAGGACATTACATGCAACACAACACACAACATAAAAATGATTAAAACTGGGATCTGCGCCTTGGAACGGTCAAAGCAAAACATTGGGGGTAAACATCGGTTTAAAGGCATGCCGAACCTCACAAGTCAGATATAATTATTGACAAATTAAACAATACGCCAGGCATTGTATAAACACATCTGCAGATAAACACATTTTAATGCTACGGTTTGACGTGACAAAGAAATTAGCAATATATGTCGATTCGTTCAGCCATTTATTTCTTTTGTTAATTTATTTAAGTTAGACATAACATATTTATTAGAGTCAAAATAAACAAACAAGTGCATTTTAAAGAAGTCATAAATTTATACATAAAACCGAATGTAAATAAAAATATCAGTTCTCCAAAACATATTTAGATATTTAAACATTTGCATGAACACATTTTATCCTATCGAACAATGAATTTCATGATACGTTTATTTATGTTATATTTTGTGATTGAAACATATAAAATATATTGGATCACTAGTTCAAGCACTCATGCACTAATCTATTACCACGAATCCCAAATCTTAATTGACTAATTAGTCATTAGTTTATTTCCGTTAATTAATCGAAAAAATGAAAATATTGGTAAACCCGCGCTATATTGAATAATTCATTTGATCTAGAATGTGTTAAATGTTCATGGGAAGTAATGACTACATTTACAAAATATAGATTTTATAAATTCATCATCGTCACACAATCATTCGGATTATAACACAAATTTCGAAGACAAAACTGCTGTAACAGAAACAAAAACAAGAATGAAATTAATTGACTTCCACGTTTAATCTCAAGGCAAATAAGAAACGGGGTTCACAATTCGAGCTGACACTTATTCGGTTCGATAAGGTGTACTCAACGTATACTTCTAAAATTAAACATTCAATTTTGGATAAAAATGAGAAGACGATTTAACGAACATGTTTATATGAGTATTTTGGGAATAAAAAACTAAGCAATTTTAACGACGCTAAGAACACAAATGGTAACATAAACGATATATTGTTTCTTACCTCTGTTAATTATATCAATAAATTATTAAAATATTAAGCATTTCTGTTATGAATGAAATTACTACATGTCCGTCAATTGATATATAGCTCCGTTTAATTCCATATTCAAGTCAGAATTTCTGTTTCCAATACTGAAACAAAATGCATGTTTTTCATTTTTTCGTTGGGTATAGATATTTGACATACTGAAAATATTTTTTTCCTAGCCGAAGGCCAGCGAGCTTATGTCATGGCAGTTTGTTCGTCGTGCGTGCGTGCGTCCGTTTTCCTTTAAACGACATCTCCTCTGAAACCGTTAAACCGACTTTGACAAAACTTCACAGAATGTGCCTTAGGTAGTTTTCCGCTAAAGCGCTTAAATAGTGTCGGCCCGGTGCACAAGGTGGCCGCAAATGACATCGTTTTTAATGGCTTTATTGTAAACTTTGTCAATCTTCTTGTCAGAAACCACTGGTTGGATTTCGAAGTAATTATTGAGAAATGTTCATTGGGTGGTTCACAAACGAAGTTGCTGAAATGATTCCTATCTGACGAAAAAAAAATTCCGACATAGGCGGGGACATTTTTGGAACATTTTGAAATCTGCTTGGAACCAATGGTTGGATTTAGGAATAATTTCACAGAAAAGTTCCTTGGGTGGTGTTCTGCCTAAGTTGCTCAAATGGTTCAAGTTAGTTGAAAAAACATGGCCTTCAGCGGTGGGGGGGGGGGGGGGGGGGGGCGGGCCATTTTTCATTATATGGGATTTTTTAAACTTTACAAATCTTGTGAGATACCACTGGTTGGATATTTCGAAATTATTTCACAGAAATGCGCCTTATATGGTTCTCTACTCAACTTGCTCAAATGGTTCCCGTTCGTTGAAAAACATGACCTCAAGGGGGCAGGAAACTTTCCTTGTATGGCTATATTAAAAACTTTGAAATTCGTCTTGTCAGAAACTATTACAAATGTAGTTGGATTTCAAAATAATTTCGCAGAAATGTACCTTGGGTGGTTTTCTTCTTAAACACTTGTTTAAAAAACATGGCCGTGCGGCCTTTTTTCCTTAAATGGCTTATCAGAGTCCTTTTCGTAATGTCACTCTTTACTTATTAGCCATTGGAGCGATACAGACACTCTTGTGCCTCTTTGTATATGATATTATGCTTATAATTCACATTATATAATGGTATAGCTTCTAAATAACCTAAACAGTACTATAAAATTATTAATATGTTAATGCATTCAGTTTTCTTTTTAATCTATACACGATGATAATATTATTGCTTTGTGCGTTATTGTCACAAAAAAACAACAACATCCATCTAGCAATTTACTGTTGCCACATGATATTCAATCATTTAGATTATTACACTTCTTTTGAACAGAATGCGATGACAACACATATGGTCAGAACTGTGGACAGACATGCAGTTGGAATTGTGCAAATGTATGCAATAAAGTAAATGGGACGTGTAGCTGTAGAGCTGGTTGGCAAGGGTTGCAGTGCGCAGAAGGTGAAAACTCTTTTTGAAAGTGTAATCTTAAATGTTTAATCGTTTTCGTAAACAGTTATGACTTATCAATGTATTATATCGTTAAAGTAAATGAACTATTTCCTGTAAAGCTGGTTGTAAGGTTGTTCAGAAGGTGATTTTTGTACGCATTACGTTGCTTCCATTACCATACATAAACTAAATATTAAAATTAGTTTGGGAAACAGTTCCTCCCAGTTTGTTATAAGATATTAAAGAAAAGGAACACATGCATGAAAAAAGTACCAAGAAAATATATTTATTAACAATAGAGTGCGATAACATCAAATATGGTCAGGGATGCCAGGAAACTTGCAGTACACATTGCTCGAATGTATGCAACAAAGTAGATGGGACTTGTTCCTGTACAGCTGGCTGGAACGGATCGCGTTGCACAGAAGGTGAAAATTACGTGTGTGTATTAAGGTGTTATTTGAATGCCTTTGCACACTATTAACACGCGTTTTGTGAGGTTGGTTATGTGGTATGTTAATTAGGACGTTTAAATTGGTGTCGACATTATTTATATTTTAAATTTTTGTCCGTGTTGAAAACACGAAACTTACGTAAGTCCTTTTATTTATACGAGATTTATTATTGAGTTGTTATAAATACAAATAGGGTTATCGTATTACTATGAATATTTTTAAATACCTATATTATCGCTAATAATTAGAATCATTTTCCAAAGTTTCAATTGCATAAACGCGGATGTTATCGTGAAATTGTATGTACATGTACGTGTTGATTACATATTTTGTCGTAATGATTTGTTTCATATGCCTATGGCAATTTCGAAGTTGATAATCAATTCAATACATGAATACTGACTTATACAGAATGTGATGACGGTACGTACGGATTGGGATGTCGAGAAAATTGCGGCCATTGTCGAAGATCTTCCTGTGGCAAGGTTAATGGCTATTGTTCAGACGGATGTCTACCTGGTTGGAAGGGAAGCAAGTGTAATATAGGTGGTAACACCCAATAATAATATATTTGGTTGAAGTAAAATATATATTTTTCTAATGATTTTAAAAGTAAAATAATTACAATATACCAAATATAACAATAGTGTTAAGATGTTTGCATCACCGGGTTATAGTTATTTTTTTATATCACAACAGAATGCGATGACAACAAATATGGTCAGAACTGTGGACAGACATGCAGTTGGAATTGTGCAAATATATGCAATAAAGTAAATGGAACGTGTTCGTGTAAAGCTGGTTGGAAGGGGTCGAATTGCACAGAAGGTGAGGTCGTGCTTGTACAGGCCTATCACTTGTGTTTCAACTAAGTAACAACAAGGTCGAATATAATACATACTTATTTATTTATTTATTATTATCAACGACACAGTCAATATACTCATTATTGCCAAGTTGTTATTTGGCCTTAAGACCCCTTTAATAAAATACGCGTGTTATTTTTTTTAATCGTTACGTCCCATTTTACTCCAATCAACACTTCTAGTTTATTACCCATGCATTAATTTCTTAATATATAATATAGAATGTGATGACGGTAAATACGGATCGGGATGCCAATACGACTGCGGCCATTGTCAGGGATCGTCATGTAACAAGACTGATGGTCATTGTGCTGGCGGATGTCAACCTGGTTGGCAGGGAAGTAACTGTGACCAAGGTGCGACATTATTATTGCCTCCAATATTTGCTTTTTTCTAATTGAAATAAGACACCATGACATTTTCTGAATGCTTTTTATTGTTCTATGAATCAATAGATTGATCTAGTATAGACATTATCCCCCAAATTGTCGTCGTTTTTTCGTTCAAAAAGATTGTGATAACTACAAATATGGTCAGAACTGTAGCCAGACCTGCAGTGTGAATTGTGGGAATGTTTGTGATAAAGTACATGGAACGTGTACCTGTAGAGCCGGTTGGCAGGGATCGCTTTGCAAAGAAGGTGATAACTCTATTTGAAATAGTAATATTCACTGTTTAATCGTGCGATGCGTTGTATTAATAGCTCAAAAGTATATAAACACGTAAATATCCACACACAAACGCGCTTTTCATAAATATTTAAAATCAATAAAATCACTTACTAATTGGCAAACATGCAGCGCTGTAATGATTTCCTTTGAAAATAGATTTCGTTGGAAACAAACTGTTCGCCCGTAAGAATGATTTTACTTCTCGCATGAAAACATTAATGCATTTATAAGACAAATATCCTTGTACTCAATTTAAATTACTAGGTTTTACATTTGATCTATATAAAATGATTGAGCTAAATTATAATGATAAACTAGGTAAATAAAAAAAAGCGTTCCATATTTGAACTCCCTAAGGTAGAATAACTGGTATTAAGTCTTTGATATTTCCCTGGTTTATTCACTTATTTGTCTCTTTGCCAAACCATAGCAATGCTGTTTTTAAGGGGCCTTCAAAAATTAACGCCAAAGTCATTAAGAAAGATTTTGATTAAGGGGGTGGGGGCTAAATGATAGAAACAAATGTTTATATATAAAGGGCAGAGCAAAGTCACGGCCGTTAATAGATTTTAATGAGCTATGTAATACAGGTAGTTTATATGCAATATTTGCAAAAAAAATATATAAACACTTTTTATATTGATGTTTTAACGATATATTCAGAATTTGTTAAATTTATTAGTTTCTATTCTGTAGAGAAGCTATATAATATGCCTCTGTTTTATAACAACTGATTACTCATCAACAAAAAATACATTTTTTGGTACTATAGGTACGACAATGACGTTCAGTACGTTAAAGATGGTATAATTGACAACGGACAACTCTTGTCATTGCAAGAGCTACAAAACAAAATTAATAGATCGGTATTTTTACACTATGAGCCCTTAAACAAGTTCTTTCTGCGTACATTGCCTCATTGCAAAATATACAATTAGTACATTATGAAGTATAAATGTACCCAATTTTGTCAACTTATATTAAACCGATAATTGTTAATTCATGCAACAAAATACTATATAATATGCTAAAATTTAACTCAGAAATCCCAACATGACATACTAAATGGAATGAGTATTTTATAAATGATGCCATTCAATGGGATATTGTCCATGGACAAGTGTTTAAAAGACTAATGCTACATTTATTGAATGGTTACAAACAAGGGTTGTCTACAGAATATTGTGAACAAATTCACTCCTTTTTAAAATGGGCATGTCTGGTAGTAGCGCATGAACTTTTTGCAAATTGTCGGAAGAATCAATTACCCACTAATTCTGGGAATGTAACACAGTGCTAACCCTAATTAAGGATGTTTCCGATAGTTTAAAATGTGAAATTATAAGAATTGAAGTTAATTGGTACTGCTTGGTGATATTCTTATCATGGAAATTAAAAAGTACATATTTGCAGTTCAAAGGAAAGAAATTTTCTGGTCTAAAAACTCCATTGTTCACTTCTAATATAGCAATGTTTGTATACATGGTTAAATGTATTGAATGTATTGTGTTGTATATATATTGTATACATAGTTTAAATGTATTGTTTTGCATATATATTGAAATTTGCTTGCATATTACTGTGTGTATTATGTAATTCTGAAATCAATATAGGGTATAGTATATTAGAGTATTGCGAAGTAGTTGGTGTACTGAGTTCAAAACAATTTTTAGGCAGCAGCTAGTGCAAGTTGCATAAATATGATTTGTAATTGTGTGAATGTATATAATAATACGAATAAATAAAACTGTTGAACAGGAAAAAAAAGACACATATTCTATAAATGTTTTTTTTTTCTTACAACAGAGTGCGATGATTTTAAATATGGGCAGAACTGCAATCAGACTTGCAGTGAGAATTGTGAGCATGTATGCAATAAAACAGATGGAAGATGTTCCTGTAAAGCGGGCTGGCACGGACCGCGTTGCACACAAAGTGAGAACTATTTAAAACTTGTTATCGTTGAGATGTAATTGTTAACAATTAACGATATTTAGTCGCTTGGCTTTTGTACAAGTTTTTGTACTATAAGCCATTGATATATTTGTATGAATTATGTTTCATGTCAATCAAAATTCACACTGTTGAAACCGTTATTCAATACACATTCAGCCTACGGCATAAGATAATATAAGTTCAATTTGCGAAAGGCATAACATGTCGACAAAAAAGGATAGTTTTATGATCGAAAGTAAAACTATTCTGGCAAAGTAATTTTTATGAAACTCGCCAAACTTAGAAAATACGATATTTGACCATAGCATCGACTTCTGTACATGTGGCTACATTTTAAATTGTGATATAATTATAATTAAGTCACACTACTCGTAGTATATCGAAGAAATATCCACATATTATATGCACAACCAAAATTGTGAAAGGGTACTGTTCATTTAATGTCTAATTGAGAAAACAAAATGGGTTTATTTGGTATGTATATCTGTTGTGATATTTCTCCAGTCGAATTTAGAATATTGTAACACATTTGTATCTTTTGTTTTAAATGTTATTTGTTTTAAAGGTTATTTGTTTTCCTTGGCACCATCCATTAGTTATTTAATGTTCTCTTGTTTCTAACGCATCTGTTATGTTTGTTATTTTGAATCAAAACAGATCAACCGTACGATTTTGATGCCGTGAAACAAACGCATGCTTTTTGTAAAACCGGGTAGAGTTCGAACGAATATCGTGTGGTCATTGTTTTAGACTTTGTGTGGTTACCGCACGGCTTCCGTGCGTTTTCAATTTTGCCGGATCACAAATGTGTCATGAAATCGTGTGTGCTAGTATGTCATGCGTCATCGAATGGGATCCTTGCGAGTGTAAATTACATTAACTGTTAACGGAACCACAAGATATTCGCACGATCGTACGAAGACAACAAGCATATTTTCGCAGCAACAAAACTGCATTTTCATTTGTAAAGTATTCTGTATTTAGCCGTGTCATTTACGACTTTAAATTTGACATGTACATCAATAGGTTATCGTGGTTAAATATTTGTCCCAAGTAACTGTGTTGTTGTATCAAACGCAGCAAAGAGTGAATTCAAATAGCATAATGCAAAGCACGTGGTCAACTCGTGCAATCGCTGCGCGATCGCCGTGATATCATCGTAATTGACTTGCGGCAACCGTAATGTGTCCGTTTCGTTCTTGTTGCACAGGTACGTTTGTCGTCAGGTAGACCTGCGGTCTGTGCATGAGAGCAGCTCGGCATCCGCAAGTACATTACGCGGTCGCTCGGCACGCCAATTCGAACCCAAAACGATAAGTTGCATTTCGGTTGTTCGCACCATTCCCGCAGAGCGAATGATTGATACACGGTCGCGATATCAACTTTTGCTGCGGCGTTCCGGCGGCGTTGCGGTCAAGACAAAACACACAGCCGCCGTGAGGTCACCGCACTGATTCAACGAAAATCTTGCGGCGAGCTCGCCGTTACCCCCCACGGTCACAACCTTCTGCGGTCTCCGCAAGCCGCAGATCAACCGTAAGATTTTGAGACCGCATGGCAAACGCATGTTTTGTAAAACTGGGTAGATTTCGTACGGGCGTCATTCAGCAACCACACGTCCGTCGCTTGTTTTTTATTTGCTGCGTTGACAGCAACTGTGTCTGCAAATCGTACGTTAAATGTAGGTCTTTCGCAAGGGTGCCGGTTGAGTGCGAAAAACTTCTAATGGTGCCACAGAGCCACGGCAAGGCCATCGATGGGCCATTGCTAATTGTTCACATGATCGCCGCAAGAGTTCAGTGACATAGTGTATTATGTTGGTTATTTTTCCGGAAACCATCCTAAAGGTATTTTTGTATTTTACGACATTTACCTAGACATGAGAAAACATCAGAAAGGGATCAAGGCAACTGTTTTTCTTTTACTCCTTTTTTGACAAAAAAATAATAATTCGAACACACGTGAAACAAACAGTGAATAACGAAAATGACAAGCATATGCGAAATGTATGCAAACAAATTACCTTAAAGTGTTCATTTCATCATTGCCTGATCTCCGCACGGAGCCCTCAATGTGTCCGCATGGTATGTGTTGCTCGGTCACCGCAAAGACCGCAAAAGACATGGCTGATGTGTTAATGTAGAGAAAAAACACTATCGCCGTGCAGTCGCCTGACGTACTAGTATTTGAAACAAAATCGCCAATGCCAACTAGATTATGACCGAGGCCTCATGTCAAAGGGTTTTAAACCTTATACTTAAAAATAAATTAAACAGTGTTTATATTGCACAAATCTTTATATGTGTGTCTTTTAATTACTATTCATTTCAATATAATTCGTTTTTGTAATCCATTAATGAAACTATCTTTCATTGCTTTGCAGCATGTAGCGAAGGTTTTTACGGAGACAACTGTTTAGCAACATGTGGCCAATGTAGTGACGAGTGTCATCATGTAAACGGAACATGCTTAGATGGCTGTAAAGAAGGATTTACTGGCGACCTCTGTATGGTACAATGTAAGTACATTATATTTATTTTATATTTCTATGTTTTTTATTAAAAGTACACGGGCTTAACGATACGCTCATCTTCCGGTTCGGTCCGTATAGTGGTGCAGAGAATGTGAATAAAGGAGTCATTATACATATGTCGCAGTCTCCTACTATCACGTTACAGTAATGGCCGAGCCGAACCTCATGAGTCATACAGCGGTATATTTCTCATTCAATGGTGGTTTCTTATGTTTAAGTGTCCCGGCCTGACCCTGCGTCCACTGGACCAGCAGTGGGCGGTTCTGCGGGGAGTATTGTGGTGCTCGCAGTAGTTATTGTCGCAGTGGTGATCATCAGAGGGAGGCGGCGAGCAAAACCAATAAAAAGGTGACTGTTGAAATCGGTTTTAAGTTGCTGAATATGTAATTATCATGTCACGTGATATATATCGAGTACTACGCGTGCTCCTTTGAAACTATGCTGAATTAATATACGTTAACGTAGTTTGTGCAATGAAAACATTTATACCTTTTGGAAACTAGCTACTATTTGATGCTAACTATTAATTAACGCTCGTTTCAGACAACAGTTTGACAACATTCAGGTTGAAATAGAGAATAGAAAAGTTTCAAGTAAGTGAACGACCTTGGTAACAGACCGCCACCTGTATTGTATGTTCACTACTTTGTGTGTTGTATCAAAACATGTATTGAAGTCTTTTTTTAAATTGGCAGAGACAGACCAAACACAAACAACGTCAAGGACCGAACCTGTTGGAGCCATATCAAACGCAGTATATTCAAACACGGAGTCACCAGAAGATGGCCTCTACTACAACAGCGGACCATTACAACGGGAACCTATGCGTACTGGAATCCATCCCATTGCAGTCAGTGAGTTTCGCACGTTTGTAAGAGAGAGATATGTAAACGACGAGCTGTTTCAGCAAGAATTTGATGTAAGCACACAACGTTTCATTTAAAAAAAATACTGTTTTCTATTATTACAGTCTTAAACCTTACTTACGCCTACACTTTGTTGACAACAGTGTTTACAAAAACACTTACAACATAAAGGTTAATATACAATAAATAAATAAATATAGATATAATTATATAAATATATCAATGACTGTATTCATTTAAAAAACAACAACTGGCGTTTGCAAAGTAGAACATTAATGCCAACACTTCTGGGCTTTTTACAATAGTTTAAATGATTTAATAAACTTATACAATGATCATTTGACAATTCATCGTTTAAATGAAGTATCTGTCTGTAAACAGAAAATACCATATGGACTTCAACATCCGGCCATTGTGGCATCTGAAGCTGGAAAAAGTGGCAAAAACAGATACAAGGAGATGTATGCATGTATGTAGATCTTGATAAATTTGCAAACCTACTTTTATCATCGTTATTAAGTAAATAGATCAACTTGCGTTAATTATATATATAACTATCGCACGTAAAAAGTACGACCCTACATTTTAACGTCTGTTAACATTGTCCATAATAATGAGTAGTACATAATATTTTAACTGTACCAAAATATATATGTGTATGAGTTTGACTTTATATACTAAACCATAATATGTCAACTACATTTACATGTACTAATTAATTCCTTAGAAGGTGTAATCTTTAGTCACGGAACAACTGGTAACATTTAAGCAGTTTACCATAAATCGTATAAATAATGCATATCAATATATACTATTTGCATGGGTTTCCTTGTAGATGACCATTCTCGGGTGATTCTTAGAAAAATCGCCGATGAGCCACACTCAGACTACATCAACGCCTGTCATATCGATGTGAGATATTTGTGATTAATCCCTAGTTAAATACTGATAATGTACATTTAATATAAAATAAGGGCTATCGTACCGTTAGACATTGATAACATCTAACTATGAGCTGCAGTCATTAACCAGCTGCACACTAATTATCGTCTCGACCATTGTGATGCTAAATGATATTTCTTCACACTGTGGTAACGATGATCATCAGGTACATTTCTTTTTTTTTCAGGGGTTTAAAGAAGAAAAACGATATATTGCTTCACAAGGTATATATAACGTCATTGTTAGATAGTTCAGTGGGTATATCATTATTCAAATAATATTTGTTTTACCCCAATTAAAATAGTATTACATACATGCTATCAAGTGTATGATTATTTGATTGGGTCCTTTGAGCTTGCTAAAAATCACATGCATGTGTTTTGTAAATAAGATGTACATCACACGTATGTGAAACACAATCAGTTCTAAGATGTGATTTTCATCCGCTTTCTATCGTGCAAAAACATTACGTGTCTACAGGTCCTGTCAACCCGATGGTGGGCGATTTCTGGAGACTGGTATGGGAACAAGACGTCCATATTATTGTCATGGTAACCAACCTCGTAGAAGAAGGAAAGGTACGTGGATATGTATTTGTTGCCTTGCTTTGTTATTATCAAGGACATGTACTTACGAATTGTTTGTTTAAACATGTTTTGCTACAAAGATTTTGCTTATGCAAGCTTGTAAAGCACGGTAAATGTGGCTTACATAAAATAGTCATTGGTTAAGATGGATTACATTCAACGCGTATGCATAGTAAATTGTCTGTATACCTAACGATATATTGTTATCATTTACCCGTTTACTTCATTAAGTCATGCTATCTGTAAACTCGCGGCCTTATTTCAGATGAAATGTTTGAAGTATTGGGGCGAAAGCACTCCTACAATACACGGCACTTTTGCAGTCACCTTGTTGGAAATTAAGGAATATTCAGATTATATCATCCGAACGATAAGGCTGCACGAACAGGTTTGTTCTAACAAGTATTTCGGTTCCCTCAATGTTGTAACATCCTTATGTAGTGGTTGTGTTGTAATGTCTTCCAGTGTAAATTTCAAATGGTTAAAAGTCAAAAGTGTTTTCCAGTAAAAAAAAACTGTAGGCTAATACGTAATTCTTTGTAGGATAAACCAAATGTAAGTCGAACAGTGACCCAGTTTAATTACACGACATGGCCCGATAAAAGCGTGCCAACCAGCAGTACAAGCCTCGTTAACTTTTGGAGAAAGGTGAGAAGTCAAAAAAGAAAAGCAAAGCAAACATGGCTAGTGCATTGCAGGTAATTTTCACTTAACACTTACTCTGAAGCATGTTTATTTATTATGGGTACACTTAATAAAATCGACAATACAGGCCCGTAAGGCAAACTCAAAAGGGTTTTAAACAAGACATATTACGCTTGTTAAGTGTCGGACCCTTGCACAGTGTTTGCGAAGCAGATCATTTCTATCACTTTGCAATATTTAATCGACACTTACTATTTGTATGTGACATTACAAATAGTTCTCTTGCGAAAGATACGGCGGAGTTATTCATCAACTGTAGCAAAAAGATGTTAACGAATTTTATACTAATATTGTTATTGTATTTAAAACAAAGAAACCAAATATTAAGAATTCCATGTCCTTTCATTCTGTTCTCATGTTATGTGTGTCTGAGTCAAACAAAGACATTGTGCCACACAATTTCATGTCAGGTGCGGTAGGCAAGACTAATAATCTATTTTGTTAAGTTTTATATGAAATGAAATGTTGCTTTATTCTGCTATATTCTCTGAGGAAAACAGAGAAATGAAATGACAACATCGATCAGGTTTGTTTTAGTTTTTCTGTGTAAACCGTTGCATAATTCTACTGCATTCGTCCTTTAGCGCTGGCGTTGGGCGCACGGGGACCTTCATTGCAATGGACGTTCTGTTCGATCAAGGAAAGGACACCGGGACCGTTGATATCCCACAGTGCGTGACCAACCTTCGCTGGCAAAGAGTGAACATGGTGCAGACCGCGGTATGTTTATGTGCGCGTGAATGTTTTCCTCCTCATTTAGAAAACAATGAATAACAAAATGGACATGAACGAGTGAAGAATATTATACATATGTAATTGTGACTGTATGACAAATAATCTTACTCTCATTATGGGTTTTTCCATATATAGTCCTGTTATGGTTGTTTTTCCATATATAGTCCTGTTATGGTTGTTTTGGCTGATTATCAAATATTCAGTTACCCATACGAATCATGACTATTCTCATCATCCCACAGGGTCAATTTCGGTACTTGTATAAACTGATGCTTGAAATGTTGGTACTGCCAGCTGATCCAGTAAGTGCAGAGCAGCTGACAGGAGCAAATACAGGTCTCAAGAAACAGTATCAAGTAAGTTTGATATCTGGTGATAAAATGAGACTCAGCTTTTATTACAAGTCGTGCATTAGATATTGACGAGATGTTGGTATTGCATCAAGTTAAATGTTTAAAACATATTAATTATCAATATAAGATACAAGCATTTGATATTTTGGTTCTTTTTATTCAAATGAGTCTTCAGCAATTAAACAGCATTTGAATTCAATATTTTCAACGGTTACAATATACTGAAATTCATAAACATTGACCTGAATACCAAACAAGATGGGCAACACGGATAAATCTAAACAGAGGTTATTTCCTCTGAATCTTTCCCTACCTTAAAACTTTAAAACGTACAACTTTTATCAGGATTTATGCAGCGAGGGAACGCTGTATCCAGACGATGCATCGTACAAATCTGCATCGGCCAATGAGAACCAGTCGAAAAACAGATCAATGGATATCCTTGCTGGTATGAAGTTTATTTTTATGTTAAAACGTTGAGCGAACAGTTCAATTATGCCTTGTGCAAATTAATAAAGTTGTCCATATAGTAACCTGATTTGAAATACTAGTTAAGAAGTAGCGTTTATATTAAAATATGTCAATGTTTCTATAAATTCTGAAGTTTTGTGTAAATAATAACTCGTTTAAAAATATTTGGAGAGTGTCCAACTTAACTATTTCTAATGTACATGTACTTTGAACTTTCAGCTGACGAGTATCGCCCGTATCTGTCATCCAACATTCCTGACACGACCAATTACATCAATGCCGTGGTTATGCCAGTAAGTATTAAGCAAATTAAGTTTAAGTGCTTCAAAATGTAATATTTTATTTACAATTAAATGGCAGCCGTTTATGTCTTTGTAAGTCAATATTCTTCGAAAAATACTTAGTCTAATTTTAAAATGCGGTGCAAATAAAACACACAACATCCTATAAATAATAATATAAGCTTCAGTGCATGGCATAAACATTGTCTTGCTGAATATTTAAATTAAAACATTTTCTAAAGTTAGAAATCGTTGAAATTAATACGATAAACATTCTACAGAGTTACAAGTTGCCAACAAGATTCATCATCACACAGACTCCTCTACGAAACACTTTGGTGGATTTCTGCAGATTGATATTTGAGAAGGAAATTCAGCTGATAATTTCTTTTGACGATTCCAAAGAAGAGGTGGAGTAGATGGATCATGCCTTTTTTTTCTCCTTTTAACCCAATCAAAGACCGTTTGTATTGTCCGGTAACATTGACATCTCAAAATGGAATATTGAATAATATTCAATCGGTAAACGTCGATGCACGCTAAGGTTTTGAAGTAAAAGTATATCGAGCGACGTAAAGTTCTACATCTTTCATGATATAATTAATTGGTAAAATTGTAAAAGTAATCTACGTTTTCATAATCCACGTATTACTGAGCAAGAATGTGCCTAATTATTTTCAAAATTAATTAATTATCTTCAATTATATTGAGAAAATAGCTAATTATATTAAAATAAATTACATGCCATTTTTTTAAAGTAATTAATTAATTACTATTATTTTACAAAAAGTAATTAATTACAACTAATTATTTTATCCTTTTTTAAAAATACAGTGTAAGACATTATTTTATCTATTTTTAAACATAAACTTCAAAGCATTTGCAACACACAGTTTACTTATTCAGCAAAAACATACATTTATTCATAAATCAGTTAGAAATAAGCATACTGACCTTCGTAACAGTTAAGTCAGTATAATTCATTATTTATTTTTAAACATAGATTTCAAAGCATTTGCAACACGTACACAGTTGACTTATTCCGCAAAACATGTATTTTCATAAATCAGTTAGAAATAAACATATTGACCTTCATAACAGTTGATAAACACATGTTGAGTTACTAAAGTATTCCCCCACTGATCACTCTAACCAGGACTGAATAGGTATTTACAGCTCTAACACCTCTTTGTTCATTTAACAGTACCTGTCAAGTATTAACTGTTATTGTGAAATTTTCACACACCCATTATTCGCAGTTCAGTAGAAAAGGTAAAGTAATTGAAATTAATTAGATTTAATTGACAATTACAGTCCCAATCTTGGTCAGTAATTAATTATTTGCAGTTACTTTTATTGACGTTTGTCTCAATTATTCATTATTTTCAGTTAGACCGAATTTGTAATTAATTATGATTAATTAAATTACAGTTATAATTAGGCACATATCTGTTACTGAGTTAAATCACCCGAAAATGTCACGTGCACGCCCGATGATAAAAAGCAACAAAACAACAACACTCAGAAAAAAAAAAAAACACAACAGCGAGTTGGAATTATATTGATATTTATTTACATTCACGAAATAGTATAAATGCAAGATCAATGTAGCCGTTCCATTAAAAGTATTTGGTTCAATACATCGTTTACAGTTAGACGACTTTTACAGTTCACGTTTTGAATTAAAACATGGTTATAGACATTTCGTAGAGTAAGGTAGATAATTGGAAAAGCTTTGAACAGGCATTAACAAAAGAACAGTTAATGGCCTTGCACGTTATAATTAATATTTACCCTATGTTAAGGAGGTGGAATTTTTCCCAGATGAAGGCGAAACAAAATCGATTTCCGGGATAAGTTTGAGAGGTACATCATCTGAAAAGACGGACGGCTCCGACTTTTATACAAGGTCGTTTGACCTGAAATTCAAACAAAAGGTAATCATAGACGCATCCATGTGTGTTTTATGCGTGTTTGCAAAATTATTAAAAATAGCAAGAAGTTTACAATAATTTATAATTAACAATCATGGGTGTATTTTAGAATCTGCATCGCCAATGCCCATATTACTCTGACGGTCTCTGTATCAGTTCATATACTTTCCAGACACACCAGTTTACACAGGTAGTGTACACTGGTTGGACGCAAAAGAAGACATTGCCTCAGAGTGCTCGATCATTTGTGGATATTTTGCGCCACACACGCAACGTTGCCAAAAGCGAAACACCCATTGTAGCCCAATGCCTGTAAGTAAATAAATAATGCGTACACGAGGTGAGAACACGTTCAGTAACCAATATTATCCGACGATCAAATTTTTTGTTAATAGTAAACTATTAATTTCAATAAAAATAATTATATTAATAACAAAAGTTTATCATATACAACCAAGCTTTGTAGCCTAACATTTTACATCACGAATGACGGCTTCTTTAAAAAAAATGCATGACGATGATCTTGAATATCTACTATAAATGTATGATGCTAGGCCTTGAAAGCTTGTGAACAAGCAGGGATTAAGCTGATACTTGCATTTGCTTGATTGTATCTTGCCTCACAAAGTTGCAACTCTGTTGCTCTGGTGAACGTTAAACCATTGTGTACTTAAATTGTTATTCAATTGAAATAATATTCTCTTTTTTGAATTTGAATCGCAATGCTATGAGGTTAAATTGTATTTACAATTGTATTTATTGTGATAAATTCGGGGCTAAGCGTGTGGTTCGGCATGTCTTTAAACCGGTTGTAACCCTCAATGCTTTGCTTAGACCGTGCCAAGGCGGTTACCCCAGTTTTAATCATTTTTAGGTGTTGAGTTTTGTTGTGCGTATAGTCCTGTATTGTATAGGCAATTTGTCACTTGCCGTATATAAAAGACATACGGATGTTAATAAGGATTTTTCTCCTGTTGATGTTTCTGGATTTTTATATCTTCCAATCGATATACGTATTTTATAGTACACTATTTCACTGGCAATAAGACATAGATAAGTATAACAAATTATACACTTGTAGACTTATTTTATTGCAGTAATAATTTAAATATCTGATTGCCCTAGCATACTTATTTTGATAAGCGCATAAAAATTGTTATTCTGCATAATAAACTCGTTTTATCAGGAATGGAGCCGACAGGAGTGGCCTGTTCATTGTGCTTTGGAACATTCTGGAACATCTGGATTCTGACGGCGAGGTCTCCATACCACGTATCATCAGACATCTGCGACTGAGACGAAAGCAGATTATTCCAAATTTCGTACGTGGCATGTTTTTGTGAAGGCATATTGCTTTGTGTAATCCTGATGGGTAATTATTGTGTCGCCTGAAAAGGCGACATATAGGGATTACTTATGGTGGCGTCGGCGGCATTTTTGTGCAATCATTATAAAACTTTAGGGAAGTGTTAGTAGGCATAAAAGGAAGGTCAATTTTGAGTTTCGGCTTATTTGCTTTGATCGTACTTGAGTTATGTCCCTTTAAAAAAAATATAGTTCAAATAAGGATTGTGCAGACAATAACTTAAGTTTTTGTGCAATCATTATGGAACTTTAGGGAAGTGTTAGTAGGCATAAAAGGAAGGTTAAGTTCGACTTTCGGCATAATTGCTCATATCTTACTTGAGTTATGTCCCTTTTAAAAAAAATTTCAAATAAGGCTTGTGAAGACAATAACTTGACAAGTTTTTGTGCAATCATTATGAAACTTTAGGGGAGTGTTCGTAGGCATAAAAGGAAGGTTAACTTTGGTTTTTGGCATACTTGCTCTTATCGTACTTGAGTTATGCCCCGTCAGGCGACACATCCGACTCGCGGAGTTCTAGTAGTGTTGTTACGACGATGTTATGGGGTTTACGAATGTCATCGTGTCCTACATGCCTTAGTTTAATCGGTTTAAAACTTTGAACGAATTACTTTTACTTCTGTTGTACTATTGTATCATTTTTTTGCATTGCACGTTTGTTTCAAATTCTTAGAAACATTATTTCGTACGCTTGTTTTGTTGGTTTTTGTATCATTACGTTTAACATTTTTTAGTGTGTCTTCCTTAAAATAAGAGATGATATTATCAAGATCGTAGTTTTATTTGATACAATGTAAGGAATTCTTTGTCGTAGTTGTTTGTGTTGTAGATTTCAAACTGGAGTAAATTTAAACTGTTAACATTTATGTTTTAGGAGCAGTTCAAGTTTTGTGCAGACTGCATTCGTTGTTTTTGTGAGGAAGAAACGAGCAATACATACGCAAACTTGTAGACAAGCAGAATCAGCTTTGGCGTGATACAATGTTAGAAATAGTGTTGATGTTGGGGTAAAAATTCCGGACATCGTGTATTGTATTGTGACTGCGATTTTTTTGTTCATTTATATAATTATGACACTGATTTTATGTTCTAATGAAAGCAATACTTATTTTGTTACGTAATAGTATATTTTTGTTGTTATAGTGCTTTCTACTTATTGTTATTTGCATGTACATGTATATTTTACAAAAAATGTTATGTAGTGTTTAATAGATGTTTATTTTTTTTATTGTGCCGCATGTTTATTTTCCGTCTTAAATGAGATAAAACTTTTAACACCACGCTCTTTATGTAATATTACGTCACTAAAATCAATAAAACGTGTACTCAATATAGACATATTTTACTTTCTTGCTTAATGTTGAAGTAGTCAGTATTGTAAATTTTAATCAATACTCTGCGAAATGCAAAACTTTAAATCAGTTAAGTTTTATAACAAAGCAAAATTGTTGGACAGAATAGTACCATTATGGAGCATAATTGAATAAAATTAAATCGAGAATCAACTTCTTCGCTTCGTTAAAATCTTTGGAAATGACATAAGCAGACCAATGTAAATACCTCATGCCTATTTAAAACAAATAAGTCATGGGTGTTAACCCAAGCAGCTAAATAGATTTATGGTTATGTTGAAGTGTTTTTGCAATGGGATTAAATTAATTTGTTCGATGAAAGCCCACTTTATTAAAGCTGTGTTAAGAATATTATAAGTAGTCTACTTTGATGAAGAAGAAATGCAAAGACCACTACAAAACAGCTATCGTGATACTGAAGAGAGCCACTTAAATCACTGTGATCAGCGCACTAATCTAAGACAAGAAATTTGTAGATTGCATTACACTTATTGACATACACTGACATATATACAAAGTATGAGTGTTTAAACGATGACTGTCAGTTTATCAACCATTTATATGTAATTGTTTAATATACTGATATCAATATTGTTGTCTATACTCTATACAGTTACTATGTTCCAGTATCCGACTTCGGCGCAGATATAGGAGGTGTGTCCGAAAAATACGCGTAAAACACAAATAAAAAATATACATCAGACTGTGTTAATATTCTCAACATTAAAAGATACACTGTTAGTTTATGCACACACTAAAATAGTTGCATTTGAACAATAATAAAAAACCTCTATCATATCAATAAACAAACATAGTATAACAATATCGGGACAAGTCGCGTCAACATCGACGTCAAATAACGTCAACGTCTAACACCAGGAAAATGCGCACAGTGACAGTTGATCAACGTGCACTCGATCATGAGTTAGTACATTTGTCATACCTCTGAATACAGGGTATTGCTTGGAAGTACCCAGCAGGGGCATATGATCAGGTTAGTGCCTTGTACCTCGTACCTTTGTATCGCGGATCTCCTTCTTTAGAGTCGGTAACACAGTGACATCAATAGTCCGGTAAATATAACGAGAGGGACTCTTACCCGGGTATACTTACCTATAGAAAACCGTCTAGTTGGTTGGTTTGGCTGACCGGTTTACTAGAAACGGTTGGACTGTTCTGCAGGGGATATCAAGCTAAAGTTTAAACCGATTCCCTTTCCTACACATAGAATAAAGAGCAAACCAGCTATATACAAGCGATATATAATTGCTAATTTGTATTCATGCTTCCCGCATAGATAAATTTGTCGTATATAGGTAGTGATAGTTATCTATTGTTTATAACTACATTTGTAATCGTGATTACATTTTTAAGCAAAAGGCAAATATGTTTAAATGAGAGTATTCCCTGTCATGTTATTGTGCAAACACTAATATTAATAGAAAACGGTTCCGATATATTGTTCCCATCAGCATAGAAGTTCTTTAAGTTGAATTGAATATTAACCAAACAGTATTGACCCATATCGACCAATGAAAATAGTTATTACATATAAGCTTTGGTTTCATTGGCCTATAAAATACTATTATATTATGACAGACAGACAGACAGACAGACACTTATTTGACTTACATAATGTACATTGTCAACATAACATATGGTCAACAATGATATATGTCAAAGTGTATATACACAGAAAACAACAGAGTATCAACATACAGTGATATGTACAGGACAGTTGAACATATAAGTACAGGGGTTGAACAATTTGTAAGTTTATGTTCTTCGATTAATAATATTGGATCTAATATTCAACCATTCTGGAACAAATAAACATAGTTTTATAAGTTCTGATCTACTCATGGATCGCAGCAGTTGAACATATTATGACTTCACTATAATGTTTATGTTAAAGAACGTTCGTGGTCACGTTACATGCGTTTTATGGCTTTTCAATATCTCTTCAATAGTTTTACGATGATTTAAAGTGCCGTTTGTTTGAGCTAATCATCCAGCTAATCTTCAACTCATCTGTCATTTTAAAGTGATTCTTGTAACTTGCCCGTTAAACATCAAGTAATTTAGATAAAACATTATAGGCACTTAGTTACTGCAAAAATAATTACAACTTTATTAAGGCGACAATTATATTATTAACAACAAGTATAATAACAAGAAAAGTTGTTAGAAATAAAATAAATAAAAATTGGTCCCTCCGGGTTCGAACCCGGGACCTACAGATTAAAAGGCTATCGCCTTAACTACTCGGCCATTCCGACTTCTATAATACATTGTGTATTAATTACTTCATGTAAGTGTTCCACGTGATGTCAACAGTTATTACGAAAACAACAGAAACACTCCAAATTATTCCTACGTTTAGCGTTACAAACGCTTTATAATTTCATCAATTGCAACTGATGATTACTCATACACGAAACGGTTGTTACAGTATATTTCTAGGTCCGTAGTGTTATTTTCCTCCCTTGTATACACTGTTCTTTTATTTTTGGAATCGGTGACAACAAGTTGGAAAATTATCAATTCGTCAGTCTGTTAACAGGTCCCTTTAATACTAATCTTAATTGAATATGTAGCTCACATTAATTTATGTTAATTTCATTTAAATAGAATCGAAGTAGAACACTTTCACCATTTCATGCGTTCGTGACAACACTCTTCAAAAACTTCTAAAGACAACGAATTCAAAAGCAATTATCTGCACAGCTGTGTCCATATCATAACAATTATAACAACGCAATTATAATAACTTACAGAATGGCTGTTATGTCTAAGATGTCTATAACTTACATTTCTCTTCGACAAGTGCACATACGCCTCGAATTAACGATTACGCCGTTAATAAATGTATCTGCAATAATGGGCCACTTTCATTGCATGTGTGAATTTAATGCTAGAGAGAACGGACACCATGCCGAGTGAATTGAAAGCAATACTTTTGAAATTGGGTGTTCTTCTTCACGTTTGGACCTTTGCAGGTATGTTTATTCTTAGTTTCAAATATGTAACTTATTTGATGATACAAACACAATAACTTTTCGAATTTTAATTATTTCCTATCCTATATTTGAAATAAATTTTTAAATGCACCATTGTTTTCACGTCGTGTTGATTTGCCCGTAACAATGTTTTTGATGTGTATAAGTTTTAGATAATATTTAACCTATGTTTTTTATTATACAACAATAAGTATCTGCAATGGCTGAGAAAATGTATTTTCTAACCGTTTACAGTAGATAGTCTAATTTATCACATTAAGAGTTATAATTCTTCGTCAGGTAAGCTTGATGCTTTGCCGACAAATCTGCTGCAGCAAGCCTCTGCGGTCGCTCTGTTGTAATGAAACTTTAGGTTCTGTTGTCAGAAGAATCTTCTTTTCTTCTGAACGTTACAATATTGCTCCCGTGTGAGAACATACCCCGGAGATCCTTGCTCAAATCGGAAGTTTTTATATTTCCTGCAGTACAGTTGCATAATTATTGTCAATAACTGTATATGTTTATCTGACAAACTCTCAATTGTTTTTGCTTAAACGTGTCTCTGAGATGCGTAAAAAAATATAATAAACAAATACATCGTTGATATATTGGAAATATAAGTACCGAATGCCCGTCAGCGCTCTAAATTTCGGCTGGAGGAACGCGCGCCAGTCCTCCCAAGGCCACCGAGAGTATTGAACGGGAACGTTCGAGTGCGAAGACTAGCTTACGACGTCAGACATTTGCCACAGGTTATTTACTTCTCAACGCCTAAACCGCTTTTTTTAATGGCGACATAGCCGCCGTCCACGTGGCAGTGCGCGTGCCGTGTAAAATAGGCAGTTGTTTATTTGTAATTATTTTTCTAGTGTTTATATAAATAAATTAATCCGGTGTTCGAAGAAAAAATGAATAATGAAGTGTACCGGTTTATTTTATCAACAAAGCGACCGACAGAAATGCAAGAATTCGTCGCTCTTAATTTAAAGAAACACTTGTCAACTAAGTTCACAAGTCTATCAGAACTAGCCATGACTAGCGTTTCTTGGAAATTTAACCAGTTGAAATATTAGAAACATGTATTCAGTTTATCAGTTGAAACTAAGTACATTGTAATTCAAGTTGACCACATAATTATGAAATAGTTATCAATTGATTAATCAATGCATAATCATGGCTCAGAAAGTAGAAATGGTGTTTTAAGGATTTAAATTCAACTAACATGGACAATTGTCTGCGTGGATTGAAAATGCTGAATCTGGAGGACTGTGATATCAGAACGCCCAGCCAAGCATGGGCAATACAGCGTTAGGGTCGTGTGAGTGCTTGCCGTCTTCTCCTACGGTCAGCGCTTCATGAAAGATGAAGTTGAGTTGGACCCGACCGCTCACACGGAATACAAACAGGTTCACTTTCATGAGCGTCAATAAATAAAGAGGACCATCTGTCTACTCATGTGCAGAATACTCAAAAAATTACTGAACTCAAAGGTGAAGTGAAGAATGTTCACCGGATCAGACGTCGACGCGTTCGAGTAAATATCACGCTCCTAAAATAGAAGTAAAAATATCACTTTAAATTAGAGCAAACTATAATAATATGGTGATTGTTATTTAAGTAGGCATGCATGTTAACTATTAAAAAAAAAAATTTTTTTTTTGCTTGATTACTTACTTTCTAGATCAGTTAATTAGTTTATAATTCAACCTTTCTTGCATCAAAGATGCGGTTTTGTAAGGCGGACGTTAAATACGATTTTACACCGAAATCAACAAATATCCTCCATTTATTTGCATAATTCAATAATATATATGATAACATGCACTCCATAAATGTGTTATATTTTAGAGAACATTTTCCAGTGATTTTGATTTAAAGGCGGCATTTTGAAAGATATTTCTAGAAAATTAGATTTTAAAGTTGTATCTTCATTACAAAACAGCAAAAACAAAAACAATATATGCAAAGGCTATAAATATTTATAAAAGGTTTATTTCAACATACATCGAGGCAGTAATATCTATGAGTACACATGAAGTACAAATATAGCATTCGAAAAGCACATAAGAAATGGCAAGTTGCAGAGAAGTTATAATGCTGATCTGTGAATGTTCTGTGCCCCTTTGTGTCATGTGGCAAGGCATCGTTATATTTTTATCAGAGAAACCATGGACACATGCAATTGTTTGGTAGCTAGTATAAGGGAGATTACCGGATAAAATATTGATTAAATATAATTTCGCCCGATTATTTTAACTGTTATTGTTATTGATATTCTCTTGTAGAAGTTGACTCTGTGCTTTGAAAATACATACGTACTGTTAAATTAAGTATTAAATTAAAGTTGAAACTAACTTAAAGCGAGTGTGACAGTACATACTGTTTTGGCGTTAGTCTAAAATAATTCCTAGCTTAATAACTTATTCTAGAGCCGGCATGTCAAACTGATGCAAATGGCCAGTTCTTGTTCGGTCCAAGTTGTCAGTACATCTGCCACTGCATCAAGGGTGTTCAGTGTGATGACGTCACTGGAGAATGTCGCCATGGTTGTGATGGCAAGTGGTTTGGAACTGGGTGCCAATATTGTATGTTGTATTGATTTATAATTTAATCATAGCACATATATACTTATTCTGCAACGCGGAGTTTAGAAGAAAATGCAACTTTTGGACGTACTTGATAACACATATTTAACTGGTCAATACCTTGAAACAATTGATTTAACAGAGTGACATTTTTTTTTTATACAATTATGAAATAAATGTACAGTAATAATAATTAGCCAACAGCGTTAAAAGTATAATGACTGTGTATTTAAAGTCAAAATAATGCCTAAGCATACCTTATAAATCGCTACATTTGTATTAACATGCGACATGTTAACAAACATTAAAAATGCGACCCTAGTTCGAATGGATTATGTACATTTTGCATATAAATTATATAAGGACCTTGTGCTGCTAACAAGAGTTCTCTCCGTCTGCTGCAGCTGGAGTTGTACGTTGTATATATTTATTTAGACTATACTTTACTCGATCATACCATTTTGAACTAAATTGCTCCTAAAGTAGTGAATATTTCATTCGTAATTTTAAATGATCATGAAAGGCAATGTCAATTTAAATGATTATGACATTGTTTCATGATACAATTATGTATCATCTACCTGAACAGATGACACCGCATTGAATGTGAAGTCACGACATCTCGACAACCTACCACATCGTTATAAGAAGTATTCTGATAGAGCCAATGATGGTGATGTCTCTACATGCAGCTATACAGACAATGCATCGACTGGGGACTCCAGAGCCATTCTCCCGTATTGGATTATCTTTTACGAACAAAAGCTGACATTTCCAGAAGGCTATGAGATCGTGTTGATATCGAAATCGGAACTATTAGGTTAAAATACATACGCTTGCAAAAAATAACGGCTGGGAATTTGATATTATAGAATTACATTTTATATAATTAATACTTCCAATGATCAAAACTTATTTTATAACTCTTCTAACTTCAGATAACTTTAAAGGGTTCAAAGTGTATATTGAACATCATCTTGATGATCAGACATGTAAAAATACAAGTGAATGTAGAAATTACATTCCTTCCGACCGCCAGCTGTGCTACAAACATGACGGCAGCGATATAACCAGTACTACCATGACAGTGAGATGTGACAGGACTCTGGTGGGAAACTCACTGAGAGTGGAACTGAGGGACAAATACACACAGCTTGTACTGTGTGATATCAAAATAAGTATAAACATAGGTGCAGTAATATTATTGTCTTCAAATACTTATTCCGGTCTTTGGTATATTTGCAATGTATGTAATTTTATCTATTTCGTTCTTTTTAATTCTTTTATATCTAGAACGTATTTTTTACATTCTATCCAAACATTAACAAAACGTGTTAGGTGCATATAAAACATAAAGTTACGTTTTATATGGCACAATATTTGACTACACCCATCCCCAGACAAATCATTACATTTGTGGACAGATTGCCTATGTAACACACATTGATGCGACATAAATTATTTTACAATTATGATTTAATTTGCTAGTTCGGCCACTAATACTAATATTTGTATCCGCTTAAACTTGGAGTTTTGACCCCAACACTGTTAAATATATAGCCGTTTTGGATGCAAAATCAGTACACGTTATTGTGTATCAGTAAATCAGTTATCAACGTTTAGTCACTGTCATTAGTTGGTGTTAACAATATAAATTCATTTTCAGTAGTTAAAGCTGTTCACAAGGTTGTCAGCATATCAATGTTAAACACTGTGTAATGTATGACAAATAGTAAGCTTGTACATATTACCTTTGGGAACAGCACATATGGTTTATTATTACTTATCTATGGAAAAAGTACAAACCACATACAATGCATAATTATTCTGTTAAAGGACGTCATATATCGTTCAGGAAGAGAACTAATTCAAACCAACATACACAAAATGCACCACATTTAGTTGATGGTAATGAGCAGACGTGTACCTGGATACATGGAACAGACTCATGGTGGGAGGTGGACCTCGAGTTTGAAGCACAGATCAACTACATAACGTTTACATTACCCATTAAACACGAGCAGAGTAGGTTTATCTATTGAATTATGGGTTGTTGTTTTTTTTAATTATAAATGTCAACCAATATTCGAATTGTTAATGTTTATCACAATTGTATTTATTTTGAAAGGCAGGTGTCTTAATAAAATAAGTGGTGCTGTGTTTTTTTTGCCCAAACCCCATATTTTGCTTAAGGCGTAAAACAATTATCTTTACATTTTTTAAATATGTAATTTGGCCAATTGAGCATCATTTAACCATGTACTGTCGTCATGTCATGTGCAAGCACAATATTTAAACTGCATAAGATGTCATCCGCTTTGACAAAATTGAATAAATCGTATATAATTAATCATATACCTAATGCAGAACCGACAAAATGCACATAGTCAAATACAATATAGCAGGCATTGAAAAATAATGGTCACATTTATAAAAAAAATACTACAGGCATCACTCAGGCACGAATTAGTTGCAGTTTGTATGAATACAAACGTAATTCATTAATAGCATTACGTGTTCATTCTGTAGGTTTATAATTATTCCAAATTATGTTCAATTGAAACATAGTCTAAATTATTATAAAATATGTTTTATTGTGAGCTGGGTACATTGTTATGACACACAAATTTATTTGACTAAATTAGCTTTTAACTTATTGTGTATAATAAATATGCTCACTTAATTTGTTTTTCAGTAAACTACTTTCGTTTAGAAGGTGGACGTGATAGAGAAAGATTCACCATACATGATTTCAACACTGATAGGCGCTCGGTTTATAGTTTTCCAACCTCATTACAGACTAAATACATCCGAATATCAGCAAATGGTTTTTTAAGCATGTACATATGTGAGGTGTATGTATTTGGAGGTATAGCATTAATTTTTCTTATTTAGGCTAGAAAATAACAAATAAATAGAATATAACGAACTATTGCCTTGTCCTTATAAGAATTTGTGATTTTATCTAGATCATTTTTTTCATACCTAAATCTAAGACACAATTTGTATGCACTATCTGTAGGTTGGGCTCCAATATAGTTTTTCTATGTAGAAAGTTAGTATGGAAATCATCAATCGAACGGTACAATAAACGAAGGGGGTTGTATTGTTTGTCCGTTAAATAGTGTAGATTTTGAAACACTGTATCTTCTCTCTGTAATGATAAACATCCTGCTGGTACACGTTGTGACGTACACTAATATTGTCTTCGAAAAACATGTTTTACGCACCTTAAGATAGTGAAGATCACGTTTTAAGTATTTCTAAATGCACCCGTGTTGCTTCTACTAACTGCATTTGAACACGAATTTAGCGGTATTTCTTTAGGTTCAGAGGATGCATGAATTTCAAGACCCAAAATACTATATCCATTCTTTTGAAATGGACAAATACTGAAAGACATGGTTTAATATCTTACAAGCGCAGAGAAGTAATACAGGTGTTTCATATTGCTATATGAAAATTCGACCTTGTTGCAGAGTGCCTGTCATCATTCTGGGGTAAATTCTGCAATAACAGATGTGGAAAATGCAGCAATAATTCGCCTTGCCATCCTACAAACGGCTCATGTTCAGGCGGATGTGTAAGTGGTTACACTGATACTTCTATGTGCACAGAAGGTAATAGTTGCAGTCTTATATAGCATACATTATTTTGATGTACGTTTAGTGACTCTCAGTGATACTATTGAGGCAGTTTTCCCTGCAAAAGATTTATTTTCGCATTTGAATGTGTATACAATATGTATTGCATTTAAACACATTTTCTTAATGAGCAGATGATTCAACATCATTGATTGTATTTGAGTGTTGACGAGATATACAAAACACATTTATACAGAGTTTATGACCGACCTATTACAGTGGGAACACATATATTGAACGGCGTTTCATGGGCCATTCCAGTTAATATCGCGAATGTTTTTTTTAATTATCCATTTCTATTCCATTATTCAACTCTACCATCAAACACACAGAACATTTTCAAAATTACTACATCTTTCACTATAAATAATTGTAACATTTATAGTATTTATGTTAGTAGTGTCCTGTCAATAGTGCTCTTTTATTCATATACACATAATAACATAACTGCATGTACATGGCTTGATTTTAAACCTCTATTTTTTCTAGATAAATATTGTATTATTATGTTGTCTTTCGTTTTTGTGCAGCGTATGATTATCACAAGCATTAATTCATATACACATATTTTCGTAACTTCATTCTTTTTTATATTACAACAGAATGTGATGACTACTTGTATGGTCAGAATTGCTCTAAAGTTTGCAGTGCAAATTGTGAGAATATATGCGATAAAGAAATTGGAAATTGCACCTGTAACGCGGGCTGGCAGGGGACTCACTGCACTGAAGCGGGAAATTATCTTAAAAGTATGATACTTTCTTCCATTTGATTGTTGTTACTTTTTGTTTGATAATAGTAAAAAAATAAAATAATATATATCTATAAAACAAAGAGGCATAACATTTTCTACAAGTAAACACAGTGTGCTTCTAAAATAACAAAAAGGCGTATTTTCTATTGTAAATAACTATATGCAGGTCAAACTGCTCTAAAATATTCATTTCATGACTTTTGATATTCATCGGTCTCTTGATGTTACATGTCTATGCGAATAGATCAATTGCAATATTCACACTCCTTTAATGCGAGAAATAAGGTATGAGCTAATGATTGTATGGGTAATACGATTTTTAATAAACATTTTAATACTATATGTTTTTGATTATGTATAATATATGATACTTATTGGTAAAAATTGTTGAATGAAAGACTGATTTTAAGACAGGGTTATATTTAAAATCCTCTCACATTCTTTGTTTAAGCGTCACAGACCAAGCCAACGCTATTCGCACCCGTAGTTGGGTGTGTTGCGAGTGTTCTAGTTATCGCAACTATCTCTTTAGTTGTGGTGACGGTTCTGAAAAGGCGTCGAGCAAATGCTACACGGTGACTTTTTGAACACATTTAATATCAGCGGCATTACATGAATGTTCAAATACATGCAATGATGAATCAATAACGTTTATTTTTTTGAAAACGTGTGCCAAACACCTTTGTTAAATATTATTAGTAGAGAAATATTGAATTAAATATACTTTTTGAATTTTGAAGAACATCAGCAATATTAAGTCATAGTTTTATTATACTTGAGTTGCATACATTTATATTCCAAACAATGTTTTGATTATTTTGTATAACAGTTTTATAATTGCTTGTTTTAGGAAAACGCTTGCCAGAATTATAGTTGAAAATAGACAGAACTCAAGTATGTTAATGTTTTCCTATCCCTGATTTGTTACTCGTAGTAAATGAAATATTGGCATACGGTAAATAAGACTAAACCTGCCGTGTCCTGTTAACGCCATCGTAGTTTCGCGACTTCGAAATGTGCTTATGAAAGGGCGCCGACGCGCCGACACGATACGCCGACGCGCCGACACTATATATTTTTCTTCTGTGGCTATAAAATTGGGCGATGATACGAAGGGACGACGTTGATATTGCTTCGGCGCATCGTGTCGGCACTTCGTCGTATCGTAGCGGCGCTTCGGCGTATCGTGACGGAGTTTCGGCGTTTAGTGTCGACGCGCCGTGACGATACGCCGACACGCCGACACGATACGCCGACGCGCCGAAACGATGTGCCGAAGCGATATTAACGTTGCAATCTTGTGTGTTTTTATTTCATCTGGGTATATAACATTGGGCGAAGATACGAAAAACGACGACGTTTATATCTCTTCGGCGCATCGTGTCGGCGTTTCGGCGCATCGTCTCTGCGCTTCGGCGAATCGTTTCGGCGCGTCAGCGTATCGTGTCGGCGCGTCGGCGTATCGAGTCGGCGCGTTTGTGCATCTTGTCGGTGTGTCGGCGTATCGTCTCGGCACGTCGGCGTATCGTCGCAGCGCGATTTCGACCTCAGAAATGAAAAGGGCGCCGACGCGCTGACACGATACGTCGACGAGTCGCCACGATACGCCGACGTGCTGACACGATACGCCGACGCGGCGAGACGATACGCCGAAGCGCAGAGACGATGCGCCGACGCGCCGATTCGATGCGCCGAAGCGATATATACATCGTATTTTCGTATCTTCGCCCAATTTTAAAGCCACAGCTGAAAAAAAAAACACGACATTGCGACGTTTATATCGCTTCAGTGCATCGAATCGGCGTCACGGCGCATCGTTTCAGCGCTTCGGCGTATCGTTTCGGCGCGTCGGCGCGTCGGCGCGTCGGCGCCATTTTATGAGTAAAGGACGAAGTCGAGAAACTACCATGGCGTTAACAGGACACCGTGCAAACATGCATGTAAAAACATTGCAATCTATTGACACAGATCATGCAGTCACCTACAGGACTGAAGTTGATGAAACTTCATCAAATGTCGTTTATGCGAATGCAACTTCTCAAGATAACGGCCTTTACTACAACAGCGAACCTTTGCTAGGCCCAAACCTATGTATTGGGATTCGTCCTTTAAATGTAACTGAGCTTCGAGCATTCGTCAGAGACAATAACACCAACGATGAATTTTTTCAACAAGAATTTGATGTATGCATATCGTCTTCTATTTGTCTTCCATTCAAACAAGCTATATGCCTTTCTTCTTTTCCTTGAAAATTAAACTTAATTAAATCAGTGTTCTATTTGTTAAATCGACACTCACAGCTCGACATATACCCATTATGTCATAATATTTATATAAGTGTTAAGAGCATTTACTTATTTTTATTCTGCACAGCTATATTAAAAATCTCGGGGATAACTTAATACACATTCGAAGAATTGTATACATGTTTTCTGTGTCGTATAAGTGAGACAGAACTGAGCTATGAAGTAGCTGGAACTTAGTATGTTAAATATTGCAATTATAATTTAATTCATTATGATTTATTACATTTAGGTTAAAGTAATTGAAACTTATGATTCATTGACTAAAGTTTACTTTATATTGTTGTAATGTAATTACTTACAAGACCAAAAATAGCAAATAAGTGAAAATAAATTCAATTATTTTCAAATAATGTAAAATGCAGATAACCAAATCTTAAAGATGTTTGATCATGCGCGTGAATTGATTTTGCCAAAAAGGCATACACCAGACTGTAAACATTTCACAGATAATATAAATTAGGTGCTAAATAGTATCAATTTTCTAACCTGCCAAAACAGATGCAAGTTTCAGTAAACAAGGTTATTTTTTCGCAATGCAAAACAATGTATCCAACGATGATGTGCATTAAAATGGAGTATTTAAAACAATTAAAACGTAATTAATTACTTTCCTAAAAATAAGTGTAGATTAATCACATACTTATAAAAAATAATTGAAATTGAAGAGTTTCAAATTTAATTGAAATCAGTTTATTTTTAAAATGCTTTTTAAAGTAATTGGACCCAGGTTTGTTCGCAACTATATTTACTATTTTTATTATCAGAAAATACCACTCAGACATGAACATCTTTCACTTGTGGCAAACGATGCTGACGTCAAATGGAAAAATAGATACAAAGAAATGCACTCATGTAATTATTATTCATAATGAAATTATACTAATATATACTGTATTTGTAAAATTGTACGAAGTGTATAATGTTCATAAATAAGTTAAACGCTCAGCATTATTTAGATTATGTAACATGATTATAACCATTGAGGTATGATATAAATGTGTATAAAAATAAACAATGTTTTGTACACCTGGTAGAATGTTTCTTTCATTGCTCAAATTTTCAGACGACCATTCTCGTGTGATGCTAAGGTCTATCGCCGGGGAACCCCGTTCCGACTACATCAACGCATGTCATATCGATGTATGTCCATACTCTATTATACTATACATGTTTTGTATCATTGTGTAGCAAAGTATGTGTATTTATTTTTATCATTCAATTGTTGAAGATTTAAAACGTACGTGTTTAAATGGAATCCATCACTTCTCTGTTTGATACGCACAGTGAATTATAAAATCAGCTTCGATATGAAGTGTCTTTGCCCATGCATCATATGGATGCATAGTTTATAACTTATCTGAATTATTTCAGGGTTATTGGGAAGAAAACCGATACATAGCATCGCAAGGTACCTGTATAAGTATTATAACTCAGTTATAAATAATGAATGTAAGATTAAATAGTAGTAACTCTATATTATATCTATTTGATATATCTAATTATCTTGAATACGGAACTTGCTTGTATATGTAAATTTTCAAAAGGTCCTGTAAATCCCACTGTTGGAGATTTTTGGCGGATGGTATGGGAACAAGAAGTAAATACGATTGTAATGGTAACCAATCTCGTTGAAGAAGGAAAGGTAATAGTACTGAAACACTAATCTGAAAAAAATAAATCGATGCCGTATACTTTATATTTAAAATCTTATGAATTGCTAGACATGGTGTTCAAGGTTTCAAAAAACAACAACAACGAAACGATAGAACAAGGCGATGTAAAACAGTGTCTCAGAAAGTATGTTAAAAGCAATATTCAATACACGTGGAATGCATATCTTGTTTGAAATCGTTATTTACACGAAATAAAGAAACATAGTTGATTTCGCAACTACTTCGCAGATGAAATGTTTGAAGTATTGGGGTGAAGGCACTGCTGCCATACACGGTCTATTTGCCGTCACTCTGTTGGAGACCAAAGAATACGCTGATTTCACCATTCGCCTGATAAAACTTCATGGACAGGTTAGAGACCACTGTTTTTACACATTATGTAACACCAACCCGTGTTACTACCTCCAATATACAACGCAAGATGTTTATTACATTTCATTTTTTAATGACATTGATTACGGAGGCTAGCTAAAAAGTCTACACTCTACACTACTTATTGTTAGATGTATGCACCGACTACGTCATATACACGTGATATCTCTCAGCTCCAATCTCTTGCTACATTACAATTATGTGTATCTCAACCTTTAAAAGAGGGGCAGTACGGTTTTGTACGAAAATTATCATGTCAAACCATCTATTGATTCTAATGATGTCAGTATCTTTTTAAAATAATATTATAATAAATGTTCAGAATAACCTATGTTAATGAGTATTAAGAGAGAATTTTAAATATAAAATAATACTTCGCTGCGCAGCAAACCATTATTTAAATGTTTACTTAGTGTCTAGACCAGTCAGATCGGTA